>CM020188.1:21913515-21976590 GCA_009805545.1 Oryza longistaminata | reverse complement strand
CCGGAGCCTGTCCCAAAGCTCGCGAACTTTGTCGAGCCGAGCTCGAGCTTCTAGCGAGCCTAGTAATATGTGATTTTTGTTGATATTTAATAAATTGGTAGATCAAATATGTTATTTGTATGCCTTGTATTGGCATCATATATTTATTTTATTCTTTTTTCTCTTCTACTAATATGATAAACCATTAATTAATTATTTTTAAAAAATATCCTTTGAAATATGCATTGTTCTAATTAAAAATCGAGCTCGGTAGTCGAGCTCGAGCTTGATCGAGCTCGAATCGAGCCTGTTTGAAAGCTCGAACATTTTATAGGCTCGGCTCTCGAGCCTAGGCAGGCAAGCTCGCTCGAGCTCGGCTCGTTGACAGCCCTAGACGTCTAGCTCTATCTATGGAATCAATGACCGAGACTGGCAATGACAGAGAACACATGTAATAAGTTGGGAGCAATGAGAGGACCGAATTCACCAATGTGAGTCTATCACCATAAGATAGAAAAGCTGAACTAGCAGTCGGTCTTCTCTCAATTCTATCTGTAAGTGGAGCAAAGTCTGTAACTTTTGGCTTGGTGGTTCCAAGAGGCAGCCCCAAGTAAGTAAATGGCAGAGTTCCAATAGAACATCCAAAAGTTTAAGCAAACATCTGAGCTTTATCCTCTGTGAGTTTCAATGGAATCATGCAAGACTTGGAATAATTAACCTTCAAGCCTGAAGAGAGAGCAAAAGAGTTCAACAAGGCTTTAAGAGCATGAAGTTGAGGGGCCGAGGCCTGCATAAAGATGAGGGTGTCATCTGCATACTGAATCACGGGGAAGTTATCATCACCAGGGATCGGGATAAGCATGGACAAGATCCCCCTTTGATGTGCCTTGTTGATTATGGATTGCAACATATCTGCTCCCAAAGCAAGCAAGAGGGGAGATAAGGGATCCCCCTGCCTAACTCCACGTTTGCATTTAAAAACTTGCCAGGAACACCATTAAGAAGAACAGCCGAAGAAGCTAAGGAGAAGATCACTTTCATCCAGGCATTCCATTGGGATGGGAAACCCATTGCAGCCATCACATTGAGGATTTCCTCATGCTCAACTGTGTCAAAGGCCTTTTCAAAATCAAGCTTCAACAGCACTATTTCCCTTTTTGAATGCTTACATTGATGAATGTATTCAAAGGCCCAAGCCAAACAGTCCTGGATCGATTTGCCTTTTATGAAACCATACTGGTTCTAATGCACCAATCTTAACATCAACAGCTGCAACCTATCAGCGAAAATTTTGCAAAGAATTTTCACCGAAAAGTTCATCAAAGAGATAGGCCTATAATCATTAGGAGTTTGAGGAGCAGACATCTTTGGAACCAGGGTGATGTAAGAATAGTTGATGGCAGCAAGATCAACAGAGCCACCCCAAAAGTCAGCACAAAGTCTGTAGAAATCTTGTGCAGTAATCTCCCAACAAGATTTATAAAAACATCCATTTAAACCATCTGGCCCTGGGCCTTATCCACAGGCATTTTCTTGAGCACATCATCTATCTCCTTTGTAGAAATCTGAGCACAGAGGGATGACAGGTCACCTTTATCTTCAATCTGTTCACTAAGATCAAACACCATTTTAGGCTTATCAGAAACTCCCATTCTATCCCTGAACACACTCCAGAAGATAGCAGCTTTCCCCTCATGATCAAAAACTTGGTTACCATCTAAATCTTGGAGGCAGGAAATGGTATTGCACCTAAATCTTTCAGTGGCCATTGCATGGAAAAACTTAGTGTTTTCACCTCCAAAGAGTACCAGCTTTTGCTTGAATCTATGCTTCCAATACTATTCTTGCCAGTTCAACAAATGAGCTGTGTGGGCCTTAACAATTATTCTGAATCTTAATTCTGGAACATTGAGGAGACGAAATTCCTCCAATCTATCCAACAACAAAATTACTTTATTACACCTTTCAATTGTTCTGGAGAGCTTGGCAAAGGTAGAACTCCATTTTTTGAGAGAGCGGCGAAGCCTCTTGAATTTCACAACATGTTTTGAAGAGATGGAATCAAAAAAATAGCATATTAATTATAAACAACAAGAATGACAGTTATATGATAAGGATGATGGGTATAGACTAGGAAGTCGCGACTTCAAATCCTATACACCGCACGCATGCATATTTCGTGCCAAAAAAAAAAAGATGGTGTGGATTGCAATTTGGGTGTGCGGGTGTGTATATAGATGCCTACTAAATTCAAATACTCTTATGGTTTTGTTTTGGTGCCTAAAAAGTTGGAAATATAGAAATCCATTTTCACATGTAGTCATCTTAAGACACCCCACCTTTGAGATATTTATAGGTGGGCGGCTTAGGTTGGATGATTTTCACATATAAACCAACCAGCCTCCTATGAAAATTTTTATTTTTCACGTACACTTGCTCATAAGCAGTTGGTTTGGTGTCACGCCCTGAAAAATGAGTTTTAGCCTTACAGGAAAATTGTTTGTGTAGTAGTGTTGGTATCCTATTTACATTGTAAGGTATGTAAAAATCAACAATTTTGTACCGGCGGATTCTATCGTAAAAATGGCTTTCTAGTTTTCAATTTTTTGTAGGCGTACGTAAAAAGAATGAAAAATAAATACCTTACATTTTAGTAATCATCCATGCACGGTCTCATGTTGCAAGTCACAAGTCACACGAATTTTCACGCACATGTGGTGTATAGGAATCGAACCAGGAACTCTCACTCTACATGTAACCTCCTTAACCTTCTATCAACGAAACATTTGATTACTATAGGATGGATTCTATGTGACTTTACCTTTCTACAACTTGTAACACATATTGATACGCTAAATAACATCAAATAAAAAAAGTCGTCAAGTAGACTCCATCCGAGGTTAATTTGAAAAACTCAATATTTTGTTCCTTGCAAAATAGATCCAAGAGTTCATAACCGATATTTGGGCCCCTAAACGGTCTCAAATAAAAAAAGTTCAACCATATAGTTGTAGATCTCATCAAAGGTTATAATTTTGATATAATGTTTGTCATCATCCAACTTCATATATAAAATTTTGATTTTTTTTTTTTGCAAATATGAGTTTTTCATTTTTAGAGGTGGGTCATTAGGAGAACTGACTGCACTAATTAGAGGCAGTGCTTCTTTAAGAAGTCCGCCTGTGAAAGAGATTTCTTTATTCTTCAAAGATTATACTAAACTCAAACATTTATAGAAATTTTATCTTAAGTTCAATTGAGTTGATCTATGATCGATACAATATCTTATTAAATATGGCACGTCCATATTTTTCATAAAATATTTCTTGATATATGATTATTTAGTTATGTCAATTTGTCTGTGTAAGAGTTGGTATGTTATGCAACTTGAAGACTGACTACATTAATGAAAATATTCTTGACCATGGCACAGTAACGGAAATATTATAAGGATCTCGGATAACTTTGGTTAATCTCAATGGGACATAAATTTAATTTTCTTTATATAAAATTTTAGAGTTTGAACTTTCTACTTTACCAAATAAAAAAAAATTAAGAGCTGAGAGCTTGAAATGAATATTTGGGGACATACACAATCTCAAATGTAAAACTTTCTTCTACAAAGTAATAGGTCTCGTTGAGCTCTACTGTTTTGATAAAGAGTGTGTCTCCATCTGAGATTTTCGAAAACTCATAAATCTATTTATAAAAATATATATCATAGCTTGTAATAAATATTTGAGCCTCTAAACTGCCTAAATGAAAAAAAATCCTCTACAAAGTTGTAGGTATCTACTATTGCTATAATTTATCATCATCCGGATTTATATGATAGAATTACGATTTTTTTCTAGAAATGTGTTGAAAATCGATTTTTATAATCTTTTCCTTAAAAGAACTATCTGTAAAGATATGCATTTTACAGATGGTTTTATTACGAAACCATCTTTGGAAAATTATAAAGTACGATTTTCACAGTTAATTTCTTAGAATAACCTCATGCGAGAAGATAAATCAATAATATTTCCTTTAACAAACCATATAAGTTTTCATATACCGTCTATAAACAGGTTGCCTTAGTCAACATTACAGGCGACTAAAAATTTGGGCTGCCTATAAACAAAACGCTTAAGGCCAAATCGTTTTTTTTTTGGGGGCAAGTGTACGCATATTTCTTACCTAATTAAATTGATGCTCTGAAGTTTCCGGCCGGGTGCTCGGATGCCTGCTAGGTCAAGGGCGAACATCATTAACATTGCCTTTTCTTAAGGTCGGCTTCTATAGAGCTATAAGTAAATTTGTGGTATCTATCTAAGCTAATTCTTGATGGAAGACAGCTCACAATTCAAGTTATTCGATCGCGATCGATCGGCTTAGAGAGACGACTTTTGTGCTGGGGGCCATATATATCAGGAAATTCATGACAGTGCAAGGTCAAAAGTTTGCCGAGGCTTAGGTTAATCAGTTCATGTCACCTGCTTCCGAGATCAGATTTATTAGGGGCGCCGGAGACAGGAGTAGGGCAGTTAATTAGGGCTGCAGCCCTACTCCTCATTCTAATTATACATTAGAATTGTATTATAAAACTTCAAAAATAGAAGATTAATTAAAGGTAAAGTTATGTAAATTACATTAGTTGAGTATTAGGCTTAGAAGAATTTGATTCCGCCACTCTACGTAGCCATAATGCAGTTAAACAACGAACTGATCTGAACGTCGATCGATATGTAGTATAATCAACTGAGGTTGTGGACTTGTGGACGTACGGAGCAAGCAATCAAGTGTTCAAATATTTATTAATGCATATGCGTGCTTGTTATATATATACTTATATAACAATGCAAGTGCAGTATTTATATATAGGCACTAAGAGGCATGCAAGATCAAAAACCATGTACTGTGTAAACTACTGTACGAATTACCTGTCATGCACGCCAATTCACTGTGATCCATAATCCCATTCCCAATTAGTATAAGAGCTAAGCTCTTAGTTAATTAGTCAATATATCGACAATTTAATATTTGGAAGTCGCGGCATCGATCGATCATGGGCGTGGTCAGAAGGAAAATGTCAGAAATGCTCGCTATCAGATGTCTGACGCAACAAAGAAAAATTGGACGGGCAAACTACTACCTCCCTATCAACTCCTACACATTCATACATGCTATAATGATTTTCAAAATGATTTTTTTTTCTGAACTAACTTATCCAATCTATGATATGAATATATGATCACACTATTATATTTGCTATAATTAAATCTTTATAACAAGATATTACATCATTACATTTCGATGAAAGAAAAACGTATGTTTCAGTCCGTTAAATTTGATGACACTACTACAGAAACCATTTTTCTCTACGAGGAGGTCATTTGGTTCCACGCAGGCGACTTGTGGCTGCGCCTGCAAAAATCCCCTCCCCCCCCCCCCGGCGCGGGTGGGCGGGTCGACGAACCGCATGCGAAGCATGAGAAATATAACCATTGCCAAAGAATACGTTGGATTGAATGGAGGATCTACAAAGCAGGGGCGGATCCAGAAACAAAAAGTTGGAGGGACTCAACATACCGAGTAACACAGATAAAACACATAATCTCAGTATTAAACTATGCTAAAATGCTATTATGAGACTTTAGCACCTCCTATCTTATCAACTATATGAAAAATTGAAGGGGGGCTTAAGGAGTATCATGGGTTTTGTGTGTGTAGGGGGGACTTGAGTCCCCCCTGCCACCCACGTTGAATCCGCCCCTGTCTACAAGATTTAAAGTCCAATGAGTTTTGGAATCCAATTCGGCCTCCGGAGACAGCACTGACTTCAAACGGAACCTACCACCTCATGCCAACTCTGATTTGGATTGATCTTGGACTTTCGTGGAAAGCTTATCTCGCTACCTTCAAACGCATCCAGTCTCAATGTCCAAATTCATTCCGATGCAACGGAATCGCCAGAAAGACAGTGCTGTTGCCTAAAACCGAACTTGGGCCTTGGCCTTGTATAGACTAGACCCATCTCGGAAGTGTCCTCCTCCACCTCCACGAATTAGCACTTAACCCTAGCTTTATTTTCCTCTACAAATAGCTTTGTACATCCTAAAAAATAATTGGGTTTTGTTTAGTTGAATTTTGCCAAGTGCCATTCACCTGTCTCTAGTCTCGCTCGATTAGTCGGCGACTATTGATTCAGAGCCCCCAATAGTTGGTGTGTTGATTTGCTGGGTCGATTAGATCTACCACTTCAATCGCACATATTCTTTTGTGCTTAATCACACCTATTCGCATATTTAGATTGCATCTTAATCTTTGTTCTTGCAGTGTTCTCTCGTTGCATTGCAGGGATCATCAACGCGCGTGTCACCGGTGGTACGGACATCGTTTGTGGTGTAAGCGATTGCACGGCGTCTGGACTTTGTTCTGGTTGTAGCCACATCGCAAACGTCGCACTCGATCAAGCGAGAGTTATCCCCTCACCAGAGATCGGGCCACGAGAGAGAGCGTATCAGTTCCTCCCCTTCTTGTTGGAAACCGTCTCGGTTCTTCTTGCAATTGTCATCGTATGAGAGATCACATGAAGAAATAGCAAACAAGAATCATTGGTAGCATTATTTGTTCTCATAAATACAATTTACATAAAGAGAAAACCAACTCACCTCACTTAATGAACATTTCTTAAAATGATAGCATGCATTGACCATAGAATCTGATGGTGCACAGCACTCCCCTTCTTGAATATTGTCATCTGATCCTTCAAAACCGGGTTAGGTAAATTTATCCGAATAGAGCATCAACACGTTGTACGATCCATTTAGTTTCTCACATTTTCCATATTTAAAGGAAGTATTCACATATAAGCATATATAACACGAGCACCATATAATCTCCTCTATATTATATTTACCAATGACATGATAATTATTCAAGAAAACATGGAAAATCATAAAATTTCTTCTCTAAGGTATTTAGATCACAAGGAGGCATCAAATTCCGATATAACCTAAAGTACACAAAGAAGACAATAATTTTCTGCTCTCCTTGGTCGTTAGCATATCAAAGAACATGTTTATTTGAGTGGAAACCAAATATCAAAATAGAAGTAACATATTCTTTCACTAGTTGTGGCATGTAATATAAGTGAAAGCATTGCACAACTCTTCTCATTACAAGCATAATCAATATGTAGTGATATGCTACAATTGTCCACTAATTATGCTATGCTACAATATCTAGTGATAATGCTTGTAATGAAGAAGAGTTGTGCATGCTTCACTTATATACATGCCACAACTAGTGAAAGAACATGTTACTTCTATTTTTGAATATTTGGTTTCCACTCAAAATAAACATGTCTTTTGTTATTGCTAATGACCAAGAAGAGCTGAAATTATTGTCTTCTTGTGTACTTTAGGTTATATCGAATTTGATGCTCCTTTGTGATCTAAATATCCTTAGAGAAGAAATTTTATGATTTTCCATGTTTTTCTGAATTAATTATCATGTCATTTGGTAATTATAATAATAGAGGAAGATTATTATGGTGCATCGTGTTTATATATGCTTAGATGTGAATACTCCTTTAAATATGGAAAAAAGTGAGAAACTAAATGGATCGTACAACGTTGTTTGATTGCTATTCGGATAAATTTACCTAACCCTGTTTGAAGATCTTGATGACAATATTCAAGAAGGGGATGTGCTGTGCACCATCAGATTCTATGTCAAGTCATGCTATTCATTTTAAGAAATGTTTCATTAGTGGGTGAGGTGGTTTTCTCTTTATGTAAATGTAATTTAATGAGGAACAAATAATGCTACACAATGATTTCTTGTTGCTATTTCTTCATGTGATCTCCCTCGAATGACAATTGCAAGAAGAAACCGAAGGACGGTTTCCAAACAAGAAGGGGAGGAACTGATGACGCTCTCTCTCGTGGCCCGATCTTCGTGAGGGGATAACTCTCGCTTTGATCGAGTGCCGACGTTTGCGATGTGGCTACAACCAGGAACAAGTCCAGGACGCCGTGCAATCGCTACACCACAACAATGTCGTATCCAAAACCGTGACGCGACGGTTGATGATCCCGTGCAATGCAACGAGAACACTGCCAAGAAAACAAGATAGAATTGCAATCTAAATATTGCGAATTAGGTGATTAAGCAAGCAAGAAATAGGTTGCGATTGAAAGTGGTAGATCTAATCGACCCGGCAAATCAACACCACCAACTATTGGGGGCTCTGAATCAATAGTCGCCGACTAAATCGAGCGGGACTAGCAGACTAAGGTGAATGGCACTTGGCAAAATTAACTAAACAAAACCAATTATTTTTTAGGATGCTACAAAGCTATTTGTAGAGGAAAATAAAGCTAGGGTTGAAGTGCTAATTCCGTGCAGGTGGAGGGAGGACACTTCCGAGATAGGTCTAGTCTATTCACAAGGCCAAGGCCCAAGTCGGTTTTTAGCAACAGCACTGTTCTTATTTTGGCGATTCCCGTTGACTCGGAGATGATATTTGGACATGAGACTGGATGCGTTTGAAAGGTGCGATGATAAGCTTTCCACGAAGTCTAAGATCATCCAAATCGGAGTTGAGCATGAAGGTGCTAGGTCCGTTTGAGTCAGTTCATGTCTCCGGAGGGCCGAATTGGATTCCAAAACTCATTGGACTTTAATATCTTTAGATCCTCGCATTCATCCAACCGGTATTCTTTGCAATGTTTTATATTTTTCATTGCTTGGTGTATGCAATACTTGATGGGTCACATCATTTTCGCCATGCGCCGTCTTAAGGGGTTGTATGTATTATCTGCATGCGGCTGCTTAAGACGGCCGCATGTGAAAATAGGCATATTATCGCATGCGGCTCTCTTAAGCAGCCGCATGCGATAATGCATCTTCGCATGCGGTTGCCTTAAGGGACCGCATGCGATGATTAGCCCATATATGTTGTTCCAGCACCGACCATGAGCAATTGAGAACGAGGTTTTCTCTCTCCTTAAGCTAGCAACAAATAGGGGGGAGGTTTTCAACTCAAAATCTTTGCTTGGAGTTCATATGAAAGGTAAAGAACTCTCTCTCTCCTCCATTTGGCTCCATTCTTATTAAATTTCGTTGGAAGAAATTGGAGTTTTTTTCAAATTTTGACAAGGTTTGTTTTAGCTAATTTTTCAAAATCTAGCTTGAAATCGACCGCATGCGAAGATCGATTTTCGCATGTCGCTGTCTTAAGAGACCTCATGCGAAGATCGATTTTCACATGTGGCTGGGCCGGCCGCATGCGCTAATGGTGATCTTCACAGACGATTTCGCGCATGCGGGCCGGCCAACCGCATGCGAAGATCGATTCCAGCCGTCTGCAAAAACCGTTTCTGTAGTAGTGTGTTTCAGACGAGGTAGCAATATATTTCAACGTGTGTTTTCATCAAGTTTTATAAAAAAATTAAATGTTTTCATAACTGAATTTCCTATTTCACCACGTATAACTCAATGTTTCCCAGAGGCCGAAAAATTACAAGATGCTCATGCCCCTACTCTCTCTACTGCTATTCTATTGGTTTTCTCCCCACAGTATGCATGCATGTAAGTATTTAGTGGTCTTAAAAATCTTTTTTCTTTCAAACTACTTATCCAATGAACGATCCGATCACACCGTTGAATTCATTATAATTAAATATTTACAACAAGATATCACATTATTATATTCTGATGAAAGAAAAACATATGTTTCAAACACTACAAGAATCTATTTAATCTATGATGAAAAAAATTCGTCATGGATCACTGAAAATTCGTCACAGAGATTTGTCTGTGACGATTATACTTATCGTCATCTATTGAGCGTCACAGATTAAATCTGCCGACGTTTTCTCCGAAATCGTCACGGATCAGCATAATTGACGTTTTTTAACTGTCATAAAACGCTTTTGGGCTCATATAGTCCAGCCTAGGCCCAACCTTTGTGACGAAATTAAACGTCACGGATGGTTGCCACATGGCGACCAACATGGCAGGTGACGTGGTCGTTGACACGTGTGTGATGACTTGGCAGCTAACGTCAGCAAATATTTTTTTAACGGCCCATTATTTTTTTCGGCCCATTACTTTTTTAACAGCCCATTATTTTTTACATTTATCCATTAATTAATTAACAACGGCCCATTATTTTTTTAGAACTAGCCCATTTTAAAATAGGCCCATTTCAGAACTATGTCCATTTCAAAACTGGCCCATTTTGTCAACCAACTATCAGATCAAAGCCCACTAACAGGCCCATTAAATTTGAGCACACCAAATTCAATCCAATTTCACCAAATTCAATCCAATTTCTCATACCATCTCAGATTCAAACCTAATAACAAATACCATCTCAGATTCAACAAATAACAGATACAATCAGAATACACAACAGAATTGGGCTCCTCCGGTATCTTGGGCTCCGGCGCCTTCCACTGCCAAGGCCTCCAGAACCAATCCGTAAGCGGCATTCATGTGCAAAGTGACCAGGTTCGCCACATTCATAGCACTTCATGTCAGAACACCACCGGAACGATCTCGGCCACAGCCACTACCAGCTTTGGTTGACAGCTCAACCCTCCATCCATTCTTGCCTATACGCACATCACATATCAGCAGGATGATTGTAAGCGGAAATCATGGACTGTTTAAATTTGCGGGTAACTCTATAATATGCTAAGTAATAACTAAAGCAAAGAAGTACGTTGATAAAAATACAAAACATCAATGAAAAGGGTAAAAGAATATCTTGGTCAAGTAACAAATCATATGACGATATCACAGTTTTAATGTATAAAGCTACATGCACAACTGACGTCGCAGAGAAAAAAAGTAGGCATGTACAATCTATCAAGTTTCTTAACTTGGAACGTCATGGGCCTAATGTGCTTGCAGCAATATATGTAAATCACAATATATCAGATCAATATAAATGTTACAGTGTCAAAATTTGGCCTCAATTTACTAATATCACCACACTAGAAATAAATAGCAAAGCCCAGTTAGGTTAAAGAAGGTCCTCTTAGTTGATATCATGTAAAGGTTCAATTTAGAGTTCTACTAGTGAATGGGAATTGAGATTCAGCATTGATGTAACTATGGATTGGCCCCTATCTATTATTTTCAAAACTTCCTTCTAAAACCGACCAGTTTACAGGAGATAGCAAGATGCATTCATGATGATAAGCTATAACTATATGTTTGGATGAAAGATATTTTTTCTATAAATTCAGTGTATATTGTGTATCCAAACTAAATTTTTAAGTTGCTTGAATCATGATTCAGACAAAGTTATTTATACTATAACCAAGATAATAATTGATGGAGACTCACTTGACTAAAGAAAGTAATGTAATAGCCATTTTAATGACAAAACTATGTAATGCCAGAGGTTGAAATAGATAACTCATTAGAGAAGTGCATAATATGAAACTATCTTGTATGAACGACAAAGACAAATATCTATGCTTATTACCATCTAGAACACGAATTGCATCTTCTGCATCCCTGCAGTCATCAAAGTCAATAAAGGCAAAACCTGATGGTTTTCTAGCAACCCATACACTGCATAGAAGAAACAACCCAGTTGAAAGTGGGAGAATCAGATAATCTCATCGGCAGACATAATTAAGAAATCATTGCTGCTCCATGTAGACTATAAATATCATTACCATTCTTAGTATTGAGTAACATCCTAAATATCTCTTCCATGGTTGTCGATACAAAATCATCTTTAATGTTGTGACAGAAATCAACACACACACACACAAACCTATGGCATACAAACCGTGACTACTCCATGTGAACAGCACTTAAGTGTACAACAATAAGTGACCAAGTAAGGCAGATTACTTGTTTATACAAAAAGGAATTAATTATATCGAGCAAACTTGCATTGCACCGAGTTCTCCACCTCACATATGTCAATGAACTAACTTTGCCCCAACAAAAGCACAGTACAAGACAATCATCCCCTGCTAGCATTACTGATTTCAGAGCTAATACCCACCATTTAAAACTTAAACTGTAAAGCTACAGCATTCCAATTTCAAAATCACACGCTTGACTAACATCCATACAAGTGGCTAAGCAAGCCAAACGAACAAGCAGGCACATTAAACAAGTACACGCAACTCAGGGGGGAAAAAATATAGCGATTCTTAGCTCAGAGTCAGCAGAATCTCACACCTCCTCAGAACCCCAAACACGCGGAACTCATCCTCGATCTCCCGCGCCGTCACGCGCGGATCCAGGTTCCCCACGTACACGCGAGCCATGAGCACGCTCGACCCTGCAGGTATTCAACACAAATCACTCCCACCATGCAGAGGAAAGCAACAAGCACCACCAGTCTCTAGTCTCTACCGAACCAAAAGTAGAAGAACACACACAAAAGAGGAAGTAAATCCGGAAATTCCTCGCGTTTCTGACCAGAAAAGGGAGGCACAAAAGCAGAAGTAGCGGGGGATCTGGAGAGTACTTGCCTTTGCGGGCGCGTCCGCCTTGGGGGGGATTTGGGTTTCGGGGTAGGCGAGGAGGAGGAGCGGCTCTAGGGTTTTAAGCTCGAGCCGTCGAGCGAGCGGAAGAGGAGGGGCGGAGGGGCAGGGGGGAGTGTAATATCAGGCGGAGGAGGGGGTTGACGGATTGGGGATAGGGGCATTTACGGGATTCGAGTTAAAATTTTTGTCTCTGTTTGAATTACAACGGGTTCCCCTGCCCGTTGGGTCCCCGAACCAGCCGTAAACCATTCTCCCTCAAGCATTTGAATTTTGTCTAAATTTTATCTAAGAATATAAGAATTTTTATGTTCGTTTCTTATTAAAAAATATTGATACCTGATTAATTAAGTTTTAATTATTATAAACTTGAAGAAAGATTTATCTCAACTTCTATATAAAAAATTTTCATACGAAATGCACCGTTTAGTAGTTTGAAAAACGTGCTAATGAATAAAGTCTTTATCTTGGTATAAATATAAAAAAAGGCGGGGCCTAATAATTATCACATCAATTATTTCTTATTTAAATTTCTTTATATTGTATCTCTAATCCCCTCCACTCCAACCTTATTTTATTTTCTTTCTATCTTATCCCCAATCTCGTTCACCTCAACCGATCAGGATTTATTTATATACATAAGAAGCAATCCAACGTGAATTTACCAAACTGTCCCTGGTGTGTTACCAATAGTAGTTACGAAATTGTATGGACAAAATGGACATTTCACCTTAAATTCATGAGAACTTTAAATTTAATTTTAGGCTGATTTTTGTGTTTCAAATGCAAAAGTCATACAAAATAAGATTGTAGAACTCATCGAGATCTACAACTATTGTATTGGTCCTTTTTACAATTAAGTTCATTTGAACAATTCAAATTTTGATTTTCAAAATTTGACAACTTCGAACAAAAATTAGGGTTAATAAATGATTTCAAAAGGAAATGTCACCAAAACCGAAGTTGTACAACTCATCGAGATGCAAATTTTTTATTTTGGACATTTCTCCATACGACTCTATTTGAACAATTTGAAATTTGAACTTCAAAGTTTGAGAACTTCAAATATATTTTTTTATTAGTGAACGACTTCAACTGAAAAAGTCATCAACAACAAAGTTGTATAAATCATCAATATCTACAACTTTTGTTTGGGTAATTTCTTTATCCGACAATGTGATTTGTAACATTGTTTACAAAATATACATATCTCTTATATAGTTTATAAACTATAAGAGGGGTATGTAAATTTTGTGAATAATATTACTATTACTTTACCGGATGAAGAAATGATGAAAATAAAAGTTATAGATATTGAGTTATACAACTTTGTTGTTGATGACATTTTCAGTTGAAATCATTTAGTATTTGAAAATATTGTTTGAAGTTGTTATAATTTGAAATTCAAATTCAAATTATTGAAACAAAGTCATATAGCAAAATAACCAAAACAAAAGTTGTAGATATTGACAAGTCATACAACTTTGTTGTTGATGACTTTTTCAGTTGAAATCATTTCGTATTTAAAATTGTTATTTGAAATTGTCATAACTTGAAATTCAAATATTATATAGATCAATCAAACTCAGATGGAGAAATAACCAAAATAAGATAGGTAGATCTCAATAAGTTATACAGCTTTGTTTTTGACAACTTTTCCACATAAGATCGGTTAGTATGATAAAATTCGATTCGAAGGTTTAATATTTTCAAATTAATTGAAAGGAGGGAGGCAGAATGGACTTCTCGGCGAGGGACTTTTGCTCCTCCCTCGCCGAGAAGTCCATTCTGCCTCCCTCCTTTCAATTAATTTGAAAATATTAAACCTTCGAATCGAATTTTATCATACTAACCGATCTTATGTGGAAAAGTTGTCAAAAACAAAGCTGTATAACTTATTGAGATCTACCTATCTTATTTTGGTTATTTCTCCATCTGAGTTTGATTGATCTATATAAAATTTGAATTTCAAATTATGACAAGTTCAAACAATATTTTCAAATATTAAACAAATTCAAATGAAAAAGCCATGAACAACAAAATTGTAATATCTACAACTTTTGTTTTGGTCATTTGGCTATATGACTCTGTTTCAATAATTTGAATTTGAATATCAAATTATGACAACTTCAAGCAACATTTTCAAATACTAAATGATTTCAACTGAAAAAGTCATCAACAACAAAGTTATATAAATCATCAATATCTACAACTTTTATTTTGGTCATTTTGCTATATGACTCTGTTCAATAATTTGAATTTGAATTTTAAATTATAATAACTTCAAACAATATTTTCAAATACTAAATGATTTCAACTGAAAAAGTCATCAACAACAAAGTTGTATAAATCATCAATATCTACAACTTTTGTTTTGGTCATTTTGCTATATGACTCTGTTTTAATATTTTGAATTTGAATTTCAAATTATGACAACTTCAAACAACATTTTAAAATATTAAATGATTTCAACTGAAAAAGTCATCAACAACAAAATTGTATAAATCATCAATATCTACAACTTTTGTTTTGGTCATTTTGGTATATGACTCTGTTTCAAAAATTTGAATTTGAATTTCAAATTATGACAAGTTCAAACAATATTTTCAAATACTAAATGATTTCAATTGAAAAAGTCATCAACATCCAATAAAGTGATAGTAATATTGTTCACAAAATTTACATATCTCTTATATGGTTCTGAAGTATTTAAATCGTGACGAAATTGCTATAACGTCACAAGTTTTGGGCCGGTTTATGACGAAATCGATAAACTGTCACGGTATTATGGGCCTTGTATCCATAGTTGCATATCCGTGACGATCTTTGAAAACATCACGAAAATTTCGTCACAGATTAAATAGATTCTTGTAGTGAAACAATAAAAACTTAATGTTTCATAAGTGATAGTAATATGTTTCACCATGTATTTTTATTATGTTTCACAAAATTTCTATATGTTTTTAGGCTGAATTTTCTGTTTCACCATGTATAACTTAATGGTGCACACAAACGGTTAACTGAAACATTTGACCGTCCTTTTTTATAACATCGGATGTCCGATTTGTAGCTCTCCCCGGAAATATTGGTTGATTTATATCGGCTAAGTTTGGTAAGTTAGAACAGGATTGGCCCACAGTCCGATTCTAACAAGAAAATAAAGAAAGAGATAATTAAGTTGGTTTTCTCATAGGTTAAAACCAATTTTGAATCCTAATAGGAGATAAACTCACAAGCCCCACATGTATTATATCTCTACTATTATAAAAATTGAAGATATTTCCGCGGTCCGTCATCCGTGTTTTAGTCGGTTTTAATGTATTGATGTGTCAAGATGTTTTCGTGGTCCGTCATCCGTGTTTGATCGGTTTTAATGCATATATACCTACTCATCCGTGTTTGAGTCGGTTTTAATGTATATATACCTACTAGGATTTTTTTTCGTCGCCGTTTTCTTCTCACGGTTTTTTTCAAACAGTTTTTTAATGGTCCGTCCAGTTTATTTTGTTGCCGTTTTCTTCCTCCCGGATTTTTTTCATTTTGGTTTTTTCTTACACGCGGTAAAAGGTTTCTGGTTTTTCCTTTTTTTTCTTTCGTCACCGTGTTTTTCCTTCGCTAGGCCGAACCCTAGCTCCGTCGCCATGTCAATCTGCCTCTCCATGCGTTTCCTCCTCCAATGGATTACAAGAATCGATTCCCCACTCATCGCTCATCATTTTTCCTATGATTTTCTCCTTCAATTCAGCTTGGCCGGATTTAATCACCATTTAACCGTCACCGATGATGGCCGGCCAGCAAGCTTCCTTGATCGTTTTTATCCGAATTTTGTTCGCTCCAATTTTGAAAAAACGGAACGAGAAGATCAAGTGGATCAAAAGCCCTAAACCAATTTTAGAAGATCGAGAAAGATTCGGCAAAATTTGATGGGGAGAATCAGCTCAAGCATCGTACGGGCACGGCACCATCTTCTGCAGGTTGAAGATGGAGACCCACAGCTCCACATGTGAGTTGGGCCAAAGAAAGGATTAAAAACATCTTACCCATTGTAACGCACGGGTATTTGTTTTCTAGTATATAGAAAATAGAAGAGGAGAGAGGATGCTCTATTCTATGTGCTAAAACCCTAAACCCTAAACACCTCCGATCGGTTTAACGCACTATAAGGGGTTCATGTAGCTGTCTCAGGTAGTGCCGGTGAAGACCCGAAGGTCATTGTGATCAAGAGAGAAGCCGACGAAAAGAATTGATCGAGTCGCCATCCTAGAGCATTTGCCGATGCAAGAATCAAAAGAAGAAGAAGAGAAGGGAAAAGGAAAACGAAAGATATTGACATCGATGGCTTCACAAGCAGGTCAGTAGATTAAATTGTTTTGCAATTAGAGAAGTTGATTGTTTATTTGTTTATAGGCTGGAGTAATAAGATCTTGTAATTTAGATTCCAACATTGTGGTATCAGAGCTGATCTTTAGCCTACTCAATCCCTTATTCACATCATCCCTATTATTAGAAGCCATATGTGCCACTTACAAGTTTTAAGATTGATTCAGCTTGTCTTAGATTAGATTAAATTAGGGTTTAAATCTATACTGTCTTTGCATGTTTTAAATTCAATTTTCAAGTTTTATTACTTGCTTAGCAGTAGAATTGAGAAAGATAAGGGAAGAGAGGATAAGCCTGATTGAATCCACCCCGAAATCCCCAAAATTGAAAAGAACCCTTATTTTTTATGAAACCCTAGAATCCCAAATCAAATCCAAATCAGAAATTAAGTTATTAGTTCGGATTCTTACCATACTAGAAGTGCTATTCTCACTGGAAAACCGCACAACATCGTGCAAACTTCTCTGGCCGGGAAGTGGCATCGCCGCCGTCATTGCACGGGCTTGCCTGCGCGTGCGCTTGCCTTCTCCTTCTCATGGTCACGTCGGTTCCGCCATGCCCGCGCCATCATGGAGCTTCCCCACCGTCACTACTTCGCCGGGACGGGAAGGTTCGGCTTGGCTCCATCCCCTAGCCGACGAACTCCAGAGTTGCACGGTGCATCACCGTCGCTTGTGCACTCCCACTTCTTCGGGCTGTCGATGCCACCTAAGCTACATTGCACAGCGCGGCCCTTGAACCATGGCCCCTAGCCACGAAGATGGAGCACCACTGCGGAATCAACTCCACTAGCGTGCGCACTGCTCGCCGGACCACCGTTGCCGCTATCGCCGTTGTTCCGCTCGCTCGCCGGTTCTTTGGATGGGAGGAGAGAGAGGGGATCAAGAGAGTGATTAGGGTTAGGATTTCTTACGCACCTCGTTGGTCACTTCATTGGCGCAGAGCAAATCCGAGACATCCATCAGATCAGCCTCGCATTGGGCTGCGACCACCGATGGGCCACAGAAGATCACTGGGCCACGCTCGCCACCGCACTTGGCTCGCGCTTAAACTGGTTGGCCCGATTTTTGGGCCAGTTTTTAGAAGTAATGGGCTGAATTGAATTTTTTATTTTAACCCGCCGATTAAATGTTTAATATTTCAAGAATTTTGGTTATATCCCTCTTAGCTAATTTAAACCGCTAAAAATTATTTTGATTAGTAAGTAAATTATTTCTAGTTAAATGAAACCATGAGAGAAGTTTAGCTGCAAAGGAATAATGATATGGAATTATTTTTTGACCAAAGTAATTATAATTTTATGTCAATTATATTTGTTGTTCTATTCCTCAGTTATTTTCTGCCCAACGGTGTTTTGACAATGAAAATTCTAAGGGTGTGTTTGGCACTACCGGTTCCCAACTTTCCCCTCTCGTTTTCCACGCGCAGGCTTTTCAAACTGCTAAACGGTGTGTTTTTTTGCAATCTATACGAAAGTTGCTTAAAAAATCATATTGATCCTTTTTTTAAAAAAAAGTTAATACTTAATTAATCACGCGCCAATGGACCGCTCCGTTTTCTGCCCGCAATGTTCCTGGTTGGGAACCTCCAGTAGCGAACACACCCTAAGGCCTTATTCGGATTAGAGGATTTCTAGAGGATTTTTGAAGGAATCCTGTTCAATAGGAATTTTTCCTTTCCTATCATTCGGATAGCAAAAGTGGATCACAGGAAAACCGAGGGAAACTTTCTTCTGCCCTTGATTCCAAGGGAGAAACGCAGGAAAAAATACATGGACTCTGACCTCTTTTTTTCATTTCCTTCACGTAAGACCGAGAAAATCAAGCCCTAATCAGTTGGAGTGACATGATGGGACTAATATTTTATTGCTTAATTAGACTATAATCTATGATATTACTGTTGATTGGAAAATTCCTATAGTTTATATATTCCTGTATTCCGAACGCTCCACACCATCAAATTCCTATGTTTTTCAATCCTACGTTTTGCACATACAATCCTATAGTATTCCTGTGTTTTTCCTATTCCCATGTTTTTCCAATCCTTTAATCCGAACAAGCCCTAAGTTTATTTTATATGTAATTGATTAAGCCAACATAAATTAGTTATATGCATTATTTTCAGCAATTGGACAACTTAAGAATGGAAGAACAATATTGTCAATTCCCTTGATGGATCTACAGTCTCATGTTTTGGCTTATGCTTATAAGCCAAAATTTGAATATTTAACCTTAAATTTAGAGTTGAATTTAAGTTTTTTTTATCGTAGTTTATTGTTCAGCCTCTTTTAGATCGCTAAGAACATGTATATATAAATTTTATTTACATATTACTTTTCGTTCGCAAAAATGTCATTTCGCTTATTTCGTCGATAAGCGAAACTATAGAGTCCCTAATTTCACTGAATGGAAGAACAATACGGTTTTGAATTTAGCCATGTTAGATTTTGACCAGCGAGAGCAGTGCCGCGCTGGCGCTGCACTGTGCTGCTGCTCGCTGAATTGCGGCGCTGCTGCTGCTTGCTCACATGTGCCGGCCAAGGCCCAAGGCCTGCTGCTGCTGTTGGGCTGCTAGATAGCTTGTTCTCTGGGCTGGGCTGCAGCTGCAGCTTTGCTCTTTTTCTTTTTCTCTTTTGTTTTTTCTCCCTCATTCTCTTTTTCCTCTAATTATTTGTGGGGCGTCACACTTGGCCCTAAGGGAGGATCCTCCTGAGGAACTCAATAGAGCTGAGGAAAAATATGAACATCTCGAGTGGACTTACAATGAAAAGTTAGCTACTTGGGGAAAGTTCAACATGATGTCTTTGATGTACATTAAGAGCCACATCGCTCAAGAAATTATTGGAGGTATCGTTGATTCTAACAACGCAAAGACATACTTAGCCAATATTGAAGAGAATTTCAAATTCTCATATAAGATTTATGCTAGTACAACCATTAGCAAGACGATTACTAGCAACTATAATAGCAAAGGAAGCATTAGAAAACACATCCTTGAGGTGACTCATATGGCACATAAATTTAAATCTATTGATATGGATCTATATGAAGGTTTCATAGTGCATTTCATCGTGAGCTCTTTTGGTCCTAAATTTGGTCCATTTAAGATCAATTAGAACACTTAGAAAGAAAATGGATTATACAGAGCTAATTTCATACTCGGTGGAATAGGAAGAGCATCATAGAGCTGAAAAACAAAAGCTTAAAAACCAACCCAACCTCGCTAATGCCAACCATAAAGGCGAAAGAAAGATGTATCAAGGAGAATGCTCTAACAGCAACAAGAACAAGTCAAACAACTCTCAAAAGCCAAGTGGGAGTAAGCAAGATAGTTCAGGCTCTCAAACTACAGATGCCCCTTTTAAGACTCCACACTGCCCTTTCTGCGAGGTAGATGGATATTGGCAAAGGAATTGCTCATGTTTCAAAGTGTGGTTAGCTAAGAAAAGTAACCATAATTTTGAAGAAATATCTAATGTTAATGAATTCCTTTATGTTGAATTTTCCCTTAATACTTGGTGGGTTGACTCATGTGACATTGTGCACGTTTCTAACTTATTACAGGGATTCAATACCATCTAGAAAGTAGCAAAAGAGGAGCAAAGCCTAACAGAGTGGCTGACAAACTAGCCAAGGAAGCTATAATGCCTAGAAGTGTTCATCCAGTGTATGCTTGTCAAAACCGCATCTTGCTTACTCTAACAGAGAAAGCTTTGTAAGCTCTCTGAAAATCACTTTAGATCGGAAAATTGTATGATCAAACATGTCTATATTTCTAATTGAAATAAAATCCTGGTTTAAAAAAAGACCAGTACTGGACATGTCTGGAAATAATAATGGCCTATATTGGAATTAATTACATAGCATTCATTGATCCTTCAGTTTCAGCACAAGTAATGTATTGTCAGTTGTCACCAATGAAGCTAGTCCTGTTGTGCTACTATGTGCATAAATGCATTTGTGTCTCTAAATATCGTCTACTAGTTGAGATGGTCATTCTCTGCGCAAAACGTTCTAATCTTTCGAATAGACAGCTGGAAATGTTTGTTGATACATTCATCTGCTCATTAGATATTAGTTGAGATTAGTCTGCTATTAATGTTTTGTATCGATAATAATTAAAGGGGTAGTGTATGAGGTCTAAAGTGGATGGATGCGGAGATAAAGATTTAGATAAGTTCAAGTCCTCTTGACGAGAGGTAGTACCCGATTTTAGTTTGAGGATTGTATCCACTGGAGTTGTATTGATTTAACGATCTTGTTTGTGACTTATACCCTTGTAGGCGCCTCGCCCTCCTTTATAGGTTGAGGGGCAAAGGTACAGGTAGGAAACCTAGCCGGATTCGACATCGGTTACCTTTAGTACTTCAAGAGGAAAGACCTAGTCGGGGCTTAGGGCACTACCTTAACTGGTAAAGAAACTCTAGCGACTTAGTTTTCTACAATTATAATTATCTTAGCTATGGTCCACCTCCTAATACCAGTCAGATATTCAAGTCGTGTGGGTATTTGGTACTTATAATCTCCACACCGGCTAACCACAACACAAGTTATCCGTGGATCGCTTCGATTCATGTATCATGTTTTTTCATCCATCGATCTCAGTTCTTGCGCTTGAATAAGTTCAGTCCATGTGAAAAACTTGAATAAGTTAAGTCAATGTGAAGAATAATTTTCCTTTAAAGGATTCAGATAATAAAAATTGAACAAGTCAACTAATGCTCAATATATTTCCCAAAAAGCTCGGATCATGAAAAAACTCAGTTTTCAAAGAAAGTGGACTGATTAATTAGGTTATGGAATGCATAAAAACGGTAAAGTACTCAATTCGTCTCAATGGGCAGTTGCTGGACGACTCCTCTCCCACTCTTTGTCCTAGACATGGGGCCATTTTCCCTTACATCTTGATCTTTACGTTGGTTGTGGATGACATGTTTATTACTCCCTTTGTTTTATAACTAGTAATAATGCACGTGCAAGGCACATTCCCGTGCTATATGTCATGGTAAACATATAAACACAATCAAGTTATTAGGTTTCCCATAACGCATATCACACAAAACATATAAATGCGAAGTTTAATGCTAATATGCCACATAGCTCTACCTTCCTTTACACTAACTATGAAAATAGAGAACAACCAATAATTCCAAATGTACATTTTTTTCATAGATCGATAAATGTTTAAAAATCTTGAGCAACAGATCTATATCTATTTCACATTCAAACAAGCTTATGCTTATCAGTCAAAATCCCTTATCTTTTTCTTATGCTTATGCTTATCAGCCAAAATTTTAATTTTCAATCTTAAATTTGGAGTTGATTTTGAGAATTTTTTTCATCGAAGTTTCTTTTTTTAGCCTTTGCTTTTAGATCGCTAAGAACACGTATATAAAAGTTTATTCACAAATTATTTTTCATTTGTAAATATGTCGTTTGGCTTATTCCATAAATAAGCCAAACGATGGGGGCCAAGGAGTCCACAATCTACATTATAGCTTCCTTGGCCACCTGGTTATGCATGTGCACATATGCCTAGGTACCTAGATGATTGTTGATTTTTTTTTCCTGCTAGATTTGAAAACCATGAAAATCACCAAATAGAGTGAGAGAAAAAGCTAACAGAATTGCTGACCAAATGGAGGGATGGACTGAACTTTAAAGACACCCTCTAATTCTTCAGACTCAAGACATGGACACCCAGCCCAGTCTGAGTTTGAAAATTCACTGATTAGCACTGAACTTGACTTTCTAACATGCAGTCCGATATTTAGAGATACTTTAGAAACTAAATCTAACAGAGTGAAAGATTTATCGATAAGCAGGTTCCTCCTTTATTGGTTTGCCCTTATTTCGTTATCGTGAGATCACAAATTCTTCAGATGCTAAATTTATGTTTGCAATTTGATTGGAAAGAAGTTTTGAGTAATTTGAAAATATGAGAAATTTCTGAAGCTATGCATATATGAGCTAGTATCCTGTTTAAAGATTAATGATTTGTCTATGGGATGAAATGCCTGTTCTGAACTTCTGAATATATTTTCTTCAGTTATAGATTACTGATAAATTGCTGAGGAATTACAAATAAGGATTGATGTAAAGTTCTTGTATTGGAAAGATCATCACAAACTTTTGCGTTTTACCAATATTCATAGACAATCTGCAATTCTCAGCTGGTCGAGAAAGCTATATGTAGTTTTGATAAGGGAAATGAAAATTAGGGTTTTCCTTCTTATCCATTCCATGGCCAAATCAGCTATATATAGTTTAGCCTGATTACAATAATTAAGCTTCCAGATGATCAAAGCAAGAGCAGTTTTGTTATCTGTAATCTCTAAGCAACAACAGTGCCGTAAATTATAATAAGTACTCAGGGACTACTTCTTCAGGCCACCCGATCCCAGCCATCGCCAGATTGAAGCATCACACACAGAGTCTGTGAAGCATTATCCCTCGTTGCTGATATCCTCTGCATTTCTGAATATTCAGAAAACTTCAGGCTTGCTTCCAACATCTTCAGTAAAATTCAGACTTATCGCCATCTTCGGTAAGTCCAGCAAGATCAACTCTATTTTTACTATTTAAAGGAAAATACGTTCCCGACAGTATCATCACCAACAGCTACTCCAGCATCAATTTGATGCCAAGATTGACTGTTGGATATCAAATATTGTCGTTTGTCAGGACCAAAAGGAATCAAGCTTAGAACAACAGAATTTCAGAGATAAATTGATTGAACTTGAGATGACAAAAGAGTAGAGTAGCTAAACCTAATAGAAGAGGGGTGAAAGACAGCTATGTTTCAGTTCGTTCATCATTAATGGTAGGCATCACATTTTCAGAAGCAAGCATTATATACCAGGTCTTAGCCTTCAGTTTAAACCAACCAAACTTTACTGGCACAATATTAGCAAAATGGTAAATAGTGACTACTGAAGCAATGAAATCCAGTCAATCTTCATAATTCATCAGCCCCAGTCAATTTTCCCTCTTCTTTAGATATCTGAGACAATCTACAGGCATCAACAACAGGAGACCTGACAGCCGGAAGTCCGCACAAAGTTTGAATTCAATCCAACTCATGCAGAGGACACTTTTGGCATAAACAAATGAATCAAAGCACTGTCAAGTTAATTAATAATCAAGTAATAAGCACTAAATGCAACTCAACCGAGGTGCAATTAATTCTCTTTTTATATTCAACCAACCGACAGTGGTCTCCGCTTTGCATACACTTTGTAAATAGTAAATACAAAAAAAACTCTTTCTACAGAAGCCATGAACATCTGAATTCTGAGCTATAGAGAATCGACAAAGCTCTTTCACAAATATGGACAAAGCTTTGCATACACATTGTCAATAAATAGTTAAATACAAGCTCGCGGATATAGAATAACAGAAAGACTCTTTGGCTTCAGGAGGCTAATCAGCCGGCAGATCAAAGAGGTTGTCCATCTCCAAGCAGCTCGGATCGGTCGTCGTGAAGTCAATGCAGCTAAGCACCTCATTGACGCTCTCTGGGAACTCAAAATCAGACAAGGAGTAGTTCTGATTGTCTAGCCACATAGTCCCAGAGAGAACCGGCACTGTACCACCGGTGGCATCAGCCTCTTCTTCTTCTTCTTCTGGCAGGACGATCAGGTCTGAAAGAAAGATGAGATATATAAACACCATGTTGGAATGCCGATGCGAACCCGTGTAGGGAATCAACGAACAGGGCGCGGCCGCCAATGCCGGTGAACTCCTACCAGGCCGAGTCAACGCTGCCCGGAAGTCCTTGGAGAAGTCGATGTTGTCGCTGAAGAGGTACATCCACTTGGACTTGACGATAAGAATTTCTTGTGAACTCCATACCAAAACTACAAAAAAGAAGGGGGCAAGAATCTTGCTTGTTTTCCTATATACAAGTCACGGGATCACTTTGTCTGAATGATGGTCAAGCAAAATATAGATAATGAAGCAGTAAAGGATTTTCATAATTTCACCTTGAGATGGTATTTCCTCTGAAGTTCTTGGCGAAAGACGCCCGTATAAGTACCACACAGCCAGCAGCTGAACACCAAACCTTCTCCAATCAGGAAAGACGTTCTGGGATCAACAGCAGCTTCAGTCAAAAGAAAAAAAAAACCTTCTCCAATCATTGAGGGCCGTGGAGATGGCAGCGTGGGGAAGGCGGCGCCGCCGCGCCGGTGAGGTGAGGTGGGCGGCGCGGCGGCGTGGGGAGGGCCGTGGAGATGCCGGCCGTGGGGAGGGCGGCGCGGCGGCATGGCTTAGGTCAGGCGGGCGCGGCGTGGGATGGCGGAGGTTAGCGATTTTTGGTTGGCGTTTTTTTTTTTTTCTTTCCGGCGTTTCTTTTTTTTTTTCATGCGGGGCGATGGATGGTGCGGTTTTTTTCTGATGCAGGACAGGTGGGTCCCACACGAAGGATTGTAGGATTGGGGATGAACTCGTACTTTTTATATTAGTATAGATAAAATCATTTTTAGCCCATTTTATTACTAGTTTCTAACGATCCTTATATATCAGAGTTTGTGAAAGTAAAAGATAAATGTATTGGGAATAGATAAATAGAGGAATAATTGCATTGGAATTTGATAAAGTGGGGGTATTTAAATCTTTTTAGTTTTGTATTAGTATTTTTCATCTCCTGTTCACTGATGATAGTCTCCCTTTAGTCCAATCGCAGCGATCGGCAGCTATTGGAAACCTAAACCCAGAATTTTGAGGAAAAGTATCTTACGCTGCTAGTCCCAGAAGGAAGAATGATCAAGGGAAAATTCAAAAGCATCAAAGAAAGATTCAGCAAGAGAGTCAATTACTGATCAGAGCCTCAGAGGAATATCTGTCAAATGGGGAGAGGTTCTTGTTAAGTTGGTTTTGCATAGCCTCCCCACCCCACCTATGCTATGATCATGTTCAAATTCTCGTATTTGTGATGATCTTAAGCAAATGTTAAGGAATTTCTGATGGGATAATGAATTTGGAAGAAGAATGTTCATTGGCTTGCATATGACAAAGGCTTTATATCAAAATTGGGAGGAGAAATTGGGTTTAGAGGTCTTAAGATATTCGACCAAGCATTACCGGTCATTAGTACTTCCTCCGTTTCACAATGTAAGTCATTCTAGCATTTCCCACATTCATATTAAAGTTAATGAATCTAGATAGATATATATATGTCTAGATTCATTATCATCAATATGAATGTGGAAAATGCTAGAATGACTTACATTGTGAAACGGAGGAAGTATTTGTCATGCTCTTACAAAATAATTTTGGAATGGCACCAAATTACCCTCTCCACCTCGGTGTATTCCTAGGCATCATATTTATATTTTCCAAGAAACACAACGCTGGTATGAAATGTTTCCTTTTTTACCTTAAGATCGGATAAAAGTTATTGATATTAATTTACAGTTGACATACACTAGGCCAACCTATCTAGTTTAGGAGTTAGTTCGGAGGTGATTTGGGGTAACGCATATTTTAGCACGAGGATATCTCGGCACAAAACTATTTTTTTTCACAAGTTTCTTTTAGAAATTCCGAATCCATTTTTTTTCAAAACTATAGAATCCGCATAAGTTTGTGAAATCATGAAGCGATAAACTATCAAAATTAAACAATATACAAACCGGTTTCTTTATACAAACCGGGCTCCCGTAAAATGCAAACCGCGGAGGCCGAAACAGCTAGTACTCCTGATCAATTGCGAGGTGCAACGTTAATTGTTACTCCCTCCGTTTTAAAATGTTTGACACCGTTGACTTTTTAGTACATGTTTGACCGTTCGTCTTATTAAAAACTTTTGTAAAATATGTAAAATTATATGCCTACATAAAAATATATTTAACAATAAATCAAATGGTAGGAAAAGAATTAATAGTTACTTAAATTTTTTGAATAAGACGAACGGCCAAACATGTTTAAAAAAGTCAACGGCATCAAACATTTTGAAACGGAGGGAGTACTTTTCCACTCCGGCCCCTCCACTTTCCATCAATTTCCGCTTTTAATCCGAGCGCGGAGGGGGTGGGTCGCGCTCTTCGAAAACAAAGCGCCACCGCCGCACCACAAGGAGGAAAAAAAAGAGAAGGAAAAAGGAAAAAAAAAAATCCCCAATCCAAAACACACTCCGCCCCCCGATCCCCCCCTCTCTCAAACCCTAGCTCCCCCCTCCCCACCACCAATCCCCCACGCGATTCGCCGGATGCGCCCGCCCGCCGCGCCTAGGCCCTGCGGTGGTGGAGTGAGAGAGCGCGCGCGCGCCGGCGACCGGCGAAGAGGAGGGGGGGCGATGGAGCCGCGCGTAGGCAACAAGTACCGCCTCGGGCGGAAGCTCGGGAGCGGCTCGTTCGGGGAGATCTACCTCGGTTCGTGCCACTGCTCCCGCCTTGTGGGGGTTTCGTTTTTTTTTTTTTTTTTTTTTTTGTGGATTGTGTTCTCTTCTGGTGTCGCTGAATCTGTTGGGTGTGGATTTGCGCCTGCAGGTACTAACGTGCAGACCAACGAGGAGGTCGCGATTAAGCTGGTGAGTTGATGCGATAATACTCATGTTTTCGCATATTCTACAATTTTCCTTTCTTTTTTTGGGGGGCTCGTCGGGGTAGTCAATTAGTGGATTGGGGAGGAAGTGATGGATAATTGTTCTGAATCAAAATAACCTATGAATTCACCCTAGCACATTTCATCCTAGCACATTTGGACTGTAATTTGTGTAATAGAAAGGCCAATAAGCACTGGAACAAATGTCGCCTGCCATACGGCTTGGGAATATTTTGATATCGGTTGGGCTGTGTAAGCTCTTCTGTCTCTTTCACCCAGCTCCTCTGTCTCTTTCACTTTCAGTAGTTTAGATTAGTACCCGTGAATTGAATTTACAGTGTATTTTAAAGGGATGTGGTAGCTGGACCCTTTTCATCTGTTTACATCCATCAGCAAAAAATATGTATTTTTTTTTTTTTTTTTTTTTTTTTGTTTTACTTCGCTTCAACTGTAACCCTGTTATTTACAATCTTTTTTTTTGAAATGTATGTCACATTATCGGTGTGAGAATAATGTTTGTTATGATGTCTTACTCAGTCAATGTCTCCTGATTGTCCATTTAAACAACTGCAGGCTTTGCCCTATATGGTTGATAAGCCCCTCTTTGGACTGATATGCATTTCTTTTTCTTTGCATTTGTCCAGGAGAATGTGAAAACAAAGCATCCACAATTGCTGTACGAGTCAAAGCTGTACAGGATACTTCAGGGTGGAAGTAATGCATTTTCTTTTATTTACTTTTTTTTTTCCTTTTGCATTCCATTTTTTTTCCCTGGGAGATAAGAACCTGCATTCTGTTTTTGTCCTGCAGCTGGGATTCCAAATGTCAAGTGGTTCGGTGTTGAGGGTGATTACAATGTTTTGGTTATGGACTTATTGGGCCCAAGCCTTGAGGATCTCTTTAGCTTTTGCAACAGAAAATTGTCTCTAAAAACTGTTCTAATGCTTGCTGATCAAATGGTACAGTATGAAATTAAGGCCAAGTGTTGTTGCTCTTTGTGTTATTATTACATAGTAGTCCTATCTGGTTAAATGCATTTGATTGTTTCTAATTTCTCCATATTTTTATTAGATAAATCGAGTTGAATTTGTACACTCAAAGTCTTTCTTGCATCGAGATATTAAGCCAGACAATTTTCTCATGGGCCTTGGAAAGAGGGCAAACCAGGTAAGTGATTTAGGTGCTGTTTTTGTGCTTATAGTTCTAGGTCTTAATTGTAACATTAGGTGGCTGTAGTTACATTTTCTCCCTTATCCGTTGTAGGTATACATGATTGATTTTGGACTGGCAAAGAAATACCGGGACACTTCAACACACCAGCACATTCCATACAGGTAATATATTGTAATCCATCTATCTATGAGGTTCATATTTATTAATCTTTTATGTTTGCATCAAATTATCATTTTTTTCACTTATGCATTACTTTATTAAAATTGCCTTCGCATTGCCTACTGTCACCTCACTGGTCACTATAACTATATTGTGTTTATTCATAAAATTTGGTCATCGTTGAAAGTTTTTTCTTACCAAGTGCCATTCTTCTTCTGAGTGAGACTTCTACCCGTCTTAAGAAACCATATGACAATTGTCTACTGAAGTGCAGAGAGAACAAAAATTTGACTGGGACAGCTCGATATGCTAGTGTAAACACCCATCTTGGAATCGGTAAGTCTGGTGCAACTTGAATTTTGATCCCATGCCTATGTTAAATGCACAATTGTATGCATTTCTTCAATTATTTTGTCTTGCTGGTAGATCTAGTTTGACAAATGAACTTTGGTATTTTTTTTTTCAACAGAACAAAGCAGAAGGGATGACCTTGAATCTCTTGGATATGTACTCATGTACTTCTTAAGAGGAAGGTTAGTTATGTTAGCTTTATTTGATTATCTGCTTATATGGTCTGTTGTGCTCTAAACAACACATTTGCTCTTCTTGGTACCAGTCTTCCATGGCAGGGTCTAAAAGCTGGGACCAAAAAACAGAAGTACGAGAAAATTAGCGAACGGAAGATTGCTACATCAATTGAGGTCATTCTTCCCCTCTGAAGATTTAATTATGGCTATGGACCAACATATTCTTACCAGCATTTTCTTTTTCATCTGCAGGCTCTCTGTCGCGGATACCCTTGTGAGTTTCAATCCTACTTCCATTACTGCCGTTCACTACGTTTTGAAGATTTGCCAGACTATCAATACCTGAAGAGATTGTTCAGAGACCTTTTCATTCGAGAGGGTTGGTTTCTGCACAAAATGTTTCAAGAATTGCTCTTTTTGGGATACCTCTGACAAATTGCTGCTTCTATCTGTAGGATTTCAGTTTGATTACGTTTTTGACTGGACCATTCTTAAGTACCAGCAGTCACAGATAACCAGTGTTCCACCACGTGCTATTGTCAGTGCAAGCCAAAACACTCCTTTCCTGCAGTTGCATACCCAGATGGGTATCTGATGAATGTCCATGCTCTTTTGTTTCAGGCTGCAGCAGCAGGGCAAAGCTCTGGAATGTCTCCAATAGCAAATAATAATAGGCTATCAGGTATGCAATTTTACAAATTGTAATTGACTAGAAAAAATGCCTGTGCGTAGCAACGGGTGAAGTCTATTTTAATCTTATTATTGTTATATGGTTTAGTTAAGATGAAATTCACTGTGGGAGTTTGCTTGGATATTTTTTTTTTTTAGAAAATCATGAGCTGCAGTTAGGAGTTCGATCGTCTCATATTAGCATGCGAGTTTTTTTAAACAGATTTCCTATATGATTCCTTTTGTATTACCAAAAGTGAACGATCTTAAAAACCGACTCAAATATGGATATGTATTTCCAAAAGCAAGCGAACTTAAAAACCGACTCATACACGGATGACGTACCAAAATACCGGCAAAAACACGGATGACGGACCGCGGAAACATCTACAATTTTTATAACCGACTCAAACACGGATTACGTCCCGCGGAAACATTTACAATTTTTATAATAGTAGAGGAGATATAGATTAAAACCAAAACATAAAATTAAAACCAACTCAAACACGGATGATGGACCGCGGAAACATCTTCAATTTTTATAATAGTAGAGAAGAGATGTGGAAGCTGCTTGTTTCTTTACAATTTATCATCAAATCACAACACATATATCAGGTGATTAGAGCAAAAGGTGGTGCAACATAAATTACGATTAAAAAATGGTAACAGTAAAAACAGTAAGTTATGTAAAAAATGTTCCTTTCTGTTTCCTGCCTATCAGATAATTGCGTAACCTACTCTTGCTTGTAACTGAAATCATGGCACACTTGATGGGGCGAGTTTTGAAAAGATTATTTTGTTTCTATGACCTAGCTCATATGTTTTGTGAAATCTGCATTCATTAATTCTATATGGTTTATGTCCTGAATTGATTTAGCCACTGAAGAGGGAAGAAGAAGCGGGTGGTCAGATGATCCTACACGACGTCAGGTTCCACCTACAGGAATAAATGCTGGCAGCTTATCAAAACAGAAGTCCCCGGTTAGGCCAGACATGTCCACTTCAAAAGATGCTTTGGTGAGTTTTTTTTTTAGTTTTGTTTAGGTTTGACTTGTTATTGTGATAAATGCTCCATCAAAGCCTGAAGATATTTTGGTTATCTTTTTGCGATGTGATATGTGATCCTCAATTGACTTGTAGTTCTCTAGTTCGACAATGTTGGGTCGGTCAAGCGGATCCTTAAGGCGACCTGTTGTTTCTAGTAGCCGAGAACTGCAAAGCAGCGAAGCTGAACCATCACGTAGCCGCACACCAGATGCAAGTCCTGGGACATTCCAAAGAAGTGCTCCTCCACGTAGGAGCTCACAGATGCTCGACTATTCTGACCCCAGGCATTCGTCATCTGGCAGGCATGCAGCTAACAAGAACTATGAGTCCACTATAAGAGGCATCCAAGGCCTAAATTTTGATGCCAACGATAGGATCCACTACTAATATTGTTGGGATCTTATGCGTAATCGTTTGATCTCTTGGGTATAAAAGGGGAAGTGAGGAGATATTTTCGACTTGCTCCCCCTATCCTGAGATGGATGAGAATGCTGGAGTGTTATGGCAGCCTGCTGACCCGAAGTACTGGAGGCTGGCTGGCTAAATAAAGGGTCGGCCTGGTACTCCAGCGGCTATGACCTTAAACAACGTTTTAAGCCCCCTGTACATGCCCTTGTTTGCTCCTATTGTGCTCTTAGATGCTGTGTGTTAGTCTTTTTTTAGATGTCATATCCTGTATCAAGGTTGTCAAGATATTTGCCCTCTGGGTCACGCGTCGTGTGTGCATTTCGATGCAATTGCTGTCTGAGAAAGTGTGGAAATTGTAAGTAACTTAAAGTGATTATTTATTGACGTGTTTGTGTAGTGTTGCGTTTTAGTTTGTGCTCTGTTATTTTGGCCGCAGAGCAATGCATTGTCTAGTGTGGAGTGTTGCATTAGTTTATCACGTCTTATTGTTTACTCCGACGAAAACAACTTTATGCTGTATGTGTCTTACTCGTATATCTGTTTTGAAATCGTGTTGGAACATATAGTCAGGTTTCTCTTGCTGAGAGTTTAATTACGGCTGCTTGCTGCGTGCCCTGGAAAACTCGCCTGACTCAGGTGCAACTCTCAGGCTGCCTCGTCCGCTTGGATGCTGACAAGCTTTACCACAAGAACGGTTACTTTTCAAGATTCTCGTTCCACGAAGCTTCCAGAATTTGTTTCTGCGGTCAGGATTCGTTCGTTGACAGAGCAGCGGGTCCAGCAAACTTGTACGTATTCGATTTGGATAGCAGTGCTACATACGAATGCCGCCGTTTTTTTTACAATTTGATCCTTTTAGAAAACTTATTTTGAAACTAACCCTCGTCAAAAACTTTAACCAAAAATAGGCTGTGGGCTCAGCGCCAGTCTCGTTGGCACTGAGGTCCAACAGGTCAGCGCCAGTGTCTTTGGCGCTAAACCCTTGCCCACGTGGATCCACAGCCGATCCGATCGCCGACGTGGCGTGTGGTCAGCGCGCTGATCCCGTATACCTGTTAAGTACGTGAAGTATATTTTGATATCAACTAGTGATGTGTAGTGTAGTGGTGAAGCTCGTCCCTTGGCTTGTTGGTGACCTTGGGACCTGGTGACAACCCAACAAGTGGTTCAACCGCTGCACTATCAATAAATCATGACAAAGAATAGCACAATGTCTACTTATTACGTACATGGGGTCAGCGCCAAACTGCCACGTCCACAATCAACTCTGCTAGCGTGGCAAATTTTAGCGCCGTACCATTTGGCGCTGAGACGTTGGACCTTTGCGCCAACGGATTGGCGCTGAGTCCACGACCTATTTTTTTGTTGAAGTTTTTTGGTGAGGGTTAGTTTCGAAATAAGTTTTCTAAAAGGACTAAATTGTCAAAAAAAACGGAGTGATAGATTAGGCATAATTAATTAAGCATGAGCTAAGTAAACTTAAAAACTGGATTATTACGATTTTTTAAAGCCACTTTCTTATAGGATTTTCTTTAAAAAAATATTGTTTAGCAGTTCGGAAAGAGTGTGTGCGGGAATAGTAAAGAGAGGTTGGAACATTTTACGTAAGAACACAATCACTTGTTTTCATTGAAAATTAAGATGAAAACTTCCCAATTAATATTATGTGCGTCTGGAGACTGGAGAGCATGTACGTGCATTCGGCAGCAGCGAGAAAAACTTTCTTCCCAAACCACTTAAAAGGTATGTTTTCTTAAAAAAATCTACATAAAAGTTGTTTTAAAGATCGTATTAATTTGTTTTTTAATTTAAAATTATTAATATTTAATTAATCATATGTTAATAGCTAACCTCATTTCACATATATCTTCTGTTTGTAGCAGCTGGTAAAAGGTCTTGTTTGGAGGCTTATAGGTTTACCGAAATATTGATAAAATGACACTTTCAGAAAATTTATTTGAAAATTAAACCGTGGTAAAAACTAATTGCAAAAATGAACATTTTACTCAACGTCAACCCTGATGGTGCTGACCTATAACATCGTAACTCCACTAATATTGACAATGAGATTATGCCCGATATGGCGAGAATTTGCCAAATCATCTGAGCTCAGCGCCGTACTACTTATTTTAGTTATTTTTTCTCCCCACTCTAGTTATTTTTCTTATTATTTTTTCTCCTCAATCTCAATCTTCTTTTTCTCATTTTGTTTATTTTACTCTCCCGTGAAAATTCGAAAGAACGTAACTCTCTTAATTATTTTTTTCTCATTAAATTAGAAAGAACTTTACTCTGTTAATTACTTTTTTTATTATTTTCTCTTACTCTCATATGAAATAGAACTGTACTTTCCCAATATCCTCTTTATATTTGTATGAGAAAACATTAATCTTTTAACCTTTTCTCCTAATAGCCTAATATTCACATGGAAAGAACACTCTCCTAATATTTATATGGAAAAGACTTATAGTATATTTTTTTCAAACTTTTAAAATTTAGAATGAAAGAAGTTTACAAACGCCATATATTTTTTTTTAAAAAAATTACTTCTTTCATTTTTTTTCAAATTAGAAAACAAATAAATTTACAAATAATGAGAGAAAACAAAAAAAATCCTAAAAATAAGGGTGTCGATTTATAAGTATTAATGCAAACATTATATTATATAATTTAAGTTCCTAAATTTACCATATATATACTTCTTTCATATTTTTCTATATTCATAACAAATAAATTTACAGATAAAGAGAGAACGAAAAAGGAAACTAGATAGGAGAAAAAAAGAGAAAATAATAGTGGATAAAGAGATAAAACGAAAAAAGAAATAGGGGATAATGAGAGAAAACGAACAAAGGATCTAGATAGGGGGGAATAGAGCTACCTCCACCGCTGAGCCGCGCTGAGTTTTCTAAAAATGAATGCATGGACATAATTCTATCCTGTGATTCTGTGAAGGATTCAGCGCCAAGCTAAGCTTGATTTGGCAAATCCTCATCACCTCAATAGAATCTCAGCACCAATATTAGTGGCGTTGAGATGTTATAGGCTTAGCTCAGTGTTATCGGGATTAGCGCTGGACAAAATATTCATTTCCGCGATTAGTTTTTACCACGGTTCAATCTTCAAATAAGTTTTCTAAAATGGTCATTTTGTCAAATTTTTGGTAGCTTTTATCCAGAATCCCCACCTACTCTAAATAATCTAGTAAGGTTTATAAAGATGCACGAAGCTTATTAAAAAAGGATAATCTAGATTCTCGCTTAGATTATGTACTTATAGGATTATAAGAAAATAAATTAGAAGTTCTACCTTTTCAACTGCACCAAAGTACGTACTTTTCAACTACGCATACTGCATACATTTTCACTGAAACATGGTGGTGTCACATATAAAAGAAATCAAAATGGAAGAACATTAATTCGAGAACTCTAGCAGTCTAGCCTCGTGGGACGACGTCACAGTTCATCCTTGGCAGGAAGGCTAGCTGTCCGACCTAGATGGAAGGGCACGTCGGCGGCAGGTGGTGCCCTGGATGCGCCGCCGCCGCCTTGCAGCTGCAGGCTACGGCTACCCACGCCGGCGAACGAGTTGCTCCGCGTCATCGGCAGCGACCGCGGCTGCCTCGGCCGGTAGCTCCTCCACCGGACCACCGCGCCGCCGCCGCCGCCGTCCTCGTCGTCGTCCCCGACGCGGCAACGCCTCGCCGAGGATGATCGTCTTCGTCCACAGCGTGGTGCCTCCCTCGTCGGCGGGCGGCCGGGTCACCGCCTGCGTCCTCGTCGTCATCGTCGTCGTGGTGCCACCGCGTCGACCGTATCCGCGACCCGAGCCGCTCCGCGAGGCGCATGTGCTTCGCCGACAGGCTCCGCCGCGGCGGGAGCGGGTCGGCGCCGGGAACGCCGCCGCGATCGGGCCGTGCGTCCCGACGTCGATGACCGTGGGGGACGCGCCGCCCCTCCGCCGCCGCCTGCGTCTCGCCGACACGGCCGTTGGCCTTGGCCAGCGACGTCGCTCGGCGTCGGGGACACCTTGGCCGCCGGTCGTGGCGTGGGTGGCGGCTTGGTGGAGGAGGCCCCCACGCCCCACTGCTGCCCTCGTCCCTGGCGCGGAACGGCGCCGTGTCGAGGACGAGGCGCCGCGCTCGCGCTCGCGCTCGCGCGGGCAGCCTTGGACGCGACGAGGACGAGGGCGGCGGCTTGCGGGAGTGGGTGATGCAGAGCGCGAGGCAGACGGCGACGAGGCCGTGACCCACGCGGCGTGGAGGATCGCGGGAGAAGAGGCGGCGAGCCGGCGGAGGAGGTGGCGGCCGTGGTTGAGCGCGGCGGCGGCGGGCAGGGTGCGTTTCCGTCGTCGTCGCCATCATTGGTATCGGAGAGAGAGAGAGAGAGCGCGCCGCAGGTGTGTCTGCGCGTGCGTTCATGGGCGGGGGCGGCTTGCGCGCGATCGATATAGGGGAGAAGGGCAGTGTAGTGGACTGTTCTAGTGGTGTGCGTGCGTTCGTGCGTGGGCTCGTACTGATCCGGGAAAGGTGGCGATCGACGGAGGCGCGCGTTGGAGTACGTGGCTACGTGCGTGCACAGGGTTGGTTTGGGCCAATTCATGCTGCAACGCTCGATCGCTCGCGGCATGCGTACTACCCTATGTCGCAGTTTGGAACGCGCGCGCGCTTCGATCGATAGGACCGGGCGGCAGTGTGTGGCAGGACGTGGCAAGAGAGCCAACCGTGCCCACGCGCGACTGGTCTTCAACTTCCAAGTAGTTGTCAATCCTTGAGGAGCGGGGACCCAATTTGGGCCAAGCCCTGACCAGCCCATTGAGAGTTGGGCAAATTTTATAACAACACGATGAGAAGGAATAAGTTCACTTGTAACCCTCACAAGTGATCAAAATCTAATCCTGGCCTTAAACCACAAAACCGGATATCTTGACCCCCCACACTCTTAAAATTGGTACAATTTGACTCTCCGGCGATTTTGGAGGGCGGTTTCACTGACCATGGCGATGTTGACTTCAGTCTTCGGTCCACATGGAGTTGACGTGGCGCTTATGTGTTCTAGAATTTAAAAAAATATGTGCAGGACCCATTTGTCATTCACACCATATAAATGTGGGACCCACTGACATGTGGGCCCACATGTCATTCCTGTTTCCTTCTTCCTCTTCCTCCTCCTTCCTCTCTTCTCTCTCTCTCCATCTCTCTTCGTCTTCGTCTGCAGGCAGCGGCGGGCGCTCGAGGGTCCAAGCGGCCGCGGCGGCGAGCGGGAGGGGGCAGCAACCCGGCGGCGGCTCGGCGGCAGCAGGCAGGTAGACGGAAGAGGGAGCCATGAAGGACTCGAGGAAGGAGAAGAGCATGACCAATTCGTCCTCCAAGGGCTCGCCGCTGCGCCGTCCCGACGCGACGACGAGGCCCACTGTGGTGGCCGCGGTCGCCGCATTCCTCGAGTCCAGTAGCATCCCATGCGCGCTCACGACGCTCCAGTCTGAGGCCAAGCTCGAGTTACGCGCTATGGCTCGTGCTGTGCCTTGCCATTTCGGCAGCGTGAAATGAGAAGATTTCGCGTGTTCGCAGGTTGATTCATGGCGGGCGTGCCGGTGAGCTGGAAGAGTTGATTTCCATATTCTTGGACTCGAGGTACTTAGAATCAACGACGCGATGCTCAATCTCCTTAAGTAGCTTTCATTGGTAATCCTATTCTTGTGCCATAATTGGTTTTCATTGGAATTTGGTTGTGGAATGCAGAAATTCTCCCAGTGGGTCACACGCCGTGCTGCCGCGGAGCCACGCCGCTCCTTCCGTCGCCACGCGGCCTCTTGGACCCTCGAGCGCCCGCCGCCGATTTTCTCCTGCAGACAAACGAAGAGAAACGGGAGAAAGAGAGAAGAGAGAGAATGGAGAAAAAGGAAGAGGAAGAGGAAACAGGAATGACATGTGGGCCATACATGTCAGTGGGTCCCACATTATTTTAGTGTGAATGACAAATGGGGGCCAGCACATATTTCTTTAATTCTAGACACATAAAATTCAACTCCACGTGGACTGAAAACTGAGTCAACATCATCATGTAGGCGCCATGTTAGCGAAAACCACTCTCCAAAACCATCGAAGGAGTCAGATTGTACCGGTTTTAAGAGTTGGGGGTCAAGAATATCAGTTTTGTGGTTTAGGGTCACGGATTAGATTTTAATCACTTTGAGGGTCACAAAGTGAACTTTTTCCGATGAGAAATGTTTCGGAATAACTCTACATTACCTCCCTCAACTCATGCGCATGGTTGAATCGCATACTTCAACACGCAAAATTGGGTATATCTCATCCTCCAACTCACAAAACCGTTCTAAATCGACTCCTTGGGCGGTTTAGGAGGCGGTTTCGTCCAGCGTGGCATCTTTGATTCTGTTGACTAGGTGAGTCAGCACGCTGGCCCCACATGTCAGTGTAAAGTGTGGCCAGTGTATACTAACCAAGGGAGGAGAGCAGCCACCGCCTCGCCGCTTACACCAACGCTCTCACCACCCTCCTCCACCCACCAGCCGCCACAACGCTGCCATCAACCCAGCCGACGGAGATGCCCTCGACTAGGACAACGCCATCACGCCGCAATTAACCCAACTACACCCCAACCTGTCGACGCCGCCTCAACCCGGTAGCCGCCCTCAACACAGCAGGCTGAGGGGGGGGGGGAGGGGAAGGGGACGCGGCAGCAGGTTGGAGGAGGGGAGTGCGGGGTGAGGCATCTCTTCCATTTGCATCAATCTCTCCCTTCACCCATATCCTTTTCTTCTCATCCACCAACCACGTTGTGATCCACTTGTTCGTCTAATAGACAACACCATATTCATGTTGTGGTGAGCATCTCCACTTAAGGATTCAATACTTTCTCCTTTACAAAATATTTATCGTTTTAGCTTTGTCATAAGTTAACGTTTATAACTTTGACAATCAATTTCGAGAGATCCGTATAGTTCAACAACATGCAAATATTTCTCATAGAGAATCTAAAAATATAAATCTTGTAATGCTATATATATGGATCTCTAAATTGCAGTCAGATATAAATATATTTGACTTTAAAGACATAGGACGATAAATAATTTAAAATAGAAGGAGTATAAAATACCACAGGGCAAGACAAAAGTAGGGGACTCTTTCACTCTCTTGTCAATGGGTCATGAGCAAAGGTAGGCCTTGCATTTCTGTCAACTCCTGATTGGCTTGTTTGCTCGGTAATTGGAGTGTGACATTATTAGAGCCAAGTTTTTCTCTACGAAATATCACGATTAGGTCCAAGTTGCCCCTTGCATACATTGTTTTGGCTTATCCATAAGAAGGACGAATTTTTTCATTTTTAAATTTTTTCTTTTAATATTTACAAAATAATCCATGGGCGCAAAAAATTACAAAATAGACCCTGCTGCCCTCCACTAGGGCGGCAAGCTGACGTGGCAAACGGGGAGGGACGGGCGGTGACGGCAGACGGAAGAGGGAGGGTTTTTTTTGCACGAAAACCTTGCCGCCCTATGTTAGGGTGGCAAGGGGCCTCATGCAAAAAAGCCAGCCCAGGCCTAGTACTTTTTGGCTGGTACTTTTTGCATCTGGGTCCCTTGCCGCCCAGCAAGGGACCCAGATGCAAAATGTACGAGGCAAATGCTGCGAAATTGCATTTAGCCCTTGCCGCCCTCACAGGGGCTAAATGCAATTTTCGCAGACGGCCGCGACGGTGCCGTCGAGCCGCCGACTGCCACGTCAGCTTGCCGCCCACCACTAGGGCGGCAGGGTCTATTTTTGTAATTTTTTTGTGCCGATAGATTATTTCGTAAATATAAAAGAAAAAAAAATTAAAATTAAAAAAATTCTAAGAGGGACCAGCGGCCATCTTATCTGGGCCGTCAAGCTTTGCTTTATGGCATGATCGTCTCGTCGGGTCCACCGTTGATTGGCGCCAATCGCGTGCTCATTTTTTCTTTAAACCAGACCATCCACAAATCGTGACTCATCGTCATCAGAAACATCGACCTCATGCAATTATTAAGTGTATCTATATGGACACAAAAACCGGCATTAGTATGAGATATTCACATCCTTATGCTTTTTCATTGTTAGATAGATTAAATTTGTATTTCAATCGTAGGAGCGGACTGTGTTATCAGAAGATTGTACCTGTACTTTTATCCTGCACTCGAGTGTGACTCTGAATTTGCTTTAGTTCTGCCTGTTGTTTGTTCACTGTGCCTCTTATGTTGAGATATCTGAACCAAGAACAGAGAAAAAAAACCAAGCTAAACAGGAAATTAATCTATGGAGGGCACCTCTCGAACAACTCGGACGACTACCCGGATTTTGTTGCTACCTCTCTATTATCGATAGCTGTCAATACCTAATATAAATTAATCGATTATCCAAAAATGTATTAATCATTCGGCTTGATGGCGCCTCTGCTCGCCACTGATGGGGCACCAAGCAAGCAGTGACGCAATAACCAGGTTGATATTAAAGGATTTACGTTAATTACACCCTGCATCACCCCGATAGCATGACAATGAAACTGATTATCAGCCATTGAGGCGATGCTATTAGCATCGTATAAAAAGATATTCTCAGTCTAGTCATCATCTATCTAGTTCTATGCTATTACGAGAACATAAAACACAAAATTTTGTTTGTGTTTTTTCTTGTCTTTTTCTTTTTCCTCTCTTCTTCTCTATGGTTTAAGGCTTTAGCCGATGATGTCAACACAACTTATCTGTTCTAAAAAAAAACATTATCCTCTTTTACAGTTACACCTAGGTTACATCCCAATTACGTTCCTGGCTATTATTAAATCACTGATTTACACCCTGCAAATCTGTATCGAAGTCAAATTAGACAGCCAGTTTGTGTGCTCCAGGATCAAATTTCAGACATGAAAGAAATACGGTAGGAGTATGCTCATGCTCCTGCTCCTGCTCCATCCATCCGTTTCATATTATAAGTTATTTTTGATTTTTTTATATTAAATTTAAATTTAATCAAATTATAAAAATATTAGTAATATTATATCACCAAATTAGTTTCATTAAATAATTTTAATATATTATTATAATTAAAAAAATATTGCTATATTTTTTCTATAATTTAGTTAAATTTAAATTTTAACTAGAGAAAAGTGTTAAAATGAAACGGAGGGAGAACGTTAGTTTGAGCGCGTTTATTAATTCGAACACGAAACGTGGGACACCAGAAACCGTATAGGTGTCAATTTAAGTATCCAGCTCACAATAGAAAATTAGAGAGAAGGGTTAAACCCTTAACACGGGTACCCACTCTCTTCATCTCCACAAAAAACCTACTCTCACCCACCACGCCGCCGCCCACTCCTCCTCCTCCTCCTCACCCGCCGCGGGCCGCCGCCGCATGGCCCCTCCCTCTCCTCCGCCCCGACCAGCTCCGCTGCCCTCCCGTCCCACCCCGCCTCCTCCACCGCTCCTCCTCCTCCCCTTCCCCGCCGGCACCACCACCGCCGCCGCCGCTGCGGCGCCTTCTCCGTCGTCGCGCCTCGGCCTCCGCCAAGGATGGCGTGACGGTGCGGCGCTTCCGGCGGCGCCGACCGAGGGGGGAGGCTGGCCGGGTGAAGAAGATCATGATCCTCGGCGCCGGCCCATCGTGATCGGGCAGGCGTGCGAGTTCGACTACTCCGGGACGCAGGCGTGCAAGGCGCTCGCGAGGAGGGCTACGAGGTGGTGCTCGTCAACTCCACCCGGCCACCTCGATGGACCGACCCCGACCTCGCCCACCGCACCTACATCGGCCCCATGACGCCGCCCCTCGTCGAGCGCATCATCGCCGCCGAGCGCCCCGACGCGCTGCTCCCCACCATGGGCGGCCAGACCGCGCTCAACCTCGCCGTCTCGCTCGCCGACTCGGGCGCCCTCGACCGCCTCGGCGTCCGCCTCATCGGCGCCTCCCTCCCGGCCATCCGCGCCGCCGAGGACCGCCAGCTCTTCAAGCAGGCCATGGACCGCATCGGCCTCAAGACGCCGCCCTCCGGCATCGGCACCACGCTTGAGGAGTGCATCTCCATCGCCGAGGACATCGGGGAGTTCCCGCTCATTGTTCGCCCGGCCTTCACGCTTGGTGGCACCGGGGGAGGCATCGCTTACAATCGGGCCGAGTTCGAGGACATTTGCCGTGCCGGGCTGGCGGCGTCGCACACGCAGCAGGTGCTCGTGGAGAAGTCGCTGCTCGGGTGGAAGGAGTACGAGCTGGAGGTGATGCGCGATATGGCTGACAATGTGGTCATCATTTGTTCAATTGAGAATATCGATCCAATGGGCGTGCATACGGGGGATTCCATCACGGTCGCGCCCGCGCAGACGCTCACCGACAAGGAGTACCAGAGGCTCAGGGACTACTCCGTGGCGATCATCCGGGAGATTGGTGTGGAGTGTGGGGGTTCCAATGTGCAGTTCGCGGTGAACCCTGCCGATGGGGAGGTGATGGTGATTGAGATGAACCCCAGGGTGTCGAGGTCGTCAGCTCTTGCATCAAAGGCAACAGGGTTTCCGATTGCCAAGATGGCGGCAAAGCTCTCTGTAGGTTATACTTTGGACCAGATTCCGAATGATATCACGAAGAAGACTCCTGCTAGCTTTGAGCCTTCCATTGACTACGTGGTCACTAAGGTTTGTTTTGTTCCTCTGTTTCTAAGATTTCTTGGGCAATTATATTTGGTGCACTGTGCAATTGTTGCATTTTTCATCCTTATTTTAGAAGCTATCATGCCTTTAGTTGTGCTAATAATGCTTGCAGTAGTTAGGGACTGCAATGCGGACATGACCACAGTACCGAACTAATTCGGCCTGGCAGGCCTTCCCTTTGCTTGGCAATAGGTGGTTATTGATTTTGCAAGCACACATGTATCACTTAAATGATAACTTCAGTTACTCCTGATGTGCTTTATTCCATCTTTGTATTTAATAGTTTGGTAGGTCAAAGAAACTGTGCATTACTGTGCTAGCATTTACCTGTCACTAACCTAGTAGTGTTTATTTAACTCAGTACTGACTAGCTTTGTTTTGGTATATGCTTTTATCCATTTTGCATGGTTTGCTCCCAATTGCTTTGTTATCATCTTACCCATGCAACTGTAAAACTTTGCTAAATATTAGTCAAATAAAGATCCAAAATATCACAATCAATTGAGCTACATTATCCACATATCTTGGAGCGCTGCTTATACAATGATAATTGTTCCAGTAGTACTTCCAACCTCCCTTGGGTATCCAGTCTGTAATGCAAAAATTGAGAATTTATATGAAGTGCATATTCTGTACATGTAAGATGTGATACCTACCTTCTCAGAAATACTATCCTGTTGTCCAAACTTCACAGCATAGTAATCAACTACGTTAATGCATTTAAACATCCACAAATTGGAATATGCTCTACCAGCAAATAATGATGCAATTACTCGCAATGATGCTTAGGGATGGACACAGATCACTCTGTTGACTGACTCTTGTTCAATTATGAAAAAAAAATGCACAACATGAACTAGAAAAACTGCATTTTAGTTGATATAGATAGGTCAATGTGTACCCACAAAACTACCCATGCCCGTATAGCAATGATGATGCTAAACCTGCATGTTTGTTGGTTATAGTACAAACTCAAAGTTGATGACTCAGACATGTTCACATTGTTCATCATACAGAATTTGTACCTGTAAGTTAATGCAGAGCTGTTAACCTTCTTTCCTGACTTACCATATATATACGATGCAGATACCACGGTTTGCATTTGAAAAGTTCCCTGGATCTGAGCCAGTATTAACCACACAGATGAAGTCTGTTGGTGAGGCCATGGCTCTAGGACGGACCTTCCAGGAGTCTTTCCAGAAGGCTGTCCGTTCATTGGAGACTGGCTTTGCAGGATGGGGTTGTGCACCCATCAAGGAACTTGACTGGGACTGGGAAAAGTTAAAATATAGTTTACGGGTACCTAACCCAGATCGGATTCATGCTATTTATGCAGCTTTTAAGAAAGGCATGAGGATTCAGGATATCCATGAAATTAGCTTTATTGATAAATGGTTCCTTACTGAGCTCAAGGAGCTAGTGGATGTTGAGCAATTCCTTATTTCGAGGGGCCTAGATCAGCTGTCAAAAGATGACTTCTATCAAGTGAAGCGGAGGGGTTTTAGTGACACGCAGATTGCCTTTGCGACATCTTCTTCAGAAAATGATGTGAGATTAAGGCGCCTGGCACTAGAAGTTGCTCCAACATACAAGCGGGTTGATACTTGTGCGGCTGAATTTGAAGCCAATACACCTTACATGTATTCCTCGTATGAGTATGAATGTGAGTCTGTTCCGACTAACAAGAAAAAGGTGTTGATTTTGGGTGGTGGGCCCAATCGGATAGGCCAGGGTATTGAGTTTGATTATTGTTGTTGCCATGCTTCATTTGCCCTTCGAGAGGTTTGTTTCTGTTTCATTTGTCTCCACTTTTTGTTTTTTACAATTATTAACATTTGTGTGATTCAAATAAACAAGTCTGCCTTATCAAGCTATATCATCAAATACCGTATGTTTTGTTAAAAGTTCATATATTTGTTATTGCTGATGGGTTAATTGCTTATTTGCAATGATTTATCAGGCTGGATATGAAACTATAATGATGAACTCCAACCCAGAGACAGTTTCAACTGACTATGATACCAGTGACCGTTTGTACTTTGAGCCATTGACGGTTGAGGATGTAACCAATGTTATTGATTTGGAACGCCCAGATGGTATAATTGTGCAGTTTGGAGGGCAAACTCCTCTCAAGCTTGCGCTTCCTATACAACAGTATCTGGAGGACAAGAAGCTGGTGTCTGCCTCAGGCACTGGACTTGTGAAGATATGGGGGACATCACCAGATTCTATTGATGCTGCTGAGGACAGAAAAAGATTTAATGCTATACTTGAAGAGCTTGGAATTGAGCAACCTAAAGGAGGGATTGCAAGAAGTGAATCGGATGCATTGTCTATTGCCTCAGAAGTTGGTTACCCTGTTGTTGTCCGGCCTTCGTATGTTCTTGGTGGCCGAGCTATGGAAATTGTGTACAATGATGAGAAACTTATTAAATACCTCGCAACTGCAGTGCAAGTAGATCCGGAGCGGCCTGTTTTGGTGGATAAATATCTAATTGATGCAATTGAAATTGATGTTGATGCATTGGCTGACTCAGTTGGTAATGTTGTGATTGGTGGAATTATGGAGCATATTGAACAGGCTGGTATCCATTCTGGTGATTCTGCCTGTTCCCTTCCCACTAGAACAGTCTCTGCAAAGTGCTTAGATATTATCCGTTCATGGACTACAAAGCTGGCAAAGCGTCTCAATGTCTGTGGGCTCATGAACTGCCAGTATGCTATTACTACTTCTGGTGAGGTGTTCCTTCTTGAGGCAAATCCTCGGGCCTCACGCACTGTCCCTTTTGTCTCGAAAGCTATTGGACATCCATTGGCGAAATATGCATCTCTGGTCATGTCCGGTGTGACCTTGCCAGAGCTTGGGTACACTCAGGAATTTGTTCCTAAGCATGTCTCTGTCAAGGAGGCCGTTCTTCCATTTGAGAAATTCCAGGGCTGCGACATTCTTCTGGGACCAGAGATGCGCAGCACCGGAGAGGTGATGGGCATTGACTACGAGTTTTCTGGTGCATTCGCAAAGGCTCAGATTGCCGCTGGACAGAAGCTCCCATTAAATGGAACTGTCTTCCTTAGTCTAAATGACCTGACGAAACGCCACCTTGCTGAAATCGGACGAGGGTTCAGGGAACTTGGGTTCAACATCATTGCCACATCTGGAACAGCCAAAGTACTTCAGCTGGAGGGCATCCCAGTGGAGCCAGTTCTGAAAATACATGAGGGGCGACCAAATGCCAGGGACATGCTTAAGAATGGTCAGATACAGGTGATGGTGATAACTAGCTCAGGTGATGCTCTTGACTCCAAAGATGGCCTCCAGCTCCGCAGATTGGCCCTGGCCTACAAGGTCCCGATAATTACTACCGTGGATGGGGCACGTGCTACCATCGATGCTATCAAAAGCTTGAAGAACAAATCAATTGAGACTCTCGCATTGCAAGATTACTTCCAGACTACAGATGCATCCCAGAACTTGCAAGCAGCGCAAAGTGCCTCTTAGGGTCATGCCCTTCTATTGTCATTTGTCAATTGGGTCATGAGCAAAGGTAGGCCTTGCATTTCTGTCAACTCCTGATTGGCTTGTTTGCTCGGTAATTGGAGTGTGACATTATTAGAGCCAAGTTTTTCTCTACGAAATATCACGATTAGGTCCAAGTTGCCCCTTGCATACATTGTTTTGGCTTATCCATAAGAGGGACCAGCGGCCATCTTATCTGGGCCGTCAAGCTTTGCTTTATGGCATGAGCTCTCGCCGGGTCCACCGTTGATTGGCGCCAATCGCGTGCTCATTTTTTTCTTTAAACCAAAACCATCCACAAATCGTGACTCATCGTCATCAGAAACATCGACCTCATGCAATTATTAAGTGTATCTATATGGACACAAAAAACCGGCATTAGTACTGAGATTATTCACATCCTTATGCTTTATCATTGTTAGATAGATTAAATTTGTATTTCAATCGTAGGAGCAGGACTGTGTTATCAGAGAGATTGTACCTGAACTTTTATCCTGCACTCGAGTGTGACTCTGAATTTGCTTTAGTTCTGCCCTGTTGTTTGGTTCACTGTGCCTCTTATGTTGAGATATCTGAACCAAGAACAGAGAAAAAAAAACCCAAGCTAAACAGGAAATTAATCTATGGAGGGCACCTCTCGAACAACTCGGACGACTACCCGGATTTTGTTAGCTACCGTCTCTATTATCGATAGCTGTCAATACCTATATAAATTAATCGATTATCCAAAAATGCTATTAATCGTTCGGGCTTGATGGCGCCTCTGGCTCCGCCACTGATGGGGCACCAAGCAAGCAGTGACGCAATAACCAGGTGATATTAAAGGATTTACGTTAATTACACCCTGCATCACCCCGATAGCATGACAATGAAACTGATTATCAGCCCATTGAGGCGATGCTATTAGCATCGTATAAAAAAGATATTCTCAGTCTAGTCATCATCTATCTAGTTCTATGCTATTACAGGGAACATAAAACACAAAAGTTTTGTCTGTTCTGTTCGTTTTTAACTTGTCCGCATCCTTTTCTTTTTCCCTCTCTTCTTCTTCCTATGGTTTAAGCCGATGATGTCAACACACATTATCTGTTCTAAAAAAACACATTATCCTCTTATATACTGTTACACCTAGGTTACATCCCAAATTACGTTCCGGGCTATTATTAAATCACTGATTTACACCCTGCAAATCTGTATCGAAGTCAAATTAGATAGTCAGTTTGTGTCTCCGGGATCAAATTTTGCAAAATAAAAGAAAAGGTCACGACAAAAGGCGGTTTCAGTAATTAAATTTCAGACATCGAAAAGAAATATTGTAGAAGTATGCTCCTACTCTCTATGAGGGGCGACCAAATGCCAGGGACATGCTTAAGAATGGTCAGATACAGGTGATGGTGATAACTAGCTCAGGTGATGCTCTTGACTCCAAAGATGGCCTCCAGCTCCGCAGATTGGCCCTGGCCTACAAGGTCCCGATAATTACTACCGTGGATGGGGCACGTGCTACCATCGATGCTATCAAAAGCTTGAAGAACAAATCAATTGAGACTCTCGCATTGCAAGATTACTTCCAGACTACAGATGCATCCCAGAACTTGCAAGCAGCGCAAAGTGCCTCTTAGGGTCATGCCCTTCTATTGTCATTTTTCTAATGCTATTGTAGTATCAACTATAGACTTCTGTTCTGTAGGGTTTTGTTTACCTTCTGCATGCGCAAGCATAAACATGTTGACTGCAAGTACTAGTCTCAAACCTTGTCTTGCGCATTATTATTTACTGTGTAACAGTGGGGTCAACATCCACAGAATAAGGCCCCCAATTGCATCTTATGAAACCATCTCTCTGGAGCGCTTGTACTTGTATCCCTGTGGCACAAATTTGTGCTGACTTATTATATTGTATGCTACTCCAGATTCTATGATAATGATTTACCTGGCCTCCTCTGTCCCTAAGGATAATGAGTACCATGCAAGTTGTTTGTTAGTGGTCTCTAATTCTGTACTTCATATAAATCTATCTGTAATATAATGCTCTGTGTACAATCAAATCATTTTCTCTGAGGAAAAAACATTTGAATATCGTTGCTAAAATTTCTCGATTCAGTACGAGTCAATTCATTGTTTTATTACTTTCTGTCTCAAAATATAACTTTTAGTATTTAAAATTTGTTCCAAACTATAATAACTTCACTCATATTCTCTTAACTAATTATAACCTTCCACCACTTAAATTTGGAGTACGAACTTTCTTTTCTCAACCAAATTCTACTTACATTATTAATATCCTTATCCAAACATAAAATTCTTTACATTTTAGGACGAAATTAGATTATATTTTGGCTGGTTTATAGAAACACCATCTACTCTGTCGCTTGTTAGCAAAGACGTGTACGTTTGGAAATCTCTCGTAAAGTAAACACATCGACAAACGGGATCAGATGAGAAGACAGATAATTCCAGGTTATAATCGTCCAACCATATGACATGTAAGATGTTTGTTCAGGTTGACCGATCGGAAAGAGCTGCACCTACCAACCGGAGTACATGCGCATTCACATCAAACAATTTGAATCGATTCAACGATCAAACATTCATCTCGGTCCTCCAAAAGGGAGCAAACAGCACAAGCGTCTGAATCTCGCGTCTAACAGAGAATTCTATGTTCTCACAAAAAAAAAAGAAATACTATGAATTTGCAAAATTGAAATACAGTAAAAAAAAAGGCATCCTTTTTGCGTTCAACCCTATATTTGCAAACCAAATAAGGGAAATTAAAGCTTCAAAAGAACACAATTTAGCCTTCTTGGACGAAATGAGCGTAGCTTAACTGGTTGGGTTCCTGTGATGAACCTGTCCATCCAGGTTCAAGTTTTAGACTTGGTACGGATGCTCGTATTTAAGGCCAATTTACTGTGTTTCTCAAAAGAAAATAATTTAGTCTCGTTGGTACGTACGATAGAAAAAACACACAAGAACAGAAAAAAAAACCGCAAGAATGGAAGTAGTACGTGTTTTTTTCCCAATTCTACAGGGATCATAAACATAGAAAAGTAGAAGAGCAGCCTTTGATTGATACCAAGATAAAAAAATTGAGCAAACAAAGTTCCCGAAGAGATATGATCTCTTGCTTCTTTTTTACAAGGAATTGGACCATAGGAATACAATCACGTGGAATATTTCCTACCTTTTCTCAAGAACCAAAGGAGCATATAGGAAAAACAATCCTTAGAAAATTAAATCTCAAAAAAAATCCTTTGCCAGTCCTCCATTTCAAAGAGGCCTTTAGGTTTTTCCTCTACAAAGAAAGTCAACAAAGATATATTTGGGAGCCTATTTGGTCACAGTCATCAATAGTAGGCTTCAGGACTTTTGAAAACGATAAATTCTAGTACTGAACAGCATCGCACGCAGATCCCTGGAATTGGGGCGCAGGATTGGAATTTCAGAAATATCATGCAATCATGCTCTAATGATCAAATGCAACTAGAACAAGTTAATACTTGAAAATCATCATGATATTCAAGTATATCTTGATATCCCCCCTTTGGAAAAGTCAAATACAGCTCAACATCATCTCCTCGCTGCAGTGTTTCTATTCAAGAAGTAAAAGGGTCAACTACTGAAAAAGAAAGCAAGGAAAAGGTCAGAAACTTGCAAACTTGGCGTCCATTTCTCCTGCGCGTCCAAGATTTTCAGCTGGCACAGTAGAAATTGACCTGCAAGAATTGGCCTTTTCTCCTTTTTGTTATATGAGTTCATTCATAATTTCTCATCTTGAACTTCAGTGCAACCCATTGTGTTAGTTTGAGACTAAAATTTATATTCACGCAAAGATGCTGAAAATTTGTTGTTGTGCTAGTATTGGCGAGCTGGCGTTCTCAGTCATACAGCATCATGGCATATTGGCATGCATAGTTTGAACACAATATTAACTTCACAGACGAATCTGAGCAAAATAATCTCTTTTATTTCAAAAAAATCCAGTTACATTCTGTACTTGAAAGTTTGCGAATCCAGGCTATACAGCTCGTTGTTTACACCGTGCCCTGGATTCACCTCAGGTCAAAGAGGATGAACATACTAAAGAATGGCAGCACACTTATGAACAAACAAAACATACGACAAAAATGGTGTCATCTCTGATCTAAGCTACAACTAACTAAAAAATTTTGCTGTTATAGCTTCCATAACAGCAGTATTGATATCATGAGACCGCTGCATGAACAATGCCATGGCATGATCACTTGATTCACTTCCCAAGCTTTGGGAGTGTGAGAGACACTGACGGTGTCTGAAACCCCATGAACTGATCCCTTGGTGACCTCCTGATCTCCGGGCTCGGGATCGGGAGCTTGCAACCGGTAGGCGTCGGGAGACCCATGTAGTGCAGCCTAGGTGACAGCCTGATCTTCGGGCTTGGCCGAGGAGACGGTATCGGCAGCCTGTTTGTAGTAGGAGAGGGAACCACCCTTGGTGAAAGATTGACATGCTCAAGGGCCATGCTCTGGAGATCAGCCGGGTAGTCCCGGACACAGCCAATGCGAGCGCCATTCGCGGTTGCCCATTTGAAGGATGGGCGGCTGGCCATGATCGGTGCCACCTCGGCATCCTCGCTGTTTTCGACAACCGCTTCCTTTACTATGTCTACCTCAGGCAGCTCAATTTGTGAGCTGTCCATGATCTCATCATGTGTGGGTTCAGTAGGCTTCTCAGCTTCCTCTGGTTTCTCCTCTGTCTTCTTGAATGACGGGAATTCATCGTCATCGACCGAACATCTCTGCAAAATCACATTGGAAATGTTTCATCAGATATCATCCCTGGAGACCTTTTGCTTTGAGACAAGCAAAAGTTGTTTGGTGCTGAATTTACCTTGACATCGGCAAGATCAACACTGTTCTCCTCCAAGAAGCTGATGAACTCTCTGAAGTTCTCTTCTGTTGGGAGGTAGTGACCGCTGTATGGCCATATCGCCTGAAGAACACCATCTTTGGCAACCAATCTTCCAGCAGCCGTTGTAGCTGCCCCAGCTAGGAAACTTGAGTGCTGAAATTTACCCTTCTTCTTCTGCACAGAGGATTAAATTACACACAGTTAGAATCGATTCATCGTAACACAAGAATGCGCTACGCGGAACCGGTAAAACAAAACAAAATGGGTACTACATTCCAATTATTACCTGTCCAACATACAATGATCTTGTTGTGCTCAACACAAATATCCACTTGGAATCTTCAGTGGTGTTCACGAGAACTCCACTCTTCCTGTACATCAGCTTCCCACCCTCCACAACAACTTCAAAAGCCTCCCTCTCGTTCTGAAACAGAAACAATATATTCAGATCAGTAAGGCAACTGCAAAAGGTTTCAGATATGGTGATCTTCAGAGAAGGAAAAGGATGCTGAAGGCACGTACTGGTCCAAGGTACATGATCAGCTGTGAATAAAGCTTGCTTCTCGGGCACTTTTGGTGATGCATGTCTCTCCCAGCTCCTACATCCAGCCTGAAAACCCAAAAGAAAACAACATTAACCTCTTGACTACTAACCAATGTGAACCTTTGTCAGATGAACTGAACATTAGTTTCAGATGCCTACTACTCCTACTACTTACCAGTAAAAGAATGGCTCAGTGCTCGAGCTCGCAGACCAGATGTCGTAGTACAGATGCAAGTTGTGGCCGTAGCGGTGGCGCGGGTCGATCTGAACAAGCAGCAAAAAAGATTTTGAGCAGATTAGTGATGAGTTCTTCATGATTTCAACAAGAGGTGAGAAGCAAATTAAGGAGGAGGAGGGGCTTACAGCTTCGAGCCAGTGCTGGAGCGCGAGCTTCTGGGCTTTCTCGTTCTTGGAGAGGCCCTTGCCGACCTTGGCGATGCGCTTGCCGGCCCTGGACCAGCGCGACGCCGCGGTCTCCTGCTTGGCCTCGTCGAAGAAGGAGATGGACTTGATGTTGAGGCAGGCGGAGTCGTAGGCCTTCCACCACAGCTCCTCCACGACAATGGCGCAGTCGGCGAGGTTCCGCCGCGTGCGGTGCCCCTTGAACAGCTTCTGCACCTTGGTCGCCGCCTGGTCCAGCTCCGACCGCGGCTTCGGCGAGATGAACTCGATCAGCGCGGCCTGCGCCGGCGACGTCGCGGCGGCGTCGCCCTGCTTGGCCTTGGGGCTCTGCTGCAGCAGCAGGATCCCCGGCCGCGCGCCGTTGATGCACCGGCTAGGGGAGCTTCCTGGAGGCGAGGAGCCTGGTGGAGGAGGGCGACCTCACCGGCGGCGAGCAGGCATCCCTGGGGCTGTGTGGCTTCGGGGAGGAGAGGAGGAAGCTTCTCTCTGTGTTGAGTGGCCGCAGAGTCATCGGCTTCTCCTTGAAGAAGACGACGACGACGACGTCTACTTGTTGTTGTTCCCTTCCCAACTGCTCTGCAAAATCATGGACCAAAAACAATAAAGATAAGCTTTGGAACGAAATCCATCTCAGAATCAGATTTGTACTGGCAAATAGCAACCATTTGGTTGAACTGACTAGATATCAAAATATATATAAAAACCGATTTTTATTCATGGGGAGTCAACAGGTAGACGGTAGACCATTGGTGACCTATCCCAAGAAAACATTTTGTTTTCCTTGAAACAATTATCGAGAGGAAGTAAAAACGGCAGGCCTAATTTGAACCTTGATGCAGAGAGTTGAAGAAGAAGAAGAAAGAAGAAGGGAGCAACGAGCTACTGCTGTACTAGTGCATACCGGCTGAGCTCGGCGGCGGCGATGAATGGAGGAAGATGATGAAGGAGAAGGCGGTGAGCTTGTGAATGGAGCTGGGCAGTTGGTGATTGGGAGGCAGCGTGGTTGGCTCGCCCATATATAGGAGGAGGAGGAAGGATAGATGGATGGATGGATGGATGGATCACTCGGTTGTTGTGCGGCGACTACTAGTGATGACTGACTGCATCAGCGTAGGAGCAGGGGCGAGGGAGAGCACAAGTCCAAATTGGGGAGGCGAGAGTGGGGAAGGAAGGAGACGGACTGACCGGTCGTCGCTCGCGCGCGCGGAGGGGAGCTTGACGAGACGATGCTTCCTTCCGCGTAGTACGTCGACGCGGCTGGCTGGCCATGCCTATGCCTATGCCTATGCCTCGGTTTTCCTGTCTCGCTCTCGCGCGGTTTCGTTTGTACTCTTCCGGCGAGGTGACGACTGACGACTAAAATTTTCCTTTCACCTCCACGAGTTTTCTTTTCTTTTCGCCTCTTCTTTTCTTTCTCTTTTTTTTTTTTTGGTTTAAAGGAGAATTGAATTGCAATTCGGTCCTTCTCGTGTCACCATTAATCAATTATTACTATTACGCAACAGACTCACTGGGCGAGCTAGTACAGCTAGGGGGTGCCCAGGAACCCGTTAAAAAATTTATTACCTATAGTTTATCTATTTTCACCATATATATACCCCATCAGTATAAATTTAGGCACCCGTATCAAGCTAAATTTGATTCAAACCAGAGTAAAACAAGCGAGTGAAACCCTCCTTTATTTTATTCTAGCTCCGCCCCAGTTTTAGCAAATCTCTTCATTCTTCTTCTGTCGCTAAATGTAGTTGTGTTTATATTCATAGAAAATGTAACTATATTTAAAACTGAGGATTGTATAGTACCTTAGTAAAAGGGTTTTTGAAAATATTAATTATATACTTTGAACAAGCCGATCTCAAGCGAGCTTTACTGTTTAGGGCTCGAGCTCAACACAAACTCGAGCAATCTCAAACGGAGCATGCGTAGCCTCTGAGCTTTCACGCGTGTTCGGCTCGAGCTTGATTATTGAGCTGGCCTTGTAAGTTGTAATCAGTGTAACACAAGAACAAGGATAAGGACATCTCTTGCAAAAACTGGATAATCTCATTGACAAAAGAGAAGAACAAGAATAACATGCTAAAACAAAGGATGATGTCAACACATGTTAATTTATCATGTGGATACATATAAATGACATATTTCATCCACTAATTAATTAAATAAAAATTTATATGTATTCTGGCTTGTTTGGAGCTCAAGCTGCCGTGAGCCTCAAGCTCTTTTTTACACCCTAGTAGTATTATGTAACTCTATTTGTCCAGTAGCTACTAGCACCATATACACTTCTCATTAAAAAGAGAGAGAGAGAGAGAGAGAATCCTAACTATGAAAGCTAGGATTTGATTTTTATTTTTTGACGAAGGGAGCGTTTTGGAACAAACTACGTGTAAAGAGGGTCAGTATGCAATAAGGGTATCTAAGCAGGGTCCTGAGTGAAACAAATGCTCTTTCTTTAATTAGATATATCCGTACTAAAGGACAGGAAGGCAGGGACAATTGGAGCAGACAGGGACAAATAAACGATTCATTTGCCTTTACTAAACGCGGTAGAATTTTCTATAGTTACTCCTACCTCTTGTTTTCTACCGCCTGATGTGCTTGCTGCTGCCGCTGACTCCCTTCTTCCACTTGTGGTAGATGGCTTCTGGTAAACGAGTTGCTGCTGCGGTTGCATGGAAAAGCTCTAATACTGTTTGCTGGGGCTCAGTAATTACTACTATTCCATACTGTACCCAATGAAGTGCCTTGTAAATTCAGGATTTTGCCTTTCATGCGCTTTTTAAAAATTTCTGTGGTAGGTTTTGGTTTTTAAGGTTCAATGGAAAAACTAATTTGCCTGGATTTATTTTCGTAAAAGCTTTCAAATTCAAGATAAGCCATACATGCAAGGACTTGTGGAACGAAACGAAAACAAATGGCACCTATTAGTTGTAATTATTATACACTAGATGTGCCTTTTGATTTCACAAATTGTTGGTCAAAATCCACAACATTTGACTTTTTAAAAATTGCAAAACACTCTATAAAAACCTAATGCAATGAATAACACTGGATAAAATTCATTTGTAAACCAAGCAAACGCAAAAGCTCAACAAAAAGTCCCAAGTGCTCTTTGTACTACCAAAATCCATATTCAGGGTGTGTTTAGTTCACATCAAAATTAAAAGTTTGATTGAAATTGGAACAATTTGACGGAAAAGTTAGAAGTTTGTGTGTGTAGGAAAATTTTGATGTGATGGAAAAATTGGAAGTTTGAAGAAAAAGTTTGAAACTAAACTCGGCCTCACTAAAAAAATATGTATACAGAAACTATATATAGCAGTATGCAGGTGCAGATATGCTTTGAATATTCCCTCTGTTCCTACTACTAAATTTTATACAAGTATTCATTTGCTAATATTCATCAATCCTGTTACAACTTTGACCAATAATAAATTTTAGATGGTTTAAGTTATGACGAATGATAGATTAGTGTTTATGTTTAGGATGTAATAGTACGGAATTTTTTAAAGCATTTATAATTTTTATGATACACGACTAATGATAAGTTTAAATTTGACCAATAATAAATTTTAGATGGTTTAAGTTATGACGAATGATAGATTAGTGTTTATGTTTAGGATGTAATAGTACGGAATTTTTAAAAGTATTTATAATTTTTATGATACAAGACTAGTGATAAGTTTAAATATACTCTAAATAAAGTACATGATGACAAGTGTTAGTAGGTCTGAGCTGAGTAAATTCGGTACTAGGTCTGAGCCAGCAATCTTATCATCTTTGGTGTTCTTTTTTTTTTCTTTCTTTTTTTGTGGTGTGAGAAAATCCTCCTGATATGACACTGACGTAACATTTGTGGACCGTCAGAGAAGCCTCATGGTACACAGTTGTTTCGGGTGGTTTTTTTGACTGCTCAGGAGCATAACCAGCTCAACGACGGAGACCGTTTCAAGAGTAAAAAAAAAACAATCGGAGTAACTCAACGAGGGAGACACGCGCCCGGTCTCCAGTGCGTTGTTCTGATGCATGCGTCGACCACCCCCGTCCGTAGAGCTACAGCGCTTCAAGAATTCTCTAAAATTCTCGTATAAATCAATTTATCTTTCTCACGAATACTACTCCTTGACACTCTTAGGCTGTGTTTAGATCCAAAGTTTGGATCCAAACTTCAGCCCTTTTCCATCACATCAACCTGTCATACACACACAACTTTTCAGTCACATCATCTCCAATTTCAACCAAAATCCAAACTTTACGCTGAACTAAACACAACCTTATTTTTAAGAAAATCAAACTCAATACTATTTTTACGAGTAATCATACTAACCATTTCTATACTAAGTATTATACATATTATATATCGTTATATTCATATTTTGGAGTACTTTTATGTGATGTTAATTTCATATTCGTTCGAAATATAACATGAACTAAATTAATAGTTAAAATATATTATTGAAAACCGTCTAAAATATATAGGCCTTATAATTTGATACGAAGGGGGTATAATTCTTCGGGGCTGCTCGACTGACTGTGTTGTGGCTACGGCTGCGCAGCAACCAGCTGTTGTAGCCCGCCGTTGCTTTGCTACCCTCGGTGTTATTGCCGTCGACATCCGGAGATCCTTCTCTGTTCGAAAATAGGCCTTATAATAGATGAACTTAAAATTTAAAATTATATTGATAGGAGAATACAAAGACATGTTAAGAGTTAAATTTTAAAGGTAACACCAATATATTTGTAATAAAAAAATTGCATGTGTTTTACATTATTTTAAAAATTTTAATTGTCAAACACATAGTACACACCAAATGCTAGTATATCAATATTATGAGCAACAGGAGAGGAAAAAAAAATGGAGCGAGTAGTTGCGTCTGCAAATAATGCAAATTAATATTTGCTGCCAAGAGATAAATGAGAAGAGATCAGATCGTCAACTCAATTAGTTGCAGCTAGCAGCCACACATTCGATTACGATGTAAGCATTAATGATGGTGATAGAAATATGCCAGCCGCCTCTTAATATTATCATCTACTTGCATTTGACTTTCTTTTGTTATGCATATTGCACCAATTGTGAGAGATTTGTACGAACTGAATGATCGAAAGCTACAAGGAACAGCCAACAGGATGAGCAAAATGCAGTGTACGATCCAATACGGAGTGGCGTGTTTATACAAGATGTGACTAGGCTATTTGGTTTGACACTGCTTTTTTTCTCTCGATGTCTGACTTTTTTCCTTTTCAAAGTTTGGTGCAATTGACTTAGATTTCCAACTTTAATTTTGTTGTTAATGTTTGTCCAAACGTAGGTTTCTAATTTGATATAGCATGCTAAATACTGATAAAGTTTTGGTGGTAAATTATACTATTTAGCATCATACTACTAGTAAATAGTTCTGCATGCTGATTAATTTGCATGACAAAAGGGTCATTTATTGGAGCTGGAAGCTTAGAATTAATCATCACAAAAAGACCATGATCGAATCATGATCCTAATCATATTGGAGATTTTTGTAGTGTGCATCAGCTGTATATCTGCAATCATTGCTTTATGATAAGACTATATTCTGCTGGAGACAAAAACATAGTATAGCGAATGGGCCGACGACACAACAGTTCCTGAAAATTTTATTGTTTTGGAGCATTTGCTATCAGCTATAGATATGAAAATTGCACGGCAACTTGCTATGATCGACGACGACCACTTGTGAGCAACTTGACATATTATTTTTTACCTACTTGTTAATTAATTAACTGCTCTGGCAGTGACTCGCGACATATATGTCGGCATGTTGAGCCCGACCAAAATTTAAAAAAAAAAAAATAAAGCAGTTCTAATCTCCAATCAAAATCCACCGGCAACAGAGTTTGCAAAAAACCGTGCGAATCGGAGCAAAAATTGAACACGTTAATTAACGGACTTGACCGTCCAATTAAATCTTTGCCCCCATTTCTGAATTTTGATGACTGATCACCTTTCTCTTCATCATCGATTCATCGTCATGCCCTTTTTCTCTCTCTGAACATATCTTCGTACGCGTAGAGCTGGTGTTAACTTTTTGGAAAGGGAAGAAACATTCCTGAACCAAACAGAACAACTTTCTGAAAAGATTTTCCTGAACCAAACGCAAACCTTTTTGAAACCGTCCTCCTGGTCGATCGATTTCAGCAGACCCAATCCAAAACTGATCGCATGCGCACTGAGTTCATTTAAGTTCTGCAGAGATCGAATTGATCGATCAACCGTCAATTAATCAGGTTTCCAGTCAACGTGGAAAATAAACTGGAAATATTTAGGAAATCTGGGGTCGCCGGCAATGTTAGTGGCGAGACTCAAATTAACGTATAGGATAGCTGGCTGGCGTCCATCCATGCAATGCCTGAGATGAAAAGGAGTTCGATTTATTGTGTCGTACTGTTTACTCCACTATCTTTACGTAATCTGCATGACAAGCACCTAGCTAGGCATGCAAAGAAGCACTGAAGCTGGCTAATTTCCTCGAAGGAGGCATTTTGTGCTCGATCAACTTATGGCTATGTGCATATTCCTACTTAGGGTCTGTTTAGTGTGCGAAAAGAAAATTTTTAGGTGTCACATCGGATGTTTGATCGGATGTCGGAAGGGGTTTTCGGACACAAATAAAAAAACTAATTTCATAACTCGCCTGGAAACCGCGAGACGAATCTTTTGAGCCTAATTAATCCATCATTAGCACATGTGAGTTACTATAGCACTTATGGCTAATCATGGACTAATTAGGTTCAAAAGATTCATCTCGCGATTTCTCTCTTAACTGTGCAATTAGTTTTCTCTTTTTAATTTATATTTAATGCTTCATGCATGTGTCCAAAAATTCGATGTAATGTTTTCGGGGGAAAATTTTGGGGAACTAAACCAGGCCTTATTAGAAGTTGGTTTTATCTATGAAGGAAGTATGAATATCCAGCATAGTTAATCCTGTTTCAGAAATATTTCTGTATAGAACCTTGGAAGTATATATAGTACTATATTGTCGAAATGCATAACATGTAACCATACAGTTTTCTTTATGATACTATCTATCTTGATCAAACTTGGAGGATTTTGATAGTTTTCTTTAGATAGTTTTCATCTAATTTTCTATCTTTTTTCTACAAATGAAAGGGACCTAAAACATTCTCGGTCAATATTATCGAGTACTCCTACTTGTTTGTGCCGAGGAGGAAGATGCAGGGTACTTCACTACTTTGGTGTTTTTTTGGAATTGACCTGTAGAATGCAGAGCAGCAAATGCTGGCTGGCTGCTGGACGATCTGGCGCACCGTGTTGAGTGAGATGCAGCGACTGCAATTTTCTACTTCCCGTCCAAATTTGGACTTCTTCGATTATTTTGGAATCAATGCAGTTATTCTATAATTTGAGCCAAGAAGTTTCAGGGAATGTTTCTGCATGCGCACAAAAATTCAAAAGTACATTTTATTCTTATAAACTATTTATGCCACAACATTGTTGTACTACACTAAACTTCGCTCAACAAACTCTATATACCTTTATTCAAACCCTGATTCTTAGAGGCACCGAAATATAATTTCCCCGTGAAAAAAGGGCAAAGCCTATTTTGTCCTTAAACTCTACTCCAGTCCATTTTGCACCTGGCTTAAACATAAATTCGGTTCTCTTTTACCTCTTATTTTTAACCAACCGTTACAGGATGTGTTAATTTAATTGAATATAGTAGTAGTAAAAGTATGAAAGAACTATAAAAAGAGCAACTCCTAAGATATTAAGTGCACGATGTGTTTTGCTCATGCCGAAGCACAAATTTTGGCTTCGATTGTCTTTCAGATAGACCTTTTTTTTTCTGTCGGAGATTGCGTAGACTTTTGGCGCCACGTTTCTTGGACTTCTTCCTTGCATCCATGCTAAGTTTCAGAAGAGAATAATTTTCCCATCCCCAGTTGTTATTGTTGTCGTTGCCGCAAAGAGTAGCTTGTCGGATTCGTCGCATGTAGTATCTAGCCCTACTCATGTCTTTTTCGGTGCCTTCCACTGGTGCGCTATAGCCATCTTACCCATAGCGTTCTCGAGAACTTTTTCAGGTTAAGCACCCCAGCCCGCTATAAGCTGTTGGCATACAAGTTTTTGTTCAATTGACTTTACATTTTTCGCTCATGATGTTATCAGCTCTTGTCCAGAGGAACCGTTTCATTTGTTTGCCAAGCACTTCTTTTGAGAGAATTATTTGAGCCCGAAATTCTATGTTTGAGAGAGTTTATCGTTGGGTTATAGGACAATTACCCACTATCAATTGTTTATACACACTACCTCTTTTGAGTATTTTTCTTGTTTCAAAAAACAAAATTGGTGCTATGTATGCTGTTTTTGATAAACTAAAAGATTCCCTTCGAATCCTATATACTCCCTCCGTCCCTAAATGTTTGACGCCGTTGATTTTTTTTAAACATGTTTGATCGTTCGTCTTATTAAAAAAAATAGTAATTATTAATTATTTTCCTATTATTTGATCCATTGCTAAATATACTTTTATGTATACATATAGTTTTACATATTTCGCAAAAGTTTTTGAATAAGAAGAACGGCCAAACATGTTTAAAAAAGTCAACGGTGTCAAATATTTAGGGACGGAAGGAGTATTAGTCTATTTTTTAAACTAATACTCCCTCCACCATTTCAGGTTATAAGACGTTTTGACTTTAGTCAAAGTCAAACCGCTTTAAATTTGACTAAGTTTGTAAAAAAAAAGTAACATTTTCAACCCAAGATAAATTTATTATGAAAATATATTCAATTATTGATTGATGAAATTAATTTAGTATTATAAATATTACTATATTTGTCTATAAACGTCTTATAACCTGAAACGGAGAGTATACTAAATAATAACCCTATTTTTTCTGTGCACGGCGAAGAGGTTCTCAACCTCATGCTCTCGAACACAGCCATAGTGTTTGCTAGAATATCAGAACATCTGTTACTTCCGTTAATAATGGTGTCATCCCACCATTCCCACTCAACAGAAGGAAGTAAAACAAAACTAGCAGTTGTACTGCAAAAAGCAGTATTGGCATCAGAGCGATTTGGTTGCTCCGGCCTACCGCCAACGTGCCTCATTTTACAGCTATCACGGCGACACCGCGTCGATGTCGTACATCAACTCGTACTGCAGGGGATCACATCGGGGCTTTTCCTCCGGCTGCTCCACCTTGAACGACATGAACAGCTCGGTCTGCGACTGCAACATCCTCGATTCCAACGTCCTCTTCGAATCCCATTGATAACCCTAATAAATCGAAGTCAAACCTAAATTTTGAATTTTCAAACTTTATTTTGATGTTATTTTTAAGATATTTTTAACTTAGTTTATTTTTAAGCATTAAGTTTCAAGTTGCTACGAACACATATATACAACTTGTATTTATAAAATATTTTTTATTTCCTAATAAACTGTTTGATTTATTAAGAAATATGGGCAAACGATGAGAACCTTCATCCTGTCCCCAGACTCCACCGCCGCCGCCGCCTATTTCTTGTTCTCCTTACCTTTGGGTGGGGCGGCTTGCGAGTACGACGACGGTTTAGCTGCGGCCGCCCCACTTTCTCTTTGTCCGGCGAACTCGCCATGATAATGATGTTTGGGATGTGTTGGAACGAGTAGCGAGCCGACGATCGAGTCCTGGGTATATACCAGGACTTGATAAAGAGAGGAATAAGAGCAGGTACAATAGCAGGCTATAAGCCAGCTGCAAACATATTTTAAGAAGATAAATCAGGAGAGAGAAAAGCAGCGGGCTACAGATTTGTAGCCAGCTGTAGCACGGACTCCAAGACGCAGTGTGTCTATGACATGTGGGACTAGGTATTAATAGTGTAGTATGTAACTATTGTATGAATGAGCTATTAGATTGGCTATAGATGAATTGGAACTAGTAGTTGGCTATACTATTGAACTTGCTCTAACAACCGAACAATGCGTCTTAATCTACTTTAATTGTAACTGCTTCAGCAATCGAGGCATTTGTCTATCGTATTATACTTGTACTAGTCTTGAACATAAGGATTGAAAGAAAACCTTTGTGATTAAAAAAAACTAGCATGGTGGCCCGCGCAGATTGCGCGGCTAGCATCATTATATTTTCTCTCATGTAATAGCATATATGTTTTCTCATTATATTATTCAAATATATTAAAATGACAACATAATTTTAAATTTTGTAATAACTTTCCAAAACTACTAATGTGTAATATTCATATTGTATTTTATATACGTGTTAGTTATTAATTATTTTTAATATCAAATTTTAGTTATTTGTAAATTATATATATCCCTATATGGACTCTAGACTCGTCTTTTAATATTTATTTATTTTAATTCCGAATTTTTTGTAAATTGTATTTCTATATATACTCTATGCTCTTCCTCCAATATTATTTATTTTTATTTCTGAATTTTTATTATTTCTAATTGTATTTCTATGTGGGCTCTAAACTCATCTTTCAATATTCTTTAATTTTTAATTTCGAATTGCAGTTACTTCTAAATTGTATTCCTATATTGACTTTAAACACTTCTTCCCATGTTTTTTTTTATTTTGAGTTTTAGTTATTTGTAAATTGTATTTTTATACGGACTCTAAACTCTACTTTTAATTTTTATTATGTTTATTCCAAATTTTAGTTAGTTTTAATTCCTATATGGAGTATATACTCTACTTCTAATATTCCTTATTTTTAATTCCGAATTTCTATTTTTTCCTAATTGTATTTCTATATGGACTCTATACTCTACTTCTAATATTCCTTATTTTTAATTCCGAATTTCAGTTATTTCCTAATTGTATTTTAATTGTTAAATTCTGTATGGATCTCATAGTGTCTGCTGCTATATAATCCTTGATTTTAATTTCGATTCAGGTTTTTCTAATTGTTATTTCTGTGAGGTCTACATCTACTTCTAATATATTATTTTTAATTCGAATGTCAAGTTATTTTCTAATTTGTAATTTCTGATATGGACTCTATTCTATTTAATATTCTCTATTTTAATTTCGAATTTCAGTTATTTTAAATTGTATTTCTATAATGTGACTCTATCATCTTATAATATTCCTTATTTTTTTATTCAAATTTCGATATTTCTAAATTATTTTTTATGATGGATGCTAGTCTCGCTCTCTAATGATTCTTTTTTTTTTTAATTCCGGAATTTTTAGGCTATTTTTAAATTTAATTTTTTATATAGATTCTTATTTTTTTATTTTCTGCGATTAATTAAGGGGGGGGGGGGTGAGGGGGGGGGGGGGGGGGGGGGGGGGGGGGGGGGGGGGGGTGAGATTTCTAGGATGTGCGAGGAAACGTGAAGTCTTTTTTATTATTTAATAAGTTAAATAATTCAATATTGGTGATCTTATTGAGCTTCGCTACTATAAAAAGGATGGACAGCACATGCATATGTGTGGATCTTATGACTATTTCTTTTGCCGCACACGACTGACTACTTTTGAATTTTGCAATTTATTGGACAAAGAAAAATTGGTTGAGATATTTTTCTGAATTAGGACCTCTGGCAAGGAGGGTGCTATACTTTGGCTATAAGGTTTACAGCGAGAAGGTTTACATTCATGTTCTCTCTTTGAAGTGCTGGTGTAATATA
>CM020188.1:21870878-21913490 GCA_009805545.1 Oryza longistaminata | reverse complement strand
ACAGAACTTTTTCAACTGTCAATATATGTCTGATTGAAAGTTAATTGTTCCTAATATTTATGTAGAATTTTTTTTTAACAGATGAATTTTTTTTATTATGGAAATATAGTTTTATTTTTTAAAAATTCTTCATACAATATTTAGTAATTTATAACTTATTGGTTTTCACAACTTCAAATAATTACACATAAAACATTCTAGCTTTAAACATAATCCAAGGACAATAAAGATTTCTACAATAACTAACGGTCAAACAATGGTCAACTAACGAAATGGGTATGTAAGGGATAATAAAAACTCAGGGGTATATAAGAGATCAAACAAATTTCAGGGGCGTAGAAGGATTGCGGTGTAAATCGGGCATGTAGGGAATTGGCCCAAATGTATGTTTTATATTATTGATTATTTCTCATCTTAGTTTGAGCTAAAAAAATATCAAGAGGTGTAATGGGGAGACACGAGCCAAGGGGTGGAGGGGCTGGTAGTGCTGTGTTTGTGCGCATTGTGAGGAAGTTTTTTTTTCTTGGGGGGGGGAGTTCTTTTCCTATTTTTCTATAAATAATTTAAGTGAAAACCGATGATCTATTGTTTTGTTCCTAAAATTTCAAATATTTTTTTTCTAACTATTAAGATGTAACACCTAGCGGCTTAAATTATCTTTAAAGTAGATCTAAGGTGTGAAATATGGATCTACATATTTATGTCGAACCGGTGGTCAAATGTTTTTTTATATTTTCTAATATTTTATTTTTTAAATTTAACACGTACTGAATACAGCACACTATTAGTGCCGGCTATATAGATATGTAAGTGATGATTAAGATGATATAGTATATATTATAAATTTTTTATTGTTCTATTTTTTTTATTTGGTTGACACGCAAAGGTGTTTCCAGATGACCTGATATTTACAGTGAAATATGGGTAATATGGATCTTGAATTATTTATTTTATTACAAATAAAAACATTAGTTCAAACGACTTACTAAAAAACCAGATAAAACTTAATAAGTATTGGTAGTCATGGCTTTCTGATTGTTGTTTGTTTTTCATTTAAATTTAGTGAGGAGTTTAAATGAAAAAATAAAAGAAATTTGGATAAGATGGGAGAGGAGGAGGAGAGACAGTACGTAGGTATATAATAAGAATACTTACTCTCTTTTTATGTGTTTTAATTACTATGCTTTATTGTATAAATAGAATAAATGCTTTTTTTGATGATTGAGATGTATTCTTTTTATTGTCTTTTCATAAATATATTTATATGCATAAGTAGATTTTAAAAATCAATGCTACACTACAAATGTAATAAATATAATAATTTGTTTGACTTACTAATGATATAGTGTCGAATGAGAGAAGTATTGTTTTTGAACATACCTAGAGTTTATGGTTCATTCAGTTTTTTCATCGTATATCTAACTTAATTATTGTTAAGTTTATTTACGGTTGTTAAATCTATACAATTATTTTTGTTCATAATTTTATAATTTTTTGAGTTGCACAAAGGTCGAAAAATACAGTTACATCTATATTTTTCATAGTTGCATTATAGTGAATGTGGCCCTTAAATGCAAAATAGTATAAAGAATGTGGTGCTATCGTATGGCATGAACGTCTTGTCATTAAATAGACATATTTATACGATTAGATATCATAGTTGCTTAATTTTTTAGCACAAATTTTGATTTCTAAGTAATATATTTTGGGAACATTACTTCTTTCTTCTTTGCTTTAAATTGCCAAGTCATCCCTTCTTTCTTCTGGTGCGTGCTTTCAAACGGTTAACGGTATGGTTTTTGAAAAAAAAAATCTATACAAAGTTGCTTAGAAAATCATATTAATCTATTTTTTAAAAAATAGCAAATGAGTTGCTTCATTTTGTATGCTAGGAGATTAGGTCCCAACCCCATGGAAGTAACATAGGCGGTTCATTTTACTTTTAGAACTGTTGATCTAAATTTAATTATCGTGAAGTTATGTAGGATGATAAAATCTATATTATTATATTATTATTCATAATTCTTCTATATTTTGGTAATGCATGCAAAAGTCAGAAAAATAGCCCAAAAAGTAAAATTATTCTTTTCAACTTTTAATTAAGTGATTTTGTCTTTAATGATGATTTGGTCGTCAATCTAAAGACATCGATGGATAAAAAAACAATTATATGATGTAGATATTCGTAGTTACTAATTTTTTTAACAAAATAAAGTATGAATAATAGGAAGAATTAATGGAAATAGAAAGAGGGAGGAGGGCGTACGTACGTGACTTACAACGTACGTACGTTAATGGTCGGTGGGCCGGGTTAGGAGATGATTTTTTTTTATTAAAAAAGTAAACCTTAAATGGTTGTAAATATGGGTCCACCAAATTTAATAAAATTAACACGGTTATTTTTCAGAGTGCCATGTGGCGGTTTAGGAGTATTTAAGGATGCCACATGTCGAGTTAGAGCGTCTGTGGAAATTTAATGGATTTTTAGTATATAATAGATTGACTTTACATTTTCGCTCATGATGTTATCAGCTCTTGTCCAGAGGAACCGTTTCATTTGTTTGCCAAGCACTTGCTATTTGAGAGAATTTATTTGAGCCCGAAATGCTTTGTTTGAGAGAGTTTATCGTTGGGTTATAGGACAATTACCCACTTCAATTGTTTATACGCACTACCTCTTTCGAGTATTTTTCTTGTTTTCAAAAAACAAAATTGGTGCTATGTATGCTGTTTTGATGCAACTAGAAAGATTCCCTCGAATCCTATATTACTCCCTCCGTCCCTAAATGTTGACGCGCGTTGATTTTTTAAACATGTTTGATCGTTCGTCTTATTAAAAAAATTAAGAATTATTAATTTTTCCTATTATTGATCTATTGTTAAATATATTTTTATGTATACATATAGTTTTACATATTTCGTAAAAGTTTTTGCCTAAGATGAACAGTCAAACATATTTTAAAAAGTCAACGGCGTCAACATTTAGGGACGGAGGGAGTATATCACATCTGGTATGATGAGACATATATATCCATAATGGACATCACTTATAACATGTCAAGAAACTACAGACTACTCATATAAGATAAAAGTATACCAAGTAATATATTTCTTCACAACATGATGGATTGTTTTTTTTAAAAAAAAAACTGTAACACAATCTATTAAGCCCTATGATAACAGTTCTGGATGAACCCAGATTACGATTTTATAGCACCGCTCCTACAACAACATTATAACTTATATCACATAAAGACACTTGACTTAAAACGTCAGAGACCACATATAAGCAAACCAAAGCGAGAACAACTTCCAAAAAGACTCAGAAAGAAGGTTAAAAGCTCTCCTGAAGGTGAATCTGCTAAAAGGGAGCAGATCGTAGCAACTGATGCACTTGACGGTGGTCAGTGGCATTGCCACGCCAATTTACATTCAGGGTTCTCTTATTGTAACATGCACTTACACTACTACTAGAAAAAGCATTTTTGCAGGCAGCCAAAAGTAATTTTCTCAGGTGTGGGGGGAGGACCGCCTTACAGCCCACGAGCTGCGAAAATCGATCGGGCAACGGCCGCCTACGAAAATCCATATAAACGAACAAAAAAAATCGCGGGTTGCGCCTCGCGCCGCCCTCCCCCGGCGATCTGGGAGGGGAGGGGAGGGGAGCCGCTACCGGACGCCCCATGCGTCGTCGTCGTCGCCGCCGTTGCCGCCACCACTCCCGCCGGCCCCCCTCCCTCCTCTGGCCAGATCTGGAGGGAGGGACAGGGGAGGGGAGCCGCCGGGCTGCCCCGCGCCGCGCGTCGTCGTTGCCGCCACCGACGCCTGTCGTCGCCGCCGCCGCCCACCCCCGCGGCCTCCCCTCCCTCTTCCGGCCAATCTGGGAGGGAGGGGGGAGGGGAGCCGCTGGCCGCCACCCGCGCGTCGTCGTCGTCGCTGCCGCGCGCCCCTGCCGGCCTCCCTCCTTCCTCATCCGGGCAGATCTGCGAGGGAGGGGGGAGGGAGCGCGCCCGCCCGCCGTCGCGTCGTCGTCGCCGCGCCGCCGGCCGCCCGCGCTATCCGTCACTCCTCCGGGGGGAGGGAGAGAGGGAGGGAGGGGAGCTGGGGAGGGAGGGGGGACGGGCGGTGTTGATTGAGTGTTGAGGGAGAGAGAGAGTTGAGAGGAAATGAGTGGCGGGGAGGGGTGGGAGGAAGAGATAAGGGAAGACTTAATTTTTTTTTGGTAGGTACGTATTTTTGCAGACGGACCATATAAGGTGCTCCGCTTAAGTGGTCCGCCTGCGAAAACAGGCGGACAGCGAACTTCACGCCCGATTTATATTTTTGTAGACGTGTCATTTGGCTCCAAGGGTCATGTCCGCCAGCGAAAAGACCCCGACGTCGGAAAAAATGCTTTTTCTAGTAGTGTTACCAAGTAGCATATGGGTGACCACCCAGCTGGCCTTAGACTTGCACAAAAATGAGAACTATAGTTGTTGAGTCGTAGATTTAGCTATTGTATCGTTGGGGCTGAAGCAATCTTCTAACTTATTAAAGGAATAGAAAAAATAAGCCTCAACGTTCGCTCTCATGGCCTAGAATTCTCATATTAATCGGAGAAAAAAGAAAACACGAGTCCATATATAAATACATCTATCTATTAACTTATTAAAAGAAATAGAAAAAGAATCCTCCACGTTCGCTCTCATGCCTAGAAATTCTCATATTAATCGGAGAAAAAGAAAAACAAAGTCCATATATAAATAACTAAAATTCGTAATTAAAAAGTAAGGAATGTAGGAAAAGAAGACTAGATTCCTAAAAAGACATACAATAGAACTAATGTAAATTCAGAATTAAAAATAGTAAAGTTCATATAAAAAATTAGAAATAACGAAAAATCAAATTTTAAAAATAAGGAATATTGGAAGAAGAATATAGAGTACATATAGAAATACAATTTAAAAATAACTGAATTGAAATTAAGAAAAAAGAATATTGAAAGATAAGTTTAGAGTCCATATAGAAATACAATTTATAAATAATAGAAATTAAAATAAGGAATATCGGAAGAAGATTATAGATTTCATATAGGAATACAACATACAAATAACTAAAATTAGAAATTAAAAAAATATATATGCTGTTTATATGAAAAAAAACATAGAATGCTAGCCGCGCTATTTACGTGGACAACCATGCTAGTTCTTACTGTAGTTTGAAATCGATCAAGGAAAAGGGTCGAAGCTCGGGATATTTTACTGTAGCGCTAGAGGGATAGAGTGAGGGAGCAGAGATTGACTAAGCTTGGCGAGGCAACCAGCCGCTGCTTTGTTTTCTAGCGAAACGGGCGCGCCTGCCGTGTGGCGCCGTATCTCGTACTATGAATTAAAGAGGCGAGGGAGCAAGCTAGATAGGCGTGTTATTTCAGGCGGGTAAAGTTTCAGCGTGTCACGTCAGGTATGTTGTTATATATTTCAAGTATTAAATATAGATTAATAACAAATATAAATTACAGATTTCGTTTGTAAACTGCGAGACAAATTTATTAAACCTAATTAATTCATCATTAGCAAATGTTTACTGTAGCACCACATTATCAAATCATGGAGTAATTAGGCTTAAAAAATCATCTCATAATTTACACGCAATCTGTGTAATTTAGTTATTTTTTTCATGTATATTTAATACTCCATACATGTGTTCAAATATTCGATGTAACAGGGTGTAAGTTTTTGGTGGGAACTAAACGGGGCCTAGGTCACTCCTGGATGGAGCCACTATCCTCCGGCACGGAAAACGGAACAAATATATTAGCGTATGGTTAATTAAGTATTAGCTATTTTTAAAAAAGATCAATATTTTTAAACAACTTTCGTATAAAAACTTTTTGCAAAGTACATCGTTTAACAGTTTGAAAAGCGTGCGCGCGAAAAAACAAGTAAGATGGGTTTTTAGGGAAGAAAAAAGAGTGAGACGGGTTGGGAACCTTGAGAAACGAACTCAGCCTTAGGCTGTGTTCGATACCAGGAGTTCCTATCTCCTCCTCTCGTTTTTTGCGCGCACGTTTTTCAAACTATTAAACGGTGTGTTTTTTTTTACAAAAAGTTTATATACGAAAGTTGTTTAAAAAAACCATATTTATTTTTTAAAAAAAATTAGCTAATACTTAATTAATTACATGCTAATATATCAATCTGTTTTCGTGAGCACTGTCCGTGTTGGAAACTGGCCGGTATCGAACACAGCCTAACAGTCTAACACGACGCGCGCGCGTAGACGGACGCGCGTATGCACGCGTGCCGACCTGCTTAATTTCGTTGAACGAACCGCGCGATTCATTCGCTCGTCACCATGATCTGCGCCGGACGTCAAGTTATTCTACGCCCACTCTCTGCTTAACTAACTCTCTTCAAATAACTTGTGTATATAATACATACTACTAGCTCACAACTGGGAGCAGCAGATTGAGTGTATGTGGAGCTATATAGCTCTATTTTAGTTGCCAACTTGCAGTTAGCTTGTTACTTTATATTTTAATTAATATCTTATCACCTGCTTTTAAATTATACGTATATATGTATGGACGAATTTGCACTTTAGATTGGAGATCTGAGTATCTGACCCCTGCCGATTTGGCATCTAGATGAGCTTAGTTAATCTAATCTTGCCCATGTATAGGCAGCTGTCCAATTTATTGCACATGGTGGCTTGGCTAGCTCTCTGTTTGGATAAAGGCAAGTACAATAGTTCACGTGTATAAATAGAGGTTTGCTTTTATTAATTTGCTGGTGCACTGCAAGTTGTGCAGTAGATGCGATTCGGCGGTTAGGCAAGCGGTCTAGCTTGGCCGGCCGCCGGCGACGGACAAATGCATGAACCGTTTGTACCTTTAAATGCTGTTCTGTTTTCTTCCTTGAAACCACTTAGTTCAGAAATTTGCGTGGAACCTAGCTTTTTTTTCAGAAAAAAAAAACGAAAGCACGAGATACTGCAAAGTTTCATAATTAATATAACAAAAAAAAACAAGATTACAACTTTGGGATATCGTAACCAGGAAAAAAAAACAAACGCAACACCGTCGTACATTGACACCTCCTCACATGCATAACCCAGGAGAAGACGCTAGTGCCAAGCCGTCCACCATATACATATAGAGAGTTCGAAGATGCCCCTCCTCTCCCCGCAAAAGATCATCGACGAGTTTTCGGTTATCCTCTCGCAGAAGGGTTAAGGAGAGGGAGAGGGCGAGAGAGAAGGAGATCCACTTGTCCCTCGTGCCAATCTGATGATGACAACCAAGAACCACCGGTGACCAAACCGAGAGAAGGCGATAAAGGCAGGGACAAGACCTCCAAGGCAAGGTTATGACACCTTAGGTGCTACTGTCGCCCGTCCATCTAGAGTAGGTTTTCACCCGGATAGTCCTACCAGGGAGACGAAGGGTGGCCGCTCAATAATGCCCCAAGAGGGGCGAGAGGGAGGGGGTTGTCATGGTGTCTGATGACATCGTCATTGCTGACTCAAGAAAACCCGAGCTAGGCTTTCACCAACAGTGCCCTCTCAACCTGTCATTGCCACTCTAGAGTTCAGCCACCCAAACAACTCTACCAACTCGCAGCTCCACTGTCGACCACCCTAGATCCGCCTTCGTCGGGTCTTTTGTGCCGCCAACGCTGCCTCCCATAGCCCATGCCACCGTCACCCGCACCGGCCACCATCTCAGTCGGCAGCCTCCTCCCTTCATATCAACCTCACCGGCAACCGTCACTTGTCGTTGCCGCCATGCCGTGAACTCGTTGCTATCGGCGGTTGCCGTCCTTTCGCTACCATTGCTCCGCTACTCCAGCCAAATCCGGCACGGGGGAGCCGAATCCAGTTGCGGGGGAGGTGGGGTTGAATATTTGGCCACAACGGCGCTGGATCCACCGCCGTGCACCACGTGTCCATCACCGGCAGCTCCCGCGGCATCACCTCCACAGGTGCACCTCGCCGACTTGTTCGTCGCGTCGTCTCTACCGGTCGCCTTACTACCTCGATTCCCTGCCATCACACCATTAAGCAAGTACACTACAGTCACCCACCCATGTTAAAAGACATGGAGATCAACTGCTTTTTGAGAATAGGGTAATTTTACTATTCTTGAGAAGTTGTTGGAAGATACCACAATTTTAAATTGTGTAACACTTGGTATATCTAAGATACCAAATTTTTTAGTATAAAACTTTGGTATATTTTCTTATGGACCGTAAAAATTCTCCCTAGAATAAGGGTACCTACCTTGACGATGCTCCATTAATACTAGATGATAGAACATTATGAGCCAGAAAAATGTATATCTGTACAAATTGTTTTTTTTTAATTTGTTCTAAAGATAACTAGATGAATTATGTTATCATGATCTACGTATTTTACATCGCGGGCCACATTAAAACTAACCGATTAGTATAGGAGTTTATGAATTTAGGAACTATCAAATCATGAAAAGCTGCACATAAGACTCCACCATATTGAGTAAGTTTTGCAATTATTGATTCTGAATTTTATAAAATAATGAAAACATGAAAAATGTTATAATTGAGACCCCAAATTAACCGGATACAACTCGTTATTATTAATTAAGAATTTTGAAATTTATTAAATCATGTCAAATCTACCAAACTGAATAGAACCTAGTTTTTATTGATTTCGAATCTTAACCTTATAAATTAATACATAAAAAAGCTAGCACTAGGACTCAAACCTAATACAACTCGATATTTATTAATTATTAATTTCAAAGGTACCATATCAAGAAAAATCCCTTTAATTATCTTAAAAAAAGACTTAGTATATAAATATTAATATAATAGCTTTGCAGTACGCAGTTTAGAGACTAGTTTGTTGATAATCCAACATGGATTGTATTCTTTAGTTATCTCTCTGTTTTTTATTACTTGATTGAAAATTTTCTAAAAAAAATATGTTGGATTTTCTTTTTCCTCTTAGTTTCGAAATAGAGGAAAACAAACAATACAAAATAGTTAGTTGAATGGATCCAAAAAGAAAGGAGTTTCATAGCTAAGAAAAAAGAGGTTAGAAAAATCGAGGTTATTTTGCAACCACGATTATTCGAAAAGGTGCCAAATGCAACGATGATTGAGTGTTGAGCTCCAGTTTTCTTTTGGTTTCAGCCAGAACATTGTGGAGAACTTTGTGGGAAAACCCGTGCTTCTTGAATGAGAGCTTCCCGAAGTTTGATTGGAAATTACTGAAAGTTTGATCACAAATATCCTCGGTCGGTTTGAGACCCCTATTGGAACTCCTACTTCATATTTGAAGCTTTTGAAAATTGGCATTTTCAAAAATGCATAGCTTATACAAGTGCATGTGGTTCAACATATATATTGTTTTTCTTCAATAAAATGGGAACGCGCACTCGAGTTATACTACTATATACTGTATTTAGCTGTTTCACGCATACACACACGTACACAAACACGTGCGACGCTAGACTTTGACTTACCGAGCTTACCCTTTTTTATTTGGCAGCGACTAGCTAACTGCAGCTATGTCTTTCGCTAGATCTTTACCTGTGCTACACTTACGTGTTTAATAATTAATCAGTCGATTGATGTCATCTAGATGAGCCAGGTGTCGATATATCCTTAATTAACGTGTTACTCATTCTGGAGTAGTATGTTTGAATATTCAAGGGCTCTACCACATGCGTGCCAATATATATACATGTTCATTTACATGTTTAAATAAGAATTATATTGTGCCATCTTGACCAAGTCCCTACACGCTACACGTACTACGTGTGTTAAGTCAAACTAGCTAAGAAATGGCAGAGAAAGCTAGATGTTGTGCACGTGCGAAGCTAGCAGATTAATCATGCTGATTATCTGTGAACAATCGATTTCAGAAAAAAATATTTCAATAGATCACTAGTATTAGTAAGTGGCAAAAAAATGAATTGAAAAAAAGATTGAATTTACGTGTAGATTTGGACCTAAACAGTAAGAAAGAAATGTTTTGTGAGAAAAGTGAAAGGGAAAAGTACACGCAAGGTCCCTCAACTTGTTAGCCAGATACAAAATCGTCCCTCAACCGTAAAACCGGACATCCGGCGTCCCCCAACTTACAAAACCGGTCACAAAAGGTTCCTCGGCGGTTTTGACCCCGGTTTTATCCCACGTGACGGCTGACTCAGCGTGGGACCCACGTGGGCCCCACATGTCAGTAAGCCATGTCATCACCTCTCTCTATCTTTCCTCCCCCTTTCTCTCTCTCTCTTTCTCTCTCTCACTTATCTCCTCTCGACAAGCTGGGCGGGCCGGGCGGTGGGTGGGGATGTCGCCGGGGTGAGGCGGGAGAGGAGGTCCGACGACCGCCGACCGGCGACGCGGCGGCGGCTCGCCCATGGCGGCGACCTGCTCGATGCCACCCTCGCGTTCCGGCTGATGAGAGAAGCAGGACACCATGTCTCACCAGGTCACACATACTGATCATGACAAACAATGACTAATCAACTACTCCCCTAATTCCTAAGTATTTGACGTCGTTGACTTTTTTAAATATATTTGACCGTTCATCTTATTCGAAAACTTTTGTGACATGTGTAAAATTATATGTATACATAAAAGTATATTTAACAATAAATTAAATGATAGGAAAAGAATTAATAATTACTTAATTTTTTTAATAAGACGAACAGTCAAACATTTTTAAAAAAGTCAACGGCGTCAAACATTTTGGGATGGAGGGAGTAATACACAGTAGAACCTATACTTCAATAAAAAGATTATCTTTAGTACCCTCTACTTTAATTCACACATTTTAGATCCTCTCTCATTTTACATCGCTGTCGCTGCTGCCTGTGATTCCTGCGAGGAAAGGGTGGGGGAGTGACTAGCGTGGTTGCTACAGCGCTACACGTTCGCGTTTTGCACGCGGGACCGCCCCCACCTTTCGCCCTTTCCCCTTCTTCCATCAGCAGCAGCAGCAGCACGGGCCTGACCGTGACCGTCGTCCTCCCTACACACGCGACGCCAGTACGCCACTGCCAGCGCGAAACAAGCAACACCCACATTCCTCCTCCCGATTCGCTCGCGGCCGCACCGCACCGCAGCTCTCGCCTCTCGCTCTTCCCCCACCCAAACCCAAGCCCACGGCGGCAGATTCGATCTCGAATTCTCGAACTCTCTCGATCGAACCCTGTGCCCTCTGCTCCCCCCCGCAAAATCCTCCGCATTTGATGAGTAGTAGTACTATCACTCTTCTTCCTCCCCGCGCAAATCCTCGCCGCCACTTGGATGCCAGGGAGCTCCACCTCGCCGCCGACGACCACCACCACCACCACCCTTCTCTCCCCCGCTCCCCGCCGCGGCGCCTAGGCCGCTGCCGCCGCCGATGGGCTAGGAGAGGAGAGGGATCGCCGCCTCCCTGCGATCGCCACCGGGGGAGCCGGACCCTCTCCGCGAGATCTAGTTGATTGATTCCCCTACTACCAGTATTCCGCTAGATTCTGGATCGATTCCTCTCTGTTGATGCAACCACTGTACAGTTGTTGCTTTTTTCTTGTTGATCAGAAGGAGCTGGCGATTTCGGAGGTGAATGCGTTGTTTCATATGGGTTTGCAGCTTATGCTACAACAGCTATTTCCGATTTAGTTTATTACCTTTGGGGAGCGTAGAGATTGGATTCCGCTTTGCGTTTTCCTCTTTCCTGCGAGATTCTAGCTTATCCTTCGATTAAACCTATTCGCGCGGCTATTAGCGCAAGTGGTTAGGACGGACGCAGACTAAAAAAGGTTAGGTTATTAGGGATTTGGTTTTCGATTTGGATTGCCGATTGCGGGAGCATATCCTATTGGGAGATTCCAGCACTGTAAAGATATCCTTGGCAACTGAGTTGATTTAATGTTAATGTTAGTGGTGGTGGGGAGGGCAGATAATACGCATTCTGATCTGCCTGTCAAGTTGGGGGAGAAGAGATGGGTTCCTCACAGGAATCCACTTTTTCCTCTGCCTCAACGGCCGCGCAGGTGAATGCCTGCGCGCTGGACTTGCTCCCGGTATACGCCAAGGAGCTTATCGCCGGGGGTGCAGCCGGTGCATTCGCAAAGACTACGGTAGCGCCGCTGGAGAGGGTCAAGATCTTACTGCAGGTTTGAACTGCTCAGAGTTCCATTTCATTATTATGTGGTAGCTGAATGACGTCTTTAGCTTATATCAATTTCTGAGTGTATGTATGCTGTTGCTTTCTAGACCAGAACTCATGGGTTTCAATCCCTTGGTATCCTCCAATCCTTGAGGAAGCTGTGGCAGTATGAGGGCATTCGAGGCTTCTACAAGTAAGTTCCATGGAGAAAATGCCTCAGGCTCTGGCTGCTCAATTTAGTATCTTAATTTTGATTTAGTGTTACTTACTGTTCATGAAGGGGGAATGGCGCCAGTGTGCTTCGGATTGTTCCATATGCGGCATTGCATTACATGACTTATGAGCAGTATCGGTGCTGGATATTGAATAATTTTGCTCCATCAGTGGGTACAGGGCCTGTGGTTGATCTATTGGCTGGCTCAGCCGCAGGTGGGACTGCAGTTCTATGTACCTACCCATTAGACCTTGCTAGGACAAAGCTGGCATATCAGGTATTGCATGCCCATCCTGATGCTTTGTTGATTGTTATCTTTAGTAGTCAAGAATCTCTATCAGTAGAACTATCACTGAAATTATTCGACGATCAGCATTAGTAGATCGCTAGTATTTTCCAGCAAATATTAGTAGTTTCTGTGATGCCATCCTTGCTAAGGAGCCATTGGCCATGGATTGTATGTATTAATTTTCTTCATAATTGCTCTAGGTTTCAAATGTGGGCCAACCTGGCAATGTTTTGGGAACTGCTGGTAGACAGCCAGCATATAGTGGTATCAAGGACGTTTTCAAAACTGTTTACAAGGAAGGAGGCGCACGAGCTTTATACCGTGGAGTAGGTACGTCTTGTCTGACAACTCCCTTTGCTATGGTTGAATTTAGCATCTTTAGGTTTGTTAGTGTGAGCGTAACATAATATCATATTTCTTCTGATCTGCTGCATTGTTGCATAGTCTGCATAATCTAGTGCTGCGCACATTGTGCAGCTTTCTTTAGACTGCATCAAGGAAGAAATCAAAATGAACAACTGATTGTACATGAACCTATGTTTTTTTTGGTCATTTTGGGTACTTATGCCCTTCAAAAAACTAATGCATGCATAACATACTAGAACAATTAATATTTGCAATAATGTGTACTATACAAAAAGACGAAACACATTTTGCACAATTTTTTTTGCTGGCACACTTGTTCCAACATGTTGCGCATCTAAGGATTTTCTAAGTAAGCAGGCAGACAAACCAAAATAGGTTCATATCCACATAGGACCTAAAATCCACCTTCTGTTTCAAGTTTGCTGTTCAGCAAGCTCAGATTAATGACCCATAAGCATGCAGAATTGCAGTGTATTCTAAAACAAAGGCACCATCGTTTAGTCACCTAGAGTTCCAATGAATCAAGACACTCTATTTTGGTGATCTAAAAAACAGTTGCCAGGATGCCATATATGAGTGTAGCTTACAATAAATTAACACCATTTGTATGCTGAAACCTTTGTATATGAAATTCCTCGTTATTGTGGTTACTGTACTAGAAGGGAAAATTTGTATTGAGATATTATCTTAGAATTTATTTAGTCCTTGTACAGTTGGGTTAAATTTTTTTTCTTCTAATCAATCTCAGGCCCAACTCTGATCGGTATCCTACCATATGCTGGACTAAAATTCTATATATATGAAGACCTAAAATCTCGAGTTCCAGAGGATTACAAGAGATCTGTTGTATTGAAACTCTCTTGTGGTGCTTTAGCTGGTCTTTTTGGGCAAACCCTCACTTATCCACTGGATGTTGTCCGAAGACAGATGCAGGTACAAATTAAACTCTCAGTCAAAGATAATCTGTGCGAATATTAAATCTAACGTTACGGACTAATTAAGAAGTGGACAGGACGCAAGTCCAAGTCTTATTCGTCGGGGTATTACGCTTGCTACGGAAGGCATATTCTCCCTGTAAAGTCCCAGATCGTGAGTATATTAGGTGCCAGGGGTGGAGGCAACTCTTCGCTGGCCTAAGCCTTAACTATGTGAAGGTAATAATCCCAACTGAGTTTCCTAGAGAGAGAGAAGGCGAAATAAAAAAGGAAGTGTACTAGGTCGCTTTTATTCTGTTTCAGTTATGTGCATCTATTGAAGAATAGGGACAACAGAGATACTCATTTCAAACTGATCTTAAATATGCAGTGATATCCAAAATATGAACTTATCATGTTTTCAGGTCGTCCCTTCGGTTGCTATTGGTTTCACAACATATGACATGATGAAGAATTTGCTGAGAGTGCCACCCCGAGAGAGACTTTATCAATCGTCTGGTAACGCATGAAACGGCACTGGCCTAATTGTATCAGGACAAAGTGAATTCAATAAACTCCACTCGGTGGCGTTGTATTTTCAATCATAAATTCTATCGGTATGTTGCATAGGAGGGAGATAAGTCGTAATTAACTGTTTGATTTGTAAAGAATGATAGTCATTTGAGTTACTGTAGACTTGGATAAGCTTGTGTATTGAATGTGCTACCTGTATTATACAATTTGATCAAATATTGCAACTGAGAGTACCCTGCATGGGTTGTACATATACTAGTATTAACCATAATTAGAGACCCCTTTTCTGTATTTTCTACTTAATACATCAACTATTTGTAAGTAATATTTTGGAAGAAGAGGTCATGAAATATGAAAGGGTAAACACCATGTGGCTCTTAAATTTAATCAGCCTCTGGAGCTTCATTTGGTTGATTTTCTCTTTGGCACTTCCAGTTCTTGTCTGAATAGATGAATGGATGATAGATTTATCTGATTTTGTGATAATATTTGAGGTTACAAATGAATGAATTAACTATTACAAAGTATACTACTAGTATTCTAAGAAACCTGGGAAGTGCGCCCATGATAATGTAGAAAAGGAACAGGGCGTAAACTAGTAGCCACTGAAATTCAATCACACAATCTACACATCATTTAGAGGAGTAATAAATAAGGAAATGGTTCAGTGTTTTGTTAATCCACCGCTTCAATTCATACCATCATTCTAACCAAAGGAATTGCATTTTTGTTCTAAGCACAGGAAGCCCTTTTTTAAAATAAATAAATAAATCAATTCTTTCATTCACATAAATAAGATCAAGCTCACAAGGCTAACAAAAGTACTCTTTGACATACATCCATCAACACATAAAAGGATAAAACACCAAAAGCAGACAATTAACTCTGAAGAAAACACACAAACTGCAAACTGTACACCATCCCACAATCCCATGCACATCATTCTTCAGTCCCCAAGAACACACACACACACAAAAAAAAACAAAAAAAAATCCACATCATTTTCTTCCAAGCTTAATCTTTCTTCTTGTTCCCAGGGTTGCAGCACCTCTCAAATATCATGGCAAAGAAGCCCTTGAAGTCGAGCCGCTTCGACGGATCATCCTTCTCTACATCTCTCTTTGATTCTTCAGGCTTCTCTCCTTCTGCTGAAGTTTCAGCGGCAGCAGCCTCATTGGGAGTTTCAGCTGCAGCTCCTTCTGTGTGCAGCTGCTGCTGCACAGCAGTGACAACGGCCTGAATCTCTTCCACAGCTTGTACTACCACACCTGAATCTTCAGACTTGCTGGCAGAGGCGCCCTCGTCGGCGCTTTTCGCAGTCTCACCTTCCTTTGCCTTCTCCTCAGATTCATGTTCCTTATCTTTTGATCATGTGTAAAATTATGGGAAAAGATGTAAGGAAAATTAATATTCAGGTTTTGGATATTCAGACTATACACAATGCAAGTGCTTCTATAGTTCTATTTGTGACAGATGCACTTCTTTTTTGGGGAATACGTAAATAACGAAATGCCTACTTATCATGCAACCATATACTAGTAGTTGTCAGAAATATGATTATCCTATCCTAAGAAATAAGACATCTCAAAAGAAAGATTTACCATGTTTTCCCAGATGCAAAGCATGAGCAAGGCTGCTGATGTCTTCCTTGACCTTGTCCAGCTTCTCCACCACTTCTGGGTTACTCTTCACTTCCTTGACCTTGTCCATGACTTTGGTGAGGGCTTCCATATCTTTCTTTCCTTGTTCTTCACTTCCTTGCTCTGTGAAAATTCAACAAGAGTTCTTATCAGAGAATGCTATGTAGTCAGAAGAGTAACAGAAAAGCCTATCCTTATCATTTTAATGTCAGGAACATCACAAAAGATTCTTCAGGTTTGTCAATTGCATCTGCTAAGATGACAATAAGCATGTTACTACTGATACAAAAGACGCTTGTTTCTGATTGCAATTTTCAGGAGCATAGAAAACATGGCGTATCGATTGGCCTCGTGTTATGCTATCAAGAAACTGCAAAGCACAATGTTTGCATATATAAATTCAGAAACAACATATATAAATTCTAACTGGGTATGAGAATTCATGGATAGTAAGGAGGTAAACAAGAACTGAATTAAGAAGTGACTGGATAGAACAAAATTCCTGCAGAACTTATATGACAAGAAATTCAGACAAGAACTATAATCAACAACAAAGTGGAGTGATCAAGAATCACACTCGTTCTATTTTCTTCCAAATCTTCTAACAGAACCCCGATTTACTGTATCAGCACGCCCCAATCAAACAATCATCATTAATCAACAGAAACCAGGGGTGAGAATCATCTAGTCACATATCAAATTGAAAGGAAAGCACCCTATGCTTCCCAAATATAAGCAGGAGAGTCCAATCCCCTTACAATCATGCAGTCAAAGCGAAGTAAAAGAAAAGGAAAACAAAGCTTGCAAGAACAAAAATATCTCATCTTACGTCTTGGATCAATCGAAGCAAAGAGAAAGACAGTCATTTACCAGTTCAAAGCTGCTGATTAGATGGAACTGAAGCTTTGGGATAATCAGGGGAAGCTAAGCAGAGCTGCAGAAGAGAAGACTGAAAGCTTCAAGCTTTCAATGTGAACGAGAAGACTGAGAAATTCTGAGCTGTTGGTTTCGGGTCTCTGTATAGGTGCACTAATGGAGCCCCTTGATCTGGATTAAAAAAGGCTAATGGTGCTGTATGATATATATATACAGACAGAATACAGGAGCATCATACATGGTAGGGCAGTTGCTGGAGAGTGACAGCTAAATTGACACCGGCAAATTGCAGGCATTGATTGTGGTTGGTCGAGGATGATTTTGCAGTGTGGCTTGCACGATGTAGTTTTGACAGAGTGTCATTGGCTCATTGCTCCAACTGGGTCAATCAAATACCATAAAGGGTGATGATTTTTTTATTGTTATTATTTTATTTTCTCTGAATTTTTATTTGTTTTACTTGATCCTAAGAGAACCTAAGAGAAGAGCATGAGGAATAATAGTTGGATCCTGTGCTATTTAGGATTTTGTTTTCTGGTTTCTTGGTTGGAAATTGGAATAGTTGAGCTGAGTTGAGGGTTTGGTTGTACTAAGGTCAACCTAATCATCTGTCACATGGAGGCCAACCAAGGACACAAGAACATGTTGCTTGAGCTGTAATTGTCTCTTAGGAATTTAAAATAAAAATATATTTCCTGTATTTAGCTAGCAATGATCTTTTGGGTATGAGATGTGTAGTGAATTTGTTGTGATTCTTTTGTATGAACAGCTCTCTTTATGGACAAAAGCAAAGCTGGAAAATGGTATCAGGTACTACTTCCTCAACCACACATGCCCAACATCCCAGATAATCATTGTGCACAAAAGTAGCTTTTACTTTGAAGTAAAGCTAAGTAATCCTATAGGCTAGGTGACCTATTCTTCTGAAGCTAGGGAACTGCAATCCTGCAAAAATGAAGTTCTTGCAAGCTATGGAATACTCAAATGCAAACCATAATTTGGTCTCTGGACACTCCAAATAGTAATCCTACATGTGATTATTAGAACTTAGTCAATTTTTCTCATAATTTTGGTTGTTAGTCATTTTCCATGTTCACATCTGCATTTTCTCAGATTTAAGCATCTGGGTTTTGCTGCAAAATTCATCATGGTATCATTGGAGAACAACCAGCCTGTGTTCCTTTGGTGTTTCCCGTGGTTTATCTATTTGAACCAAAACTTTTCAGTCATTTTCTATTGAAAATGTGTTACCTACTGATTCTCATGATCTGAATCAAATGATCAGTGGAACTACTACCTTCTAAAAGAACCATCTGTTATGTCTTCTCCTTCTTTTTTTTTTTTTTTGGCTAATTACATGGTTTGCGGATTTCCTACCAAGGGGGCATACATATCTGAAAAGGATATCTCACCTAATAAGGGAAGTTGTATGTTGATGCAAAGATTAGGTAGCTCCATCCATGATCTAGTGGTATTTATCACGTTTCAATTTTTTTAGGGGACTACCACATCCTAATTTGTAGAACAAAAGCATCAATCTGTCATTTTTCCACTTTATATTTTACGGTACAGTGTAAATCTTACTGTAGAATTATTTTTTTTGGGAGCTAATCTTTTCAGTGCCAAGTACTTTCAAATACCCAATGTATTATTTTTTTGTTGAACTTAAAAATTGGTTTCAGTCTGTAATTAACTTTTAGAGTTAATTTTACTTTGGGCCACCTTTTATTACCGATGTTTCGCTTTGGACCACCTTAGGACCAATGTTTTCACTTTGGACCGGGTATTTTTACCTTTGTTTCACATTGGACCACCCTCACTCTTTTATCCATCTACATCCAACTTATAATATGTCGAAGAAATAGTCTTACATATAGCTGTGGCAGTTCATTGATGAGTAGGAGACGGCGTAATCAAGATCATTCATATGCTTGAGAAGAGAGTTGGGTGGTCCAAAGTGAAATAAAGGTAAGTTTACCCAGTCCAAAGTGAAAATATTGTTTAAAGGGTGGTCCAAAGTGAAACATAGGTAACAAAAGGTGGCCCGAAGTGAAATTTACTCTAACTTTTATGAATTATTGTGCAGGGTCCAACTGGAAGTTGAAAGTTAGAACCACGCCAACAACTCATTCTTTTTCTATTTCTCCATGCAAAACAAAGAAAAGAAATCAATCTAGAACACCTCTCGAATACAATTTTGTAAGATGCAGGACTCTGAAGTCACTTTAATTTTTTTATTATAGATAATGGGAAGAATTTCATTGAGAAGAAGTCACTCTGAATTGGGTGTAGTGCTGTAATTTACCTAGTTCCTTGGACTGGCTGGCCTCTGAATGGCCTCCAATCTCTTTGGCTTTCTCAAGAACACCAGATCCTCTGCGCAAGATTGCTCCGATGGTTGTCTTCACATCATCTTGAAGGTTTTCAGCCTTCTCTCCGGCATCTATCGATCGATTTCAAAGGTCAGGGACTCATGACAATATTGAAAGTACAACATATGATCTGCTGTCCATTAGGACTTTGAACAGCTAATGTGAAGAAATATGCAAGGCACGAACTCCTTTTCATTTCAATTCTGAAACAGAAAAAGAAAAAAAACTTCATCTCTGATTAAGTAGTGCATTCTCTCTACTTTGATTAATTATTACATGTTCATGTGAGTATCAGAATTTTTCTTGTGTAGGTGTGTAGCATATTACCCACTATAAAAAATAGTAATATTAGCTGTTCTATTTTCCTGTGTTTGACACTTTTTAAGGGCATTTGCATGTCTGTCTCAGGACGTGTGCCAACAAAATATCAGCGTATTGAGTTGGTAATCAAGCAATCGTACTATCCAGGCATCTGTTAATACACCAACATGCACAAATCATAATTCGACGGTCAAGCATTCGAAGTTCAAACCCAAATCATTCGTATTTCCTTATTGCTGTCAAAACTCTTACATGCTATTAATGTCAGATACTTCCTATCATGGCTAATACTTGAACTCAAAAGGACGAACAGGCTTGTTTCAACATAAATAGCATTCCTGTAAAGTAGTTTTTTTGTTGCTAAAAATGAATGGAATGGCTAACCATTCTTTGCTGTCTGGAGAGTTCCTGCAAGGGCACCAAGTCCTCCCTTGGCACTGTCGAAAATGTTCTTCCCGCGGCTATCTTTGTCCTTCTTCGACGACGATCCATTGGAGTCCTTCACTTTCTTTGAATTCTTTCTCTGGAAAAACATCTTGTTTTGTTCTTCCTATTGCACTACAACAGTTCATGTAGAAAGGGAGAAAATGTAAGCAATCCACCAGAATCAGATTCAGAAAATCAAAGAGATGATTGTATATTTGTATTAACTCTTGATATATTATTGTTGTTGCAATCGCCAAGACCTATAGCACCATCTATCAAATCTAGTTATCAATTTTATTGCCTAAGATTAATTTCTTTATTTCTTAGAACTGCCTGGATCATATTCAGAACAGCCATGTAATGCAGTTCATGCTAACTTCAGCACTGCCAAGCTCCTTCATCAGAAAAACTACACAAAACCCAGAAATTTCTTCAATTCATACTATTCACATGTTGTTTGGACTAAGAGAAAAGAAAATGGACCACACATGGTGGTTTTGCAACATGGTTTCTACTGATTCATAACTCAGGCCAATTTCTTCCTAGTTACTGAAATTTTGAGGGAGGAATCCCAACCAAATGCGCCGAAACTATTGCAAATGAAGAAAAAACATGGTCTAATCTAATCAGGTGACCAAGAACAACACATATGCCCTTAACTCATGGCAAACAAACACCTAACAAACTCATCATTCAACCGACCCAGCTAAAAACTCATTCATTCCACTAAACTTTCAGGGTAACACAACAAAAACAAAAGTAAAAAAGAAACAAGACAAGAAACACAAGCATGAGAGCATGTGGGGCATATGCATATCTTACCTACCTCCCTTTGATAAGTTGATATGAGCAGCAAATGGAGAGAGAAGTTGCAATGGAGATGATGAGAGCAGATGAGAGAAGAGAAGAAGACAAGAGAGAAGATATGCAGAGGAAAAAAAGTGCTCCTCCTTTTATGGAGCTGTTTAGTTGTTGCCACAATTTAAGCTAGTCAACAGGTTACCCTCAAGGCCTCAACCAGCAACCATTTAGCCTCTAATTTCTTGATTTTTTTTCCCTTGGCTATAACTTGCAGAGCTGAACATTTCATTTCTTTATTGACTCGACAACATGAGACCAAAACTAATTGGTTTCTGTTTAATTTCTGATACTGTTGTAGATATGTCATCCTGTGTTTTGACTCAACCAGCACAACTAATCATGTTTATCAGAGAGAGGTTGTTGCACCAAAGAAAGGTGAACACATGCCATGCAGATTATATCTTAAGTATTTAAGTAAAAGAAAAATTGTAAGTTGAATCTGAAGTGTTACACAAGGAGTCCCCTTGACCTATCTTGTACACTTTCTTTTGCTTCTTGCAGAAGCACAGACAATTGAACCAGTCTTCACATATACGGATATACCTCACGTGTATCTTGAGAGTTTGATGTGCCTAAATTATCTTATCCTGTCACTTCATGAAAAAAATTCATGTTCAGATACAACCTTGGATCATTCAGATGCCAGAAATGATAAACCCGGACAAATTATTGCCCCAATTTTCAGAAACATACACCGCTATATGAATTTGTCTGTCCAGTTTGATGGAATTCTGGTTTGTTATTCAGAAACAGCACCTCTAAAAACACTGAAAATGACAGGAAAAATGTACATTTTTGCTGCAGATTTCATCGCCAAACAACTCATGCTCCAAAGATCTCCCCTATTATCAGAAAACAAAAAAAAAAGACTATTCCTGATTGACAGAAACATCTGAAAATTAAGAGCGATAGGAACGGCAGGCGCCTCAAATCGAGATAATTAAGCAGGAGCAGATGAGGGGATGAGAGAAGAAGGAGCCGGCAGACAGCTCACGACGCTTTTAATTAGCCAGTAGCGAGAGATTAAGACCTGCAAAAACATCAATTCCAATGGATTTAACGAACACGAGGAAGAGGAAGAAGAGGAAGAAGCTCTCCCGCTGCTATCATCATTGCTCGTCTCTCGCGGCCAATCGGAGGATGAACACGTTTATGTCGGTTCTTTCTGCGGGCATCAAAATCAAAATCAGAAATTTAGCGAGCCATCGATGGCATGTGTGTCATCGAGAATTGGAGGCCCTGTTTAGTCCCACACAAAAAATTTTACGTCCTATCACATCGAACGTTTGAACATATGCATAAAGTATTAAATATATGCTAAAAACTTAACTAATTATACAAATTACGACTAATTTACGAGAAGAATCTTTTAAGCCTAATTGTTACATGATTTGACAATGTGGTGCTACAGTAAATATTTGCTAATAACAGATTAATTAGGCTTAATAAATTTGTCTCGTGGTTTACTGATGAATTCTGTAATTAGTTTTTTTATTAGTGCCTGCACACCCTATACAACACTCTGTATAATACCCGATGTGACACGCTAAAACTTTACATCCTGAATCTAAGCAACCCCAGATTGATGCTGACATCTTTTGCTTCCTAGTCTACAGTGATCAATTTCCTGATACTAATTTAATCAGTATGGATGGATCGATCGAACAAATGGAAGAACAGCGTCGATGTGTCACTGAAAATGTGGCATATTTTTCAAATTCAATCTGTATCTCAGAAGTAAATGCGAGTTGATTACTTGAAGCAGACAAGCTGTAATCGTCATGGTTGTTCGGTAGCTGCACGTAATTAGCGAAGGTTCAATTTGGGTATAGTAGGATGCGTATACGAGGAGCGCGTACGTGCACGAGTGGATAATCTTAGCTTAGCTCCGTGATTTCTTCTCTCTTTTGTGTTGCATTTAGACCGATTATTAATCCGGAAAACCTATATCGGATTAGAGTTAATTTGATTCCCTCGTAGCAACTGGAATATGCTATTTTCACCATGCACAACTCTCGTTAATTTGTAGAGTACTAATTTTTATGCTTTGTTCATCGATGAATTGATTTATATATTCTAGCGCTGACCTAGCATGTCACTAGCACGAAAATTACCGTTGACGAAGTATTTATTACGCAACCCCTGTATTACTTCCTCCGTTTTACAATGTAAGACTTCATGTATGTGTTTAGATTCATTAGCATCTATATGTATGTGGGCAGTGCTAGAAAGTCTTACATTGTTAAACGGATGGAGCACATCCGTAGTACAGATGGGTTGCATAATATTTATAAAAGTGGAGACATGGAGTGAGACTCTCTTCTCATTCATTCCTGTAGCACCAAATGTACAGTATGAACGCCCCTCTCCTCCTTATATAGCATTCTTTCATATATGAAAAGTTTCGGTGCCTTTATGGGCTCAAACCCATAGGTTTTTTAATAGTATTTTTCTGATGAGTGGTCGCTACACGTACTTTATTTCATCCTATACCAAATATAAGTCGTTTCAGACATCTAACTCTTCGCTAAACAGAGGTTATTTTACGACTTTTAGGATCCTTTCCATCTTTAAGGTGGGGTTACGGTTTCTAAAATTAATATTTGATTTTAAATTTCTCATATACTTATTATCTTTATAGCAATAAAATCATAACCACAGGAAAATAATTTGAAATGTCAATCCAATAACACTATTTTATCAAATAATATTTAAATTATATTAGAACATTAAAAGAACTTTGTTATTGGGACGGGGGAGTACTTATCCGACTCTTTCAATTTTTTTCAATGCAGAATAAGTAAATAGAGCCATGCTTATTCTTTCATTGATTCTCATCGACAACAAGACGTCCTGGTGACTTTATCAATCTCAAGATATGTTGGCCCAGTCTTTCGAAGGTGCTAGAAAGCTCAAGTACCATTAATTTGGTTTTGGTGATTAATGACAAATCCAATTATATGAGACTAATGTTTTTATAAGCATTTCTTTGCCTAATCTCATGTGGATATGAAAGTGAAATTTGTGAGAGCTGATTCCCAAACTTCATATGAGTTGAGATATAAACGTTCATTGATGGTGGATCCAAATCACAAGGATTAAATGCATGGAGATCGAGCTATATGTATCACTCTTTCTCTCCATGCACATATTGATATATTCATATATAACATTTTCATGTGGTTGACATATGCATGTGAGACTAATGTTTTGTTTGAGTTTTATCGCTTGTTTAGTTTATTTACGTTGAGGACGTGGAGATGATGAAGGTATGCTTTTATTCTAATATCTATATTCGATAAACGCCTTCTATTTTTTTATAGGATAAGATCCCAATATTTCATCTCTATTTATGCATACTCTTGCTTCACACAATCATTCCGTATGCATACATTTAGGGGGAGCAAATTCTATACCTTAGTTATGCATGCACTTGATCCAAGTTATTCACTTTCATTTAATTGAGATCTTTATATTTGAGTATATCACACTTGTGGTGTTGATTAATACTCATCAAATACTCATCACTTATTCATCTCATTTTATATATGCGATCGGTTGGTCAATATGTGGAAGTTGACAACCGAATCATTGAGACTAATAATTTTATTGAGTTGAATGAGAGAAATAGTTCCCAAGGATTACAAAGGTGTTGATACTCAAATGGTATCATTACACCTAATAATACCAAGAATGACAAAATGGAGATATTGAAGATGTGGGATATAAAGTGGCTACTATGGCAAGACGGGGAAGGACAAGCAATGCTTGGTCGCGATGGACCATGCGCGGTGAAGGGCAAGCAAGGGGCTTGGCGCCGAAGAACTGAATCCGGTGGTGAAGGGCGAGTGACGGCTTTGTCATGATGGACCGTGCGAGACCATTTGAAGCTACAAGTAACCACATCAATCATTTGAAGAATATATGGTGAAACGGTTTTGGCGTTGGCGTCCCTTAAGACAATGAAAGGAAGATGGAAAGAAAGCATTTCCATTAGTACAATTCTCCTACTATTTAAATTTGAGTATAGGAATCCCGTACTATCAAGAGGGATGCAACGTCGATGTGTTTGTGTATGTCTCGATGATCAAAGTGACCTATCATAGTGCTACCTTGAGAGAAATCTAAACTTTAACCTATCCTTTAAGTGATTTTAGATCTTGTTTTTGGTTGAGTTGGGTAGTCCTCTGAGTGAGCTTTCCATAGAGTCTAAGATCATCAAAATGGGACTCCCGAGCAAAAAGTTATGGTTATTTTACTCTGTGCTTTTCGGAAATTCCGAAAAATTATCGGAAGTTCCGAAAATGGCTGCGAAACCGAGTTTAGCTTCTGTAAATTTTCGGAAGTTCCGAAAATTTTATAAACTAGGGTTTCTCTCCCGACTTAAACAAATAAATTCTTGCGATGATTTATTTAGTGAATTTAGGCTTAGGAGGAAAAACTTCAGGGTGTGATAGAAGCTATCAGACTTGAATGCGATCAAATAGAAGCCCGATGAATCGGTTCCAGATTATATTCAGAGATTTAGAGATATAAGGAACAGGTGCTTCAGTTTAAACCTGACCGATTCACAGCTGGCTGATCTGACTTTCGAGGGATTGATTGGTCCGATAAATGAGAAATTTTCATCACAAGACTTTGAAAGTTTAGCTCGTCTAGCTCAAAAGGTATCGGCTCACGAACAACGTTTCCAGGAAGCCAAGAAATTCAAGAAGGTTAGTTATGTCTTCAATTATGCTTCTGACTCCGATGATGAGCAAGAATCTGAAATTAGCTTGGCCGAGTGGTCTAAAGTTAAGAAGACAACAATGCGCCAATGGGTCAAAAATACCAACAAGGAGGAGAAGTACAACTTCGATAACAATAAAGCCGATAAAATATTTGACTTCTTGCTCCAAGAGAAGTAAATTCAATTGCCAGTACATCATGTATTGCCATTGGCTGAAGAATTGAAGAAGATAAGGTTTTGCAAGTGGCATAATAGAGGATCACATCACACCAATGAATACAAAGTCTTCAAACAGCAGATCCAATCTGCTATTGAGCAAGGGAGGATCAAGTTTGATGATGGTAAGAAGCCGATGAAGATTGATGGGCATCCTTTCCTAGTGAACATGGTGCATGCCAGAGCTGATAACAGATTGATCAACAAGTATCAAAAGAGGCATGACAAGCAAGTCCAGAGGAATTTTTAGAATTTTAGACATCACCAAGATGTTAGATACTATCAAGATGATGAGTGCTATGATGAAGAAGAATATTATCAAGGTGATAAAGTTGATCCTCATTGGAATTGTGAGTTTTTCAGGTTCTGTTGGAATGAAGGGATGAGATTGGCATCGATCAAGGATTGCGATGGATGTGGTGGGCAGTATGGCAAGACCTCGCAAGGTTTGAGTCCACATGGGAATCGGCCAGAACCTAGGAGATCAGTTCATGAAAGATTGGGGCCGATTCGTCAAGATTTTGAAGATCAAGTTGAAGAGGAGAAAAATGATCAAATTCGGAATCATCAATGGTGTCCAACTGGTATATTTTCAAGAAGTCAGAAGAGAAGGGTTCAAAGATTGAGAAATAGTGCAGATGTAGGAAGGTGATGAAGAAATCAGCCATCGGCTGAAGCGCACAAGGAAAGAATGGCGTATCAAGTCTAAGGTTGTGTCAGTCGATGAAGTTGTAGTTGATAAAGAAAGAGCTTCAGCATCTGTCAAAGGAAAAGCAATTGCTTCAACTTCGATCAATATGGTGTTCATATTACCTGCCGAGTACAGCATACATACAGCCGATGAGGAGGAAGAAGAGTCATCGGGTAAGTTAAAGATTTCAAAACAAGCTGTGTTTGACAAGCCAGGGGATAATGCACATCGGCATCTCAAGCCACTTTATGTCAAGGGATTTGTTTGAAAGTTCAAGTGCCATTAATTTGGTTTTGGTGATTAATGATAAATTCAATTATATGAGGCTAATGTTTTTATAAGCATTTCTTTGCCTAATCTCATGTGGATATGAAAGTGAAATTTGTGAGAGGTGATTCCCAGACTTCATATGAGTTGAGATATGAACGTTCATTGATGGTGGACCCAAATCACAAGGATGAAATGTATGGAGATCGAGCTATATGTATCATTGATGGTGGACCCAAATCACACGAATGAAATGCATGGAGATCAAGCTATATGTATCACTCTTTCTCTCTATGCACATATTGATATATTCATATATAATATTTTCATGTGATTGACATATGAATGTGAGACTAATGTTTTATTTGAGTCTTATCTCTTGTTTAATCTATTTACGTTGAGGACATGGAGATGATGAAGGTATGCATTTATTTTAATATCTATATTTGATAAATGCCTTCTATGTTTGTATAGGATAAGCTCCTAATGTCAAGCTTCAACTTATCATTAATGATCTGTTGTCGGCTGGATTCAATGTTTGCTTCAAGAGATGCTTTCTCTAGCCGATCTGCCATCCTTTGTCTAGCTCTTTGAAGCTTTAAACTATACTGTTCCAGATGGACAGCAGGAGAGATTAGATCAGCCAAGTCATCTAGAATTTCAGCCTGAATGTCTTGGAATCTTCTTCTGATCGGCCCACAATCTACTACTAGGGTATCAAGCGATGCATTTAGCCGATCAACAATCTCAAGTAGTGCCATCTTTAGCTCTTCAGAGATTGAAACGTTGGATTGAGCTGTGGCGTCATAATTTCCCTCATCAAGAAATTGATTTATGTCAAAAGGGAACATATCGGCCAATTTCTGGATCAAGGAACAAGGAGTTAGAAGTTGAGTCAAGCCGATATGACAGGGACATGAGAAGTTTACCTTGATATGGGGGCAGTTTCGGCATCCTTGACGATTGGTTCATCGACAGTAGAGTTAATAGGCGATGATGGATACCGGCTTGATAGGCTTGCGAGCGGCCGATTTGGTGCGAGGCTGAAAGAGATGTAAGTGTAAGAAGAAGACCGGCTTATAAAATCGGTTTTTGAGATAAGTATTTTTACCTTGCGGGTTGGAGGATGAACATATGGGATAACATTGGCGGGAGTTTTGGGTCGAAGCTTTGGGTTTAGCAGTTGTTTTCTTGGTGATTTGCTTAACCCTGGGGGCAGCCGATGGAATCTCTCCTTGCATTGGGCCTTGAAGCAGTGTTTCCACCAATGGGGCAGTTGAGCCGATGATTGATAGGGCCAATGCGTCACCTGAAGGTAGTTTAGCTGCAGCATATGCAATCGATTGACCGCTTGTGCTAACAGATGGAGGAGGATGGCTGATATTCTGAGAAAAGCAAAAGTATGAGGCTTTTTATGAAAGGATTGCTACAAATAAACGAGCCAAAGAAGAACATCTCATACCTGAGGGCTGATGGTTGGATTAATAGTGGTGAGGTGAAATTCAACTGAAGGATAGAAGATGTGTTTTTTCCATTCGCTCCACCAGAGCTCATAATTCAAATGGCATAACGGATTAAGGATGATTCTCTCTATTGTGCCAAGAAGAGGGCCTTCAAGATTGAGAATCCTGCTCATAAGTTCTGCTGATGACACTATCTCTCTAGCTTGGATCTTGTTGGCAAAGTACAGGTCAAATGGCAGTTGACCCATTCCTAATTGCCTGGCAACTATCATTGGATAATAGAATTCATAAGAATTCTGGACATATCGACCCTAAGAAATCCCTGTTGGAAGGATGCATGGGGTGATGGCTGACAGGAAGTTTTCCTTGCTCTCTGGATAGCATTCATTGTTCAGAATCATGTATCCTCAAGTCAGTTGGCCAATCAAAATCTTGAAATCCTTCATAGGCATACCAGATCCTTGTGTCCCTTGGAAGGCCATTGTAAAAGCAGGAGAACCATTCAGAGAAACAACAAGTTCATAAAAAAAAACAAATATTCACATCGAAGAATCAACATGTTTGAGGAGCCCCGGGTAGTCCGCCGCGTGTTGACGAAAAATCCACGCTCAGCCGAAAATGCTAGATCTGTGTTGGCGCGAACTAGATCGACAACAGCAACGGCCTAGGAGATCTACTTAGCTTCAGTGCAGGTCCAAAAATTGTTGAGATGCGGGCGTGCCAGTCAGTTTGAGAAAAGAAATGTGTACACAACAGATCAAATAGCCGATCGGTTGACAAGCCGATGGAGTAGTTTTAGCCGATGCCGATACCAGCCGATGCCGATACCAGCTGATATCGATAGGGTTTTGAGCAATCGATTATATATCCAATGTGGATAATGATATAAAGACAATCGACTGATGATATTATAATCAAACAATAATATGATCCAGTAGAAACCAATCGGCTAACAATACATCAGCGGGAGGTCTATTGTCATAGAATCCACAATATTAGATAATTAATGAAACATTTGTTGCAATCGGCTAAAACCAACTTGTATGCAATTCTTATAAGCCGATTCAACGTCCAAATAACTCATCAGCTGAAACCCCGATGAAACCCTTATTATAATCAAAGACAGGTTAGCCTTTATGATTCTAAGCACGACTAAGGATGATGCATCACAAAGTATGCTAAGAAGCATAAAGTCTAAAAATCAAGTCTTTGACAAATTTTTAGGATGGTGGATACCTTAGCTAATCTAATCAGGATGATGCATCACAAAGTATGCCGATACTAGCATAAACCCTAAAATGAATCTCAGCCGATATGATCAAATTAAGGTGCTAAGCTATATTAACTAAGATATAAGACAAATAGGTAGGCAAATATATAAACCGAACCAGAGCGATCCTAGAGATTGAAGCACACCAATGTAACCGATACAATTGCCAACGCCGGCGGTACGTAGGACTTACCCCTTCGCCGGAGATTGAAAGTCAATGCAGCCCCGTGTTAGGTGCCATGTTCTGCCGGATGATAAATAAAACCTCGGAAAAGAGGGTGGCGATACACCAAGAGTAATTGTGTATAGATCTCTGTGATAGTTTATAATGACCTCGGGTGTACATATTTATACCCATGGCTAGATACTAGTCCTTATTGGACAAGAAAGAAACTTTCATAATGATAAAAGGAAAATATAAAATCCTTATCGGACACTAAACACACTTTTCTAGAGATAAAAGGAAACTAACAAACTCTTCCAAATTAATAGATAAACTGCCAAGCCACATCCTCCTTGAACTCGGTCACTTATGAATAAACTTCCTTTAATAGTTTAATTTCCTTAACCGAATCTACTAAGCATCCGACTATTGGTGACTTGATAATTCTCATCAACCTATTCGAAGATGTTGAAGCCGATATTGATTCTAAGCTGATGATGACTTCGGAGCTTACAAAATTTTGACGTTAACACCGCGGCAACATCACAGAGGAGCAGGAGCAGCTCAAGGAGCAGCGGCGGCTAGGGGGCGAGGACAGTGACAATGCCATGGCACAGGAGGCATGGTTGACATTGACAGGCGCTAGCACTCCTCCCGCTCCCTCACTTGACGAGGTGGAAGGCTGTGACATCCTGGCGCAATTAGGATGAGGCCTGTGTGGCCCATGTGAGCTGTGTGCGCATGTTCGTACCACCTTGCTAGCAAGGGTGGAACCAACTTATAAGGCATCTTCCCTCCAACCATGTCACTTCTGAGTTAACCCTTTTATATGAAGCGAGGATGAAATTGTAAGTGGAGTGGTATCTGTAAGTGGGCCAGCCCGTCGGATAGACTGGCTACGCGGTTCTGGAGGGAGGGCTGTTACAAATGGTATCAGAGCAGACCCTCGCGGTTGCATGTATGGGTTAGTGTGTGCTAAGAGGGGGTATGTTCTTGGACATTTGCCTGTATGCCTAAGTGGCTAGGTAAGTTGGACCGACGGGGACGTCAGATCCTCTAGTTTAGCACGAGTGGAACCAACTTATAAGGCCTCTACCCTCCAACCATGTCACTCCCGGGTAAGTGGGCCAGCCCGTCGGATTGGTTGGCTACGCGATTCTTGGGGGAGGGCTGGACCGGAGCCCAACGGGCAAACTGGTTCGCTACCCACAGGATGAACAAAACACTAGCATGAACCTATCGGCTTAACAAGACTTATATTATCAACAACAATCTAGTAGATCAAACCTAACCGATGCAGTACGAGATTGTATATGATAATCTAATACTCGATGAGTCTGTCTAATCTGATGGATATAACAAATCTATTTAGAACAGCATTGCGATTGGAGAGATATATCGGCTAAGACAGGAGATCAGACCTAACCGAGACAGTTCCAACTAAACCGATGCGTCTCTAAACACAATGCAATTAGAGATAGAATTGAGATATCAGGTAGGCAAATATATCAACCAAACCAGAGCGATCCAAGATGTCGAAGCGATGCAGCCTTGAACAACACCAATGTAGCCGACAAATTCACCAGGGCCAGCGGAACGTAGGACTTTCCCCTTCGCCGGAGATCGAAAGCCGATGCAGCCCCACGTCAGGTGCCAAGTTCCGCCGGATGATAAGTAAAAACCTCAGGAAAGAGGGTGGCGATGCGCCGAGAGTAGTTGTATTGATCGTTGTGATATTTTACAATGACCCCGGGTGTACATATTTATACCCATGGTTAGATACTAGTCCTTGTCGGACAAGAAACAAACCGTCCTAAAGATAAAACAGAAACATAAAGTCCTTATCGGACACTAAACACACTTTCCCAAAGATAAAAGGAAACTAACAAACTATTCCTAATTAATAGATACAATTGCCTTCTTCAGACTCAATCCGCACGTGGCAATCCTCATGAAGCACGTCAACTCAATCCGACAATGATTCCAATGTCACCTTGCCGGAATCGGCTACATCGGCTTACCTTGTCCGATTCGGTATCTACCGATGCACACCGTAGCCGATGCAGTTCCGAAGCCGATTTATACTCTATTTCTGTTACCGATTTCCTTCTAAATCCGCTTCGGTCTTAACTCCAAATCCGATACATGATTTACCAAATTTGGTCGTTAACAGCAGTCCCTGTTAACAACAAAATTTGGCATCAAACCCGGATAAGGAAAACGAGATCGAGACGGATCTAGTGCCAACTCGTAAACGAACTTAAGATTAAACAGCGTATCGGCTGGGAACCGCATTGGCTTAGGGAAAGATTGAAGACTGGCTTGATTTAGGTGACCAAAGACCAATTCAGCCAATACGACGTCACTGGGCCTTGGTATGGACCCAATTTGGAATAATTGTCATTGACAATTAGAGATAAAGCTCTTTAAAGGCAATTGTATCTATTAATTAGGTTAGTTATGACAATTTTGTTAGTTTTGGCAAGAGACCGCCATGAAAGGTCTTGTTCGTATCTAGGTTTTTAGAAAGATTGAGTCGTGTCCATAATGGACTTAATTTGTACTCGGGGTATAAATATGAACCCCCTAGCATTGTAAAAAGGGAGACACTCCAATACAATTTCAGCGCATCGCCACCCTTTTTTACTTTTGTTCTTCTTTTTACGTTCCGGCGGAACTTGACACCTGACGCGGGGCTGCATTGGCTTCGATCTCCGGCGAAGGGGTAAGTCCTACGTTCCACCGGCCCAAGCAATCGTGTTGGCTGCACCAGCGTGGTTCAAGGCTGCATCAGTACATTAGACCTCTTGGATTACACCAGTTTGGTTTACATGTTTTTGCCTGGTTCTATCATATATCCTGTCCAATCTTGTTTGGTAGCTCGATTTACCCGTATCGGCTGAGACTCGTTTTAGGGTTTATGCTGGTATCGGCTAAATCGTTTTACCAGATTAGATTGGCCAGGGTATCTACCACCCCGAATATCGGCCGACGGCTTGATTGTCTGTACTTTGTGTTTCTTTTCATACTTAGTGCTGCATCAATTAGGTTTGATCTGCTAAGTCATGCTTAGAACCGTGAAGTATAGCCTGTCTTCGACCGGTCCTAGGGGTAGTATCGGGGTTTCAGCCGATCTTATCTGATATGCTTGTTTCTTAAACCGTTGCACGTATATCTGCCACCTATACAGATAGATCTCTTTATAACATTGTATCGAGCCTATGTCGTATCGGCTAGACACCAGGATTGACTATCCGCCTAGTTTCGCTACTTTGTTATAGATTGATTTGTCTGTATAGGTCTGTGCTAGGGTATTAGCTAGCACGTTATCTTTATTACTCTAGATATCTTTATCGGCCATCGTTGTTTAGTATTGTCTTAGCTCTTTATGTCAATTCTTCATGGACAGTACTGCAGCTGATAGGGCATGTTTAGGGCTTTTATATTCATCGATCTATCAAATCTATAGCCGGTCTAATCTGCTGAGGACCACCAACGATACGCTGTCGGCCTATCGGTCGATCGGCTATCGGTTGACTAACCTTGTTTCTTGTTTCCATGCTGATTGTAGGATCAAATCAGCTAGCACGCCCTTAGCATATCGAGGCAAGCTTTGGACCTGCACTGGAGTTAAGCAGATCTCCCAGGCCGTCAGTCAACGTTAAAAAAAATTACGTTAAAAATATCTTAAAATTAACTTCAAAACCAAGTTTGAAAATTCAAATTTTGCCTTGTGCTTTGACTTATTAGGCCAATCGATGAGGCTCCTAGAGATCGAGTTGGAAGATGATGGAGTGTGAGCGTTCTTCACTTCTTTGTTGTCGACCAAGCAGCGAAGGCCGAAGGCCAGCAGCGGGATGTTGCGTGTCATGGTTGAGGCGAAAAGGAGAACGGTCCCGGCGGAAAAAAAATGGCAAGGAGCCCGCCGGCGGCGAAAGCCCAAGGCCACGGGATCCTTGAAGGAGCTCTCATTCTCGCCGTAGCAGCCAAAATTGACATGTCCCTGATGCAACAGCAGCATCTCCACAACAATATTCTCCGGGACACTGGAGGTGCTTTTAGAGAAACACAGGTAATCGACAAAAAAAAAATCAAGAACACTAGCTCATTCATTGCGCGCATCTCTAATTAACCTATGCTCATTATGCAGGAAATGGGCTGATGATAAGGTCGATCTGCTCTACACACCAAGACAGGACGGAGACAAATTGCTGTGGCCTTATGTAATGAGTGCCGGTGAGCTCCTGATCTACATATTCATTGCAGCCCAGTTTGGCGCCTTCATTTTCCTGTACAAGATCAAGGAGGCCATGGTAAAGTACAAAGATGATCTATAAGTCAAGGAGGTGCGCAGTTAGGTGAGCTAGCCAGGGAGAAGCTGAAGCAGAGACTGGAGGAGAAACCAGCTGAAGCTCGCGGTATGCCGGTATGGCAGCCATTCAATTTCCAACCGTGAAGTGCCTGCCCGCCAGCGCCAGCAAGCAGCCCTGATTTGAAGTGAGGGGAACCGGTCGGGATTGGTGATAGTTGTCTGTCTATCTTTTTTTGAAACAGTACACGGTAGGAGATCTACCGGATATATTAGAAGAAGAGAGTTGACCCTGTTTATAAGGAAAACTAGGCCCAAAAACCATACAACTGCACAGTTTGCTAAAGAAAAACCGGCAAAACCTTACACCGAAGACACAAAAAGCCTGTGACAAAACTATAAACCACATTAGACACCGAGGGAAGAGCAAGACCTTCAAAACGAAGCCTCCAAGGAGGTAAACAACGATAGAGGCCGCTGCCGACGCCCACCCAACAGGGCTGGGTTTTCACCCGAAAGGGGAGGGAGTCCACAAGGCAACACCTCCAAGGAGGAAATGATGCCCGCAGGCGTCGATGTCGCTGATCCTGTGCAGACTAGGCTTTCACCTAAGACTTCCTCAAAAGGTGTAAAGCCTCTAACAAGCCAGAGCGGAGTGTTTAGAGTTATCGTTGCCCAGCTCATCGGCTGAACCCGATACAGCAGTTCCGACTCCACCTAAACACAAAGACTCTAGAAACGAAGAGGACAAGCACCCCGCTCAACACTCGGCACTACGACAGGTTTACACAGACACAGGGCACTTGAAACACGACGAGGCCCAAGAGCCCTGACTACAGACAGACCGAACCACCAACACAGACAGACACAACACCTCAGCCACTGAAAGGCTCCACAGCCGGGTCTGGAAGCATACAGCCAAAAGAAGGGAGGAGCACCAAGGATGAAGGAGGCTTGGGCCGCCTGGAGAGGATCTGATAGCTGATACAGGGCAACAAAGACGTCGGTGTCTTCCATGAATCCGGCGAGGGTCTCTAGGCTTCGCGAGACAAACCAAACAACTGAACAACCACCTTCAACTAAACCACCAGCGTAGAGAGAGGCGTGCTGGGGGTGAGCAGAAGAGCAACTGAGAAGAAACCTTGGCGAGGGGAAGGAATGGGGGGCTGGGGCGCCGGCACAAGCACACGCCCCTTTCTTTCACATAGAGCAAAGGAGGAAGGGAGGAAGAGAAGAAGATGGGGGTGGGGCGGCCTCAGCAACCGCCGGAGATAGAATAGGCCGAAGACCAGAGTCGCCGGCGCCCCGGAAGGCCGACACACCACCAACCACCGAAGCCGGCAGGCGCCACAACGCCACCACGCGAGCGCCGGCGAACTCCGCCGCCCGGCCCCGCCTGCGCAGCCGGCCACGCCGCACTGCTGCACATTCCCAACGCCACAGGAGTGCCTAGCGCCGTCGGGACCCCGCCGCCTGGTGGGAGGGGGAGAGAGAGGGAGGTGGTCTGAGGGGATGGGGGTGGAGGCCTCCGGAGCCGGAAACACGCGCACCCCGAGCTGCCATGCACCAGGGCACAGCGCCGACCCGGTGCGACCCAACACAGCAGAGGCTTTGCGACTGCCGGTCACCACGCCGCCACGCGAGCGCCGCCCTGAGCCGCGCCGGTCGTCAGCCACCACGTTGCCATGCGCCGCAGAGACTCCGACGACCGCACCCCTCCTCGAAGCGCCGCCCGACGCCGCCGTCTTTCGGATCCGGCGACTGGCGGGCCCAGATCTGCCGCCGCACCCAGCCCTGGGAGATTCCGCCGCCGCCGGCGGGACGCGTGCGGCCCCCCGCGCAGAGACGGGGCGCCGCCGCGAGAAAGCCCCGCCGCCGCGCCATCCCGTTCACCACCGGCTTTGCCGGGGCGATCTCCTGGCGCGGCGAGGGGGAGGAGGGGAAAGGTGGGGGGCGGTGGGGCTAGGTTTGCCCCCCGGTCGCTGCGCGGGGGCGACGCGGGGGACGCAGATCTGTTCACCAGTTATGCTTTCCGTAAAATAATGTTCTGGAATGAGGACTCAATTAATAGTTGGGAACACTTGTTTCTTAATCGTCCAGCTTGAATTAGTCTTGTTTTCAATATCCAAAGTCCGTCAATATGTTTCAGAATTTGGTTTCCCTTGGTGACCAACCTGGTAAATGCCAAGTTGCCTAACAGCCACCTGTTCTTGGGCGTGCCGTTCTAGAACTGTCCAAGTGTGACTGCACTTTTGTCACAAAGAAATCCAAGCATGCCTGATCTAAGTTCCTTGTTTTTTTTCCAGCGTCTTTTGTTTGGATGACAAAACAGCTATACAATTCTTGATGTGAGTTTGTTTGTTCTAGTTTGGGATGTCAACAACTATTGCCGATAATGGTTTACAGTTATGGGGAGTATAACCTTTCTTCAGTCTGGCAGGAGAAAATTCCAGAACTATCTTCCGTTGAAAGGTCAAAGCTTCAGGCAGGCAGGCGAACCGCAGTGGGATTGGGCAAGAACTTAGATGAATAGCCATGGTATTATCTTCTCGTAACCAGACCAAATTTTCTTCTCCTAGAGCTATCCCCTCCAATGGCTTTCCCTCATAAAACTATCTCCAATAAATCTTGACTCATGCTGAAACTTGAATGAGCTTTAGCTTAGTTTTTGCTGCTGCGCAGCATTTGTGTAAAATGATTGACGATTTCGCTTTAACCTCTGATAGCCCTTGTTTTATCATAGCTTTTACTTCGTTTCGATCAACTTGTGGTGACATGTCCATGTGCCAACTTGTGGTTTTGCTGGGTGTCTGAAATGAATAAAGGTGGTTTCATTTGATGGGACATGTAATATGTATGAAGGGGGTTGTTTAGATTCATGGTGTAAAAGTGTTCGGCGTGTCAACATCTGGGTATTATATAGGGTAATCATATGAGGTGTTCGGCACTAATAAAAAACTAATTGCCAGAATCTGTCCAGTAACCGCGAGACGAATTAATTAAGCTAATTATCTGTCATTAGCAAGAATGTTTACTGTAGCACCAAGATGTCAAATCCATGAAGCAATTGACTTAAAAGACTTCATCTTGCAAATAGTCGCAATCTATGGCAATTAGTTTATTTTTTTAGCTTATATTTAATTTTTTATACATGGTGTTCAAAACTTCGAAGTAGTGACATAGGTGAAAAATTTTATATGGTCTTAAACAGGCCGAAAGTTCTAGTCGCACCTCCCTATGTGCATTGTGGCTATAATGGGAAGTCGTCAACAGCGCCGTCCCGGGGTTAAATTGACAACGTCTTTTCACAGGGCATCTATACATCAATCTGCTGCCTATGTATTTTATAGTTTGGGATTGAATTTCGTTTTTGCCCCCACTTTCATCTTAATATTGATTTGCCCCCTACTTTTTAGGGTTTTCAATTTTTCGCCCCACTTTTTTGAATTGAAAGATGGGCGTTTACCCCTGATTTGGATGGAAGTTTAGTGCGACTAGATTTATGGCAGAAAATATAAGAATTTTGGAATTAGTGATTATACCTTTTTACCCTTCTGGAAGTTTAAACTCTCTCTCTCTTCTCTCCGCTGGACATTAACAACCCAAAGACCTAGGCCCGTGTCCAACAAAAAAAAAAGAAACTGGAGACCTAGCCTAGCCGATGGCGCAGGCGGCGCGTGAGCGGCGGCCGGCGGCGGAGGATGAGCAGGCGTCGTCTTAGGGCGGCGCTCTCCCAGTGCGATGCAGGGAGGTGGCTGGAGAGGCGGCGCGGCGGCGCAGTTGCGCCGGTGCCGCAAGCTGCAGCGGCGGAGTGGGCAACGCAAATTGTAAAACGGCGCGCTTAGGGCGGCTGCGACGGGAGGGGCGGCGGGATGAAGGCCGGATGGCTATGGCGGCTCGGCGCAGAAGGAGGCGACAGTGGCAGCCCAGCCAGGAAATGGTGGCTGGCTGGCAACTTCCCACGGAGAAAGCGGAATGGTGCGGCGGCGGCGAGCGGGAGGCGGCGCGAGGCGAGCGCGTCGGCCAGGCCGCAGCTGCTCCCAGCCGCGAGCAGTGGTTGCGCTCTGCGCGGGCCTAGCGCGGCGGGAGGAGGCGATGGGCGGCTCGGGAGGAGTTGCTGAGTTTTCTTCTTTTTTGACAGGGTGTTTGCTCTAATTTGGTGATTTGGATCTTCTTGATTTTGCAATGCTGCAGCTTGCTGTTTGTCTTCTAGTTATGTAAAAACAAAGTTCAAATTAGCCTAAATTCTTTCAATTTTGTCTAAATTTTATAAATTTGTGGCAAAAGTATGTCACAACTTGTTTATTTTACAAGTTAGTGAGAATGTAGGATATAGATGACAATAAGGGGCAAAATTACACAACTGATGAAGGCAAATGAACAACGCAGTAAAGGGTAGAAATGTCTTTTCGTCGGAGATTTAAACACCGTAGTCTGTCCATCCAAAATAAGGGGGTAAAACTTTACCCTTCATTGAAAAAAAGTAGGGGCAAAAATGAAAATCCAAAAAGTAGGGGTAAAATAAATCTGGACATCAAAAGTTAGGGGCATATAACGAAATTGCACCGTGTAACCCATTAAAGAAAGCGTTCCATATGTTTTAACCACCTAGGGAAATTAATGGTGAGGGCCTTTGAAAAATTGTTTTTTCTATTCTAGCCCTCTTTCTCGTCGACGAGACACTCGAGTAAACAAATCGAGTCCCATTGCATATCTTCTCCTAGAGCAAAGATGACGGCAATCCCCTTCATGCTTTCACACGATGAGGTGCGATGCTGGATCTTCTTCCGTGAGATTCCCGACACAGACAAGCTCCCATACCACCACTGCTTCCACCATTAATTGTGCACACTTTGACAATAATTTCATGAATTTGAAAGTTTTGTAACCTAGGTTTAAAAGATTTTTTTTTAAAAAAAGATGAATTTGTAACGGGCAGCGTGGTTTCTTTCCCCCCCCCCCCAGGGGCGGGCCGCTAACGCGGGGCGCGGCCACCACCCACCTCAAACTGGTAACTACTGACTGGTACCCTCACTCAACAAGCGCAAATGGTGAGAAGACATTTTATAAGTTCTTCTTGTTGTGTAACAATGATAGCCCACAAAAATCCCTAACAGACGTAAGATGACATGCGGCGCATGGATCCATCGCGTAGAGGTGGGGGTACCACAGTCTGGCTACTATCAATCAGCGGCGTACCTATCGCGCCGGGATGCCAGCTCACACCTCCCCAGTCAAAACGTTTTCAGGATTTTTCGGGCTCCACGCGCGCGCGGGCGGCGGCGCCGGGAGATTGAAATTAGTTTAATGTTCGTGAATAGAAGTTTTGAAAATGTATTTTGAAAGTTAGGTTTTGAAACAAAAGTTATTAAAGCTGTTCAATGGAATTCTATATATTTGATAATTAAACTTTTGATGGATGTAGAAGTTTTTAGGTGCTAATTGGTAAGTTTCCAGAGTTGATTGAAATTGTGCCTGTGGCGTAGAAAAGAAAAATTTGGTTGTGAAACTCTCTAAGATTTCTTTCGAATTGCTACACGCAAGGATGCGTTAGAAAAAAGGTTAATTAGATCCATACCTATTAAAAAATTTGCTGATTTCTGAAATATTTATTTGTGTTTTGGAACGATGCCACTTGCAATTTGCTTCAAATCTTTAGTGGTGCCACTGAGATACGTATTTTACATGTATTTAGAACAACAATACCCTCATCTACTCTACCTCTCTCTCTTCTTCCCCCGATTTCTACCCCTCTCTCTCCCTCCACGCGCTGCAGCCGGCTGGCCGGCATCCGCTGCTCAGCTGCCACCGGCCCGGCGCCGCCGCTGTTGCAGCCTGCAGCTGCCAACCGGTCCGCGCCGTCGGCTGCTGCGCTCGCCGCAAAGCTGCCGTGTCGCTGCTGCATGCTGCCACCGCCGTGCCGGGCCGCTTGCTGTAGCCTGCAGTCTGCTGCTGCCGCGGCCGTCGCTGCTGCGCTCGCCGTCTTCGACGTCACTCCGCCGCCATCCCCGCCATGCTGCTCCCTCCGCGCTGCCCTGCGGCGCGCGTCCTTCTGCTGCTCGCGCGCCCGCCCGCTCGCTTACTCACTGGCCGCCGCTGTTGCTTCTGCCGCCGGCCCCAGCCGCCTCGCTGCTACCGCGCCCGCTGAGCCGCGCCGCCGCTCACTTGCCGCGCGCACCATCGCGCTGCGCGTCGCCGCCGCTGGCGCAACCGCGGCCACTGAGAGAAAGAGAGGAGGAAGGAGAAGAGAGAGTGCAGGAAGGAGAAAAGGGAAGAAGGATCGAGGGCCCGGATTCCAGTGAGTTTAGACCCAATTTTTCATTTCGGAAATGCATCTAAGGGCACGTCTGTGGATCTTTGAATATGTATGAAATTATAATGGCATATTCAAATATATGAATCACTAATGGCTTATATTTTAAAACGGTTAAAATTTTTAATGGCACTTATTTAATGTCAAGCCCTAGAAAAAAAGGTTTGCGTTTGGGGATTCCTGAACAATTTGAAAGCGGCTGGAAAACATCAAGACACCTATGCTATGTGCGGTACCCTGAGTCTAAGTGGCCATTCACCCCTGGGCGTATGTATTGCTTAACAATAATGACACATTTGTGTCACATCATCGAAAAAAACCTCAGGTTTTTTTCAAGGATGGGATATAGATTTATTTTTAAAGTAGGACCATTTTTGGTTTCACAGGCCAACACAAACCAACAACCTATGAAATAAATGACATTGACTGCACATGATCATACGGATATTCCCTCCCAATGCTAAGGGCAAATACCAACCGGAACTTACTGCAAGCACTAACAACCATCGGTCGATTTTCTATTCCAGACGCAACTAGCAAAATAACCCACTGTGTCTCCTTACTATCATACGGCCGACATACTCCCCTCACCAAATCCACTGCTAGAGGAAGCACTTATACCTCATACATCATCACTCTACATCCGGTTTCATTACAACTAGCAATTGCCAGTCGTAGCAACGGGTTGAAAAATTCATAATGATAATATACATTTTTATGCATATCATGTCAATACAATGTTTATTATTACACGAGCGAACTTGTGTTCTATAACGAGTTTTCACTCTCTCATGGCGATTTCTCAAAACCCTTTTTAAAAATGTGCGCACATTTCTTCTTAACAGTTTTTCCTAGCATGTTCTTTTGGTTGTTTTTTGACTGACGACGCAAAAACCATATTTTATCTCCCTTTTTTGCTTTTCTAGTTTCTCGTTGTGTTTTTTTTTGCATGTTTTTCTGACACAATATTTGTCTCGTAGTTATTGCTTCGTTTTTGTCCGAATGTCTTTTTGTTTTTTCACATACGCCAGCCCATAGGCATACTGGTGACAACTGATGATAACGATAAATCACAGAAACCGGTGATAATAGATGACAAAAAACAATTCAATGGATCCTATCCGGCTCAAGCGTCCATCCAATTTAGCATTTTTTCGAAGGATTTTTCAGAGCGAATTATTGTTTTTAATAGATGTGTTTTTTTTCTTGCCACCGGATTTTTCAACCATTTCTTGTAGAAATGGATAGCTTTTTTTCTCGCATGTTTTTTTCTAAAAAGCAATTTGTACAAGCCAGTAATCAAACATCAAATCCTAGATAAGAATAAAACCTTACGAATGAGGACACATCCACTAATGAATCAATAACTTAGGCTATGGCTTTATCTTGCCATAGATAAGTGGACCACAAAAAAAAATATATGCTACCAGGCAATATGTGTAGGTACTCCCGAGATGGATCCTATCCGGCTCCTCAACGCGAGATCCCTATTTCCCAATTGTGAACAGGCGTGTTTGTTCAGGCAATCATCACTAGATGTTTTCACTCAACAGATTAGGGGACTATCTTAATGACGCAGCTTTTATCACCGTATTTTGAGAATAAATAGCATCTATCAACACCCTTGTATGACTGACAATGGGTTTTTTTTCTCTAACATTCAGTCTGCAGCTACAGTGTTTTTTCTTTACAATAGGCACCATTTTTGTATATTGCACAACCTTGAACTCGCTAAGAAGCTTCTGCTTGATCGGATCCGTGTCGTCAGTTATCCTCTCAAAGGTAATCATCATGACTTCTAGATTTTAATGCACCCCGCTCTTTTTTAAATAATTTTTTTTACTCACCGACAACACTCTGGGCGGAATGCCATAATTACTATATTTATATTCAGAAAAAAGAAGTCGGCAAGGGCTAAAGTGACACACCATTTAGTGCTCATCTATGCCACCACGAGTGTTCCCTTCCTTCAGTATTATATCATCACCATGTTATGGAAGAATCATCACTTCGGGAAAACCTTATGAAGTTTCAATGGAGCGTGGTTCATGTTATTTGCTTATGATCTTTCTAAAACTTTTCTCACACGTTTCTCGCGGAAACTTGAAGCAGCCAGGACATCACATCACTAGGCTTCAGCACAGATCCAACAATTTTGCCGTTATTGCAATACCACACAGAATTTTACGGAGGCTCCGAGCCAAAAAAATTAGTGCAATTACTTTATTCCTGCTCACTAATCATCTCCGTGTCTA
>CM020188.1:21860535-21870853 GCA_009805545.1 Oryza longistaminata | reverse complement strand
CCCCCCCCCCCCCGTTTTAGGGTTTCTTTTCTGTTGTTAGTCGTGTCGTCGTCGTAGCCCGTGCCACTCTAGAAGCCGCCGTGCCGCCGCCGCCGTTGCCGCTGTTGCCACACCGTTGCTGCTGCTGCTTGCCGCCGAGCCGTGCCGCCGCTTGTTGAGCCGCTGCCGTGCGCCGCCGCCGCTTGCTGAGCCGCTGCTTGCTGCCAAACCTAGCCCCCGCTTTGTGTCGCCGTGTCGCAGCCGTGTGCCGCTTAAACCCTAGCTGCCGCTTTAACCCGTTGCTTGGTAGTCGAGTTGTCTAGCCATAGGTGCAACCCTAGGTTACTACCGGCCTATCGTTTGCCGTACCGGGGCTTTACCGTGAATCGTGTCTAACCCGCTGGTTTAGCCGCAGCCATTGTTGAGTCGTTTGCTCGTTCGTTCGAACGAGGTGTTCCCCTGTGGTTCGTTCGTTCATCCATCCCAAGTCGTCCTTTAGTTTAGAGCCGTTCAAAGCCGCCGGTTCCGCTCGCTGGTTTCGGTTGATCATTTGAGTGATCCTGTGTCACGTGGAATTGACGCGTTGAGTCGGTATCTCGTGAGGCTCGCTTGCCAGTCAATCCATCCTTTGATCCTATGTTCCTTTTGGGATTAAATCCCTGTCAACTGATTAAGGTTTTTCTGTCAATATTAAATAACACAGAGCACCATGTAAATTTTATAACTAAATAATCTAAGCTCCGTTTTAACCCATTCAAATTGCAGTAAATTCGTTAAATGCCAAGAATCCATTAAAATTGATTTCTTTTGCTGTTTCGGTAGCTTTTAGCTTGTATTTATTGTGTGCCTTGTTTATCGTTTAGACTCCGGTAGTTTCGACACTCCAGTTTATTTTGAAGTGGTTGCCGAGGTCCTGTTAGCTGAAGAGCGAGGCAAGTCATACATATATCATTGATCATATTTAGCCTATTTGCAAAACCCCTGCTTTTCTCTCAAAATTGTATTATTTTATAATGTCATGTGGGATGGAATCTACCCGTACTCAGCCTTTGTTTACCCTAATTCATTGATAGCCTGGGTTAATAATTTGAGATGATTGGTCTAGGATTGCTTAGCCATGCTTAGATCAACTAGCTCACTGTGGGATTCACTATATTTATAGTCCTTAATTTTATGATGATGCTATGCTATCTTGGCATATGGTTAATTAATTAAAATATGATTTACTTGGTGGGTCGTGGGCACATGCATGGTGATTTATTTGGTGGTTGTGCCCATGATAATTAAGGACTGGTTCTCGGGAATCCCTGGAACATATACTCGTACTAACCACAAGCCAGATGGGCTGCAGGCTGAATCTTATGTATAATCTTTTCTGGCTAGCGCACCATTGGCAAGGGTAAGCGTGATGGAGTATAGATGGATCTGGTTTTTGGTCTATGCTGCTTCCGGATTTACCTCACGAGCGGGGGCTGCCTGCTTCTGGATTTTGGAGTGGAGGCGAAACCGGCGGTGGATGTGCTGGTTAAGGGTGGTTATATGGAGGGTTTTGTCAAGATTTCCCCATTTGCAGTATCGTGGTGGTACTTCGGGGTATGGTTTCATGTGTGGAATCGTGTCTTGTGGGTAAAGTTGTACACCTCTGATCAGAGTAAAACTATTCGAATAGCCGTACCCGCGGTTATTGGGCGGCCAACCAGCTCACCGTGATTAGTCTCACCTTAATAATTTGCCTTAATGAACTAGTGTAGTTCAGGTGGTTTTGGGTTGGGCCTGTCGCAACGTGGTTTAGCGTTGGACAGTATTGATGTTAATACTGCTTAATTATCTACTGCTTTTACTGCTTTCAACTTATGATTTGCAAATGCTGCTTTTACTGCAAAATATCCTATGAGCCAATCCTTTGGTTATCCTTGCATCATACCTTCCCCTTGGTATGACTTGTTGAGTACGGTGGTTGTACTCAGTCTTGCTTTATTTTTCCCAGTCCCCCAGAAGCAGAAGTTGGTTCAGATGGTGAGTTCTATGAAGATTAGGCTTGTGCCAGCCGTCAAGAGTTTGCCTGTGGAGCTATGGAGGGAGCTTCGCTTTGCTGAGAAGATTAAGTCTAGTTTTTTAGTTTTTCCGCTGCGTATGAGTTTTATTTTGTTATTTTTGTAAGACGTGGAATTGTATCAAATTGTCATCTGTGTACTCTGGTTGATGCCTGAACAGAGGTTAAATGCACAGATAGCCAATAATTCGGGTTGTCGAATCTCTTGGCGCGACAGTAGCTTTGAGATTCGTTTGATCCTCCTTGAATCCCACGTCTCCGGTGGCGACAGCCTCCCAGAGCCCTCCGCCGTGGAGCATGACCCTCATCATGAGTACGACGCCAATTGTTCAACATCATTGATGACACGCTGAACAACCATCGTGGATGGTTGTGCGCAAGGGGCCAACGAGGGAAAGTGCACACGGTAAGGGATAAGAGCCGACATCACTCCGATGTACTTTCTCCATTTTAAAATGTACGACACTATTAACTTTTAGCAGAACGTTTGACCATTCGTCTTATTGAAAATTATATAAATATCATTTATTTTATTGTGACTTGTTTTATCATCAAATAAAATATAATCTTAACCTATAACTTTATATGTTTATACTATATTTTTAAATAAGACGAATCAGTACTACGGAACCAGTCAATCCGTAATGGGCCGAAACCCTCATCTGTGTCGCAAAAGTGTGTGGTCAGTGATGAGAAACTCTCATATGTGTCGGGCTAGGTGCCGTCACCAATGATACATATCTCTGTTGGGCCGCAAACCCCACCCTTCCTATGTTTTCTAGCCTGTCACGAATGACTCATCTTTGTCGGGTGGTAAGTTACCACCCATCACGGATGACTCTCATCCGTGACAGCTCGTAATTAAGAACCTTGACGGATGAGAATTTACGATTTTTAAATTTTAAATGCAAAAAGAAAGACCTAAAAATATTTTTTCTATTACTAGAACATTACAATCATGGTCACACATCACTAGCTAGAAATTCATGATTTTTCAAATGACTTTTATATTTATGCCCATAGTAGGATTCAAACCTAGGACATCTCAAACACATGCAAAATAATTTTACCATTCACGTATAGACCATATTGTCACGCCCGGAAAAATACCTTTTCCCGAACGCTAGTGTACTAATCCCCGTCCCAGGAAAAGCCGGGGTACACCACACAAACATGATACAAAAGGCACATCTTTATTATATCGATAATATTTACATTATTACAAAGGCACTTCAGGCCTGACAATCAAAAATAAACAACAGCGGACTAGCGGGCCTACGGCTCCATCTTCACAGGCGCTCAACTGGGGTATAAGCCAGGACTCCACGTAGGACTTCTTCTCTGAAGCTTCTCTTCCTGAAGGGGGGAAAGATAGAGCAAGAATGAGTACAACCACAGTACTCAGCAAGCCACACCAGGAGATGCATGATTAATGCAAGGCGGTACAAGGGGTAATAATATAGGGTTAGGTTTTGCAGTAAATAGCATTTAAAAGTCACTTAGTTACTCAAAGCTATTTTGTAAAGATGATTCTAGAGCTACACAATATTAGTAATCAATGCCGTGAACCCACACGAAACTGCCTTAACCCAAGGCCTACGATGATTCAGACCAAACTAGCAACTCGACCTGGGTCCCAGCTCGTCCCAAGCCAACCCAGGCCAACCATTCCACATTTTAGTTGTTAAGCAAGTTTTAAAAATTCAACCACTAACTTGGATACATTGCTAGGCTTGCCCATAACCGAGAGCGCGTCTATTCGAATAGATTATACTCACAAGACACATCTTTACGCCGCATTCCAAGGCCGTGGACATAACCCTTCACCCATCCTAGCCGTGAACAAAAGCACCGACCCAACCCCGCCTACGACCGGAACCCCCGGGACAGGCAGGTCAAGGTTGAGCCCCTAGCAGCAGAACACCGGCCCTGTGCCATGACATCTCGACTACCGAGCCGCAGCCCGTGTAGCCTTCATTTGCCCTAGAGATGTCCATCGAGCCCCGACTTCGTCCATCTCTATCCGTGTCCTCTTGTCAGGACTAGACTGAGCACTGAGTTAAGCCTTACCCATTAGACGTGTGGTTAGTACGATAGTGCTTTACAACAGAGGCCCGAAGACCGGTCCTTATGGTGGCCGAGGTGCTCCTAACAAAACCATGCACCTCGAGCCTAGCCTAAAACCATTTTGGGAGTGTTGAATAGAAGGGAAGGTGTGTGTTCAATTCCATCACAAGCCAACCATTCCATAATGTCCAAATGATATGAGAACTCCCAAAGTCTAAAGTTATAAAACCACCTAGTGTTGCCTAATTAATCAGTGAAGCATCTACCTAAATTCAGACTAGTGGAACCATGAATAGATTATCCACTAGTTGGGGTTTTATTTTCCTAGGGTGAGCAAGGTGATAATAAACAATAGCAAAGATAAGGCTTTAACAAGGATTAATAGGAAGTGCTAAATAAAACAGTGATAACGCAGGAATTTAAATAAAGCGGTAATGCAATAATTTAAATCAAAATAATTTTATAAACTGGGATTCAATATGCTCATGGATAATGTGACTTGCCTTGCTCAGAGAGAACGGCCTTCCAAACCTTCGGCGACGACCGCGAACCATGCTTCGGGAACCTCCGGAACGACATGAGCTATGCGAAGCAAACAAGCAAAGCTACAAGCCTATAAAGAAACAATAACAATACATGAAAAGAAAGGACATGGTTCTTTAGGTTATAACAAATATTAAGAGACTTGAACGGGTCGATTCGGAGTTCGTATGACTAAGACATGGTCATCCGAAGTTTAATACTTTTATATGGAGATTTGCGGATTATTATAATTAATTTTGCAACTATAAAACGTGTGTAAGCGCTAGCCTGGAACAGACAGGAAGGCTGCGCTGTTGACATGCGGATCCCACATGTCAACTTAAAGGACCACGGTGGACCGGGTACACAGAGACGGTCCACGGGTTGACAGAAGCGAACCCCATGGGTCAACCGAGGCGAGTGGCCGACAAACGGACTCCACTAGAAACCACGCGGGCTGCACACGTGGAAACCACATGGCTACCGAGTGGGCACACTAACACGGTCACCATACGCACACAGGAACGACTACCGACACCGGTACACGGGTACCGGGGTCGACAACCACACAACAGGCACGGGGCGACACCGAAAGGATGAGGACAGGGCAGCGAGAGGAGGGGTCCTTACCACCACGTGACGAGGCGCGGCACGACGACGACGAATGGGCGCAGCGGAGACGGCTCGGGGATGACGGAAGCGAACGACGAGGGAACGACTTCGGCGGCGATCCTTGCACGAAGGCGAGACGCGGCCGGCGCAACGCTTGACGACGCGGAGCCGAGGACGAAGACGATGACGAGGCCACTGCACACTTGACGAAACACGGGCGGCGAGCGCGATCGGCTTGACGGAGGGACGAACGCCACGACGGCCGTGAACGATGAGAGGACGACGATGACCGGGGCCGGCGAGGAGGCGACAATGGCAGCCGGCAGCAGCTGCATAGAGGCGAGGACGCGAGTGGAACACGCCGCTACGATGCTGACGATGGAGGCGGGACCGCGGGATGACGAGTCGACGAGGATGAACGGTGAAGACGACGACGGACACCGGCGGTGTTCGGGTGGAGGGTAGGCGAGGCCGAATACGACCTTGCCGCTGCGATGCCGGAGGAGGAGACAGCAACGTCGGCCGGCACACGGGCACAGAGGAACTCCGGCGAGGCGGAGGGCGAGGCCGGTGCGGTGGCCTCCGGGCAAAGACGGGCAGCGGTCGGGGTGGAGGATGATGCCGTGGAGCCGGGGAAGGAGACGACGACGACGGCTGGCGCACCGACGAGGGACAGTAACCGGCCGGAGGCGGTGGAGCAGCGGCAACACCACTGTTGGCCGGCGAGGATGCGCCTCCGGTGATTTCCCCGCGAAACGGAGGCGACGCCGGGGAAGAGGATGCATTTGCGAGGCCGAGGGTGGCGACGGCACGGCCGACCGACGCTCGGGCAAGGCGATAGGGGCGGCTGGAGGGTGGCTGGCACCGAGGAAAGAGAAGGAGGAGGCAGGGAGAGGTGGTGTGGTCGCGGGGGAGCTCGGGAAGGGGCTAAAACGATAGAACGGAGCGAGGGGGTTCCATTTTATAGCTGAGGAGAGGGAGCCGGGCATGGGAGAGGGCGGAACGGCGACGGGAAACACGGACGACGGCCATGGAAGGCGGCCGGGAATGGCGCGGCCGTTCCGGGCGTTAGAGGGCACGAATCAAGGGGCAAATTAGGGGGAATTGATGAGGAATCAATGGGGATTAAAACCCCCAATCAATTTCGGAAACCCCGGTTTGAATCGCGTGGATTTTAGGGAGGATTGGCACTAGGGTTTGCACGGGAGAGAGAAGAGGCCGTGCGGGAGGAAGGAGACGACCGGGTGGTGGGGCCCACGCAGGCGCGCCGTCAGCGCGTGTGCGGCGCGTGTGCACGCGGCTATCTCGGCTCGGCCTGGTTTGGGCCGGGCGGACGCGCCCAGGAGGAGAGGAGGGAGGGGAGGCCCGGGAGAGAGAGGGGAGGGGAAGGGAGCTGGGCCGGGAGGGGAGGGAAGAAGGTGGGCCGGGAGGAGGAGGAGAGGCCGGGAGAGGAGGGAAGAAGAGGGAGGAGAGGGAGACTTTGGCTGGACTTGGCCCAAAGGAGAAGGAGGATTTATTTTTAGTTTTTCTTTTTAATAACTTTGATAATTGTTTTTGTTGCTTAATAATATTTTCCGGTGCTCTGAAATTCAAGTAAAATTTAGGGCTCCTTTTAGACCAAGGAGAATTTAACAAAAATTCTCGCGGCCACATTCGAATTTTTTCTTGTACGTATTTTAGTGTTTGCCAATTTCTTTTCGAATTTTAATTAATTCTATTATTCCTTTTAGAAAATAATTTTTATTCGGGATGAATTTATCAGGACGTGACAATCCACCCCCTTACAGAATCTCGTCCCCGAGAATTCGAGGAGGCTAGCAAGAGATAGGTTGGGCGGTCTTCTCTTCTGGTCTGACTTCTTCGCCGTTGGCTTCTTCTTGAACACTTGCCCACAAACCTTCCCCACTCTGGACTGCTTGGCTCGTCTCTGTTGCAGATGGAATCTTCTTTTCACCTGACTTGTCCCTGGTTGCACTTAGCTACTTCGACTGGGTTGCGGCTTAAAAGCTGGGGCTTCAGTTCCAGAACTTCTTAAATTCATATCTTTGGCGTCAACCTCATACAAGTTACCCACTTTAACGTTATGCGTCGATATCAGCTTGTCATTACTAGGATACCATGCTTGTCATCATGAGAATACCATGCTTGTCATTTACTTCTAACTTGCCACCAACTGCCTCATATTAGCTTCCTGCTCTCGGGTGCTAGCTACTTCTGCTATTCGATGCGAGGTCGATAACTTTGCCTTTGAATTATGTTTCTCACGAACCAACTTATCCCACTTGACATGCTTTGACGTCTTCCCAAATGGCTTTACTGCTGGACTTCGTATGTCTGATCGTTATCCTGCCAAATTCTGAAGCTTCGTTGTTAGATGTGATTTTAATCTGACCTCTGTAGCTATCTTCGAACATATCACTGTTCTTTACATTCTAGTTACTTCCCACTATTATCTTCAGGTTGTCATTTTTAGCATTCAACGTTATTCCTTTACCTTTGACCTTGAATGAGTTCCTTCCCATTGGTCATCATCTCCAAGACATGGCATTGCCTGGTAACCGGGTGCCTGCACTTTTTTCACTCCTGTAGCATCTGATACCAGTTGGGAAATTTCACTTCTTGCCTTCATGAGAAACACTTTTACCTAGGTCCTTTGCTTACTCACGATTTTTTTTTTCTCCTCAATGACAAGGTGCTGTTGCAGGGGCATTACTCAGGGAGTCTTCCTTGGTGATGCAGAGCATTTTCTGATTATCCTTTATCAATCACCTTCGGCCTACATCTTTCCTGCTAGAGAAACTTTTGCCAACTCTTTTATCATCACCTTTCGGCCTATCTCTAACAGGTGGTACTCTTTAAGTGGGTTGCGGGACACTTCTGGTGGCGATGAGTCCTTTGGTCTGCGCCTTCCAGTGAAACCTTGAAGTGTTTCGCCAAAAGCTGTACTGACTGTCTGTTGCCTTGATCCGAAAAGACACATCTGAAACTCTTAGTCCAAACAAATGTCCTTTTGGTTAATCGCTTGATTTTCTTTTCCATCATCAGGTTGGTTATTAACTCGAGGTTAGAACATAGTTCCTCTGAAATGAGACCCTAGGTCTCCTTTGACAGTAAACACTATTAACAAATAATCCCATATCAGCATCTTCCGAAAGATCCTCATAGAACTTGTTTTTGTATTACACATTCCTCCCTTATTACATGAATACAAGGCCCTACCTTAAACAAAAGGAAGGTGCTTAACATCGGTACATTGCATCCTCAACATGAATCATCCATAAACATACAAGCTCATTGTTATAATCATGATATATTAATTTTATTACATGATTGCTGCAAACTTCCGTAGCAGTGATATTAGTCAGCGAACTTGAAAAGATCCAAACTGGCTACTCATTCTGATTCTGGAGAGATATAGCTGCATTGTTCTAGTGACTACATCATCTTGATTGGTTCTGTGATGATGTGATAGGACTGCATATTGCTATCATTCACTAGGAGAAAGCCTCCTTCTGATTGCTGGTTGAAGCGGATAACGGTCTTCTGCTTTATCAGCCCTCCTGAGGGTGATTGCCCTTCGCTCCGGCCTGGAGTAGGCTCGGGGAGAGACACAACTTCTTCCATCGACGACAATTCTTTGTGAGGCTGTCGTGCAGAGAATGGTTGTGCTGAAGGTATTATTGCTTTGATTTATTGCAGAGTCAGGTGCAGCAGGAGGAGCATTGGTGCTGTGGATGAATATCGTCGATGTTGCTGTTGAGCTGACTAGCTGATGAGACAATCGTAGGGTTTTCGTTGGATTTCTGCGGTTTGGTCAACAACACACTGAGTTGGCAATCCTTGGGCACATGGTTTGTACCTTCCACATAGAAAACATGTGACCTTGGCGGTGGGACACTTCCCTGGTGGATGGTCTTCTTCACAATGAGGGCAGAAGTGTGAGACACATGCTAGCAACGTGGTCCAATTTCTCCACAACGGGTGCACTGCTTTGATTCCATCTCTTCCTCGCCGAGCATGTCGGGGAGACTCATCTTCATCATCCGAGGAGACTTGAATCTGACCCTTCACTATCAGATACTCTGCCACCACCATGGCTTAGAGGTGCTGGTCAACTGTCTGCACCTCGAAGGTATTTCCTCTTTCGCGTCTAGGAAATCGTTATCCCTGCTGAGAGCCATTCCGGTGCTGGTAATAGTCATCTTACGACTCTTCTTCTCAGTTCGCATCGGTGCTTTTCTCTTCTGATTCTTACTTTTCTTGCCTTTGGCTTGCTTAGTACGTGACCCCACGTGGTACGAAAGGCTAGGAGGAAAGCATTTCCCCGGGATTCAATGATTCTCTCCATTGGGCCTCTTACTTTGCACACTAGGCTGCAAGCTAGACTTGGTGCGAGGAGGCTGGTTTAGCGATGTCTGCCCTGCTAAACCAAAGGAAGGGCTTCTTTGGATATACCCATGGACAATTCAGGGCATAGTGTCCTTGTTCTCTACAATCATGACAAAAGGGACATCCTCTTCTGGCATTGGAAGCTCATTGACCCTGGGGGCAAATGCTCGATCAAACACATACTGATTTTTGTCTTGACTTCAACCAATGGTAGCTTGTGAACTAAGCAGCATGCTTGGAATGGAACAGGGTGTGCCCTGGTTAACTCTCTTGAGGCCAGTGGTGGATTGAGTTGAAACTTGAGTTACTGGAGGCATACCCGCTGACACTTTTTCCTTTTTTCTCTGTTAAACATCTGTGACAGGGATTGAGGTGAGAGAGGAAACAAGCAGGAAGAATAGACCAGAACTAGAGACAGGACCTTAAAGGAACTAACTCTTCTGTGATTGTGTTGTTTTGTGTTCACTTATTCTGCAAGTTGATTAAGCAAACAACCTAGCATGGTTACATCACACCCCCACGATGCAAACCACGCGCTACACACACAAGCAAGGAAACACACGACTAAACCAAACCCAGAACTAAGGGTGCTTAGGTTCTGCGACGGGTTTCTCCAAGATCTTACACTGTTCTTCACAGCTGCTTCACTGCTTCCTCACTTCGCTAGCACGGATCCCAGTCTTCCAGCTTCCGGTG
>CM020188.1:21797117-21850282 GCA_009805545.1 Oryza longistaminata | reverse complement strand
TTTTAAGTCTAATTGCTCTATGATATGAGAATGTGGTGCTACTGTAAACAGTAAACATTTGCTAATGATGGATTAGCTACAGTAAACATTTGCTAAACATTAGGCTTCATATCTACTTTGCTAATGATAGATTAATTAGGCTTAATAAATTCGTCTCGCAGTTTACAAACAGATTATGTAATTTATTTTATTATTACTCTACGTTTAATACTTTAAATGTTTATTCATATATCTAATGTGGCACGCAAAAACTTTATACCTGGATCTAAACACATGTGTACTTTTAAATTATCTTCAATTTTAGCTATGCCAAGCGACTACCCGACCAACTGACAACCATGGTTTATATTACCGTCAATAACCGCACGGTTACCGCGGTTACCGGCCTTACCACGGGGTACGGTAATAGAAAGCTTTACCGTGGGGTACGGTAATAGAAAAACCACATTAACCTTCATAAATTTGAAAAATAATTTGAATTTATGATAAATTTTGCACGATTTCGCACGATTACTGCGCGGTAACCGTGCTTACCGCCAAGACGCGGTAACCCCCGCCCCAGCGGTTTGGAAAACCTGTGGACAGCTACCCTGCTTGCTCTAGAAGGATAGATACTGCAGTAAGGGGCTCTTGAAAAAAAGATGTTCTCCAAGGGGCTAATCGTGAAAACTGATCCATACTTTTCCCTTGCTTGGAGAATAAAGCAGAGACCGAGACAGGAATCTGTCCGCCTTGACCAAAGCAAAGCAACTGGTATTGAAGCAAAGCGCCGTGCTGCTCTGGGCTAAAGAGGAAACTGATCGAGGAAGGACAGCAAGCAAAGGAGGATGTGCGTGGTGCTGGTGTGCGACGAGCCGGAGCGCGTGGTGGCGACGTACCAGGCGCCCGGCCGCTGCCCCTACTGCGGCGGCGGGGTGATCGCCACCGACGTCGAGAGCGCCCCGCGCCTCTGCTTCCTCCCGCTCTGCTTCCGCCTCCGCCGTCGCTTCTTCTGCTCCCTCTGCTCCCGCCGCCTCGTCTCCGTCGCCTAAGCTCGTACTCCTATCTATGTCTAGTAGTTGTAATCATGTTGTACAAATTGCTCCTCCTCAGATTGTTTACCGTACCTGTATTAATCGGTGATGTGATCGACGTAATAACTTGAAATTGCTCGATATAATACAGCATATTGAGAATTTGGGCTCGTTTCGATTCGATCGATGCGGGGCAAGAAAGCGTTCTGGGAGATTATTCAGCGGAACTCACCGAATTCAGGGAAATTTCCAGGAAAGTTAAGGAAATCGGAATTAAACGAGTCGTCGAGAGCATTTTTATTGCGGATTCTTCACGGTACAGGTACAAACGCGCTGAAGAGAAAGAGGAAAAAAAAGAAGAAGAAAGAAGCAGAGTAAGGGGTCACTCGAGGGGGGAGTCCACCCGGTCGACGGCGCGAGCGAAGGCCAGGATGTCCGACGAGCCCTCGGCGGCCGTCTTCTCGCCGCCGCCCGCCGGCGCGGACACGATGGCCTCCCGGAGCAGCCTCGCCGCCGTCGGGTTGAGGGAAGAAGCAGGCAGTTGGCTGTCGTCGCAAGATCGCTGCCTCTGCTTCTGCTGCTGCTGCTGGGCGCTCGCGGGCTCGCCGCCGCCGTGGCTGGCGTGACGCTGCTCCATGGAATTCTCGCCCGGTCGAGCGGTACACTGGAGTGGAGGCGGCGATGGAGATTGGGATCGGTGGTGGACGGGGCGATGCAGGAGGACACTAGCTAGCTAGCTCGCGAGGCTGAGGTGAGGCGAGGTGAGGAGTGAGGTTTGGTGATCTCATGTAGACGACCCCGATCTGGTCGTCTCTAGAGCTTTCGATCCTCCGGCCGGCGGCAGCGTCGCTACACGTGTTCCTCTCAGGGAGGCGTCGGTACTGCCGCAGTGACGCGTGTGAACCGTGCTGTCAGTGAAGAAAAAGCTCAGGAATCAATGAAAAAGAACACATCAGCAAGTTAACGCCCCATCTCGCCTAGCTCGTCAGGTCTGTGCTACTTAAAAAAAAAAAACTGTTTTGTTGTCTTAAAAAGAGTCCATCACAATATACATGAAATAAGCCAGCACAACACACATCAACGCAAATGACTATGGCCTGGTTTGATTTGAGCTCTAAATTAGGCTTACCAATATTTGGTAATTTTGATAGTGTTTAATATCTATTTGGTTTTAAACTAAATTTTGGCATGCCTAAGAAAATAGGTTATTTCAATAGTGAACTTAGGTTATTTTGGCTTCAATCCAAACACAATTTTGCCTTATCAAAATTAGTCATGCTAAAACTTGTTAAAATTTGGCATTGACAAAATTTGATAAGACTTATTTAGGCCACAAACTAAACCAACCCAATATTCACTATGTTCAAGTGAAACGGAAATTGTAGTGCTATGTTCAGTTTTACATTTTTATATTGAACAGACAGTAGCACCGGTCTAGCAAATATTTAGGGAAGAAAGGATGCTCAACTGGGCTCTTGTGTGTCACAATGTAATATACTTAACACAACATGTAAACTACTAACTCTCTTGAACACTAAGCTCAACCATCTGCTTTAATTTGTATTATCGGCTTGTTCGAGATCTGTAGCAGACATTGTGCACGAGTGTTCGGATGATCGTTGAGGTCAATCAAGGATACTACGGAAAAACCCCAGTAAAAGATTCATCGCGATTCAACAAAAATGGTTAGTTGCTTATGTGGAAATCTAGGTAGAGAAGTCATAGAAAATGCCTAGATTTCCGTCGTCTAAAAAATTGATGAGGCAGCTCAATTATAATTTGTCTAAGAAACCTCAACTGACAGAAAAAACACAAATATGACAAACATATTCTTGAAGGCCTTGCAGTACTGTATGTATGCATCTAAAACTACTACTCATAATTACTCACTATACCTAAAAATATTCTAACAAAATTACAAATGGAATAAAAATACTTTTTTTTGCAAAATTTAAAAAACTGAGAAAAATAAACATAAATATGAGAGAAAACAAAAGCAACAAAGGAAAAACATATCTACCACACAAAACTCCTCATTAATTTTAGTGGAACACAACAGAAATACTAGCCAACTACTTATTACACCTTAAAAATTACTAACAAAATTATAATTAGGCTAACAAATCTCAACTGAAAAAAAAAAATATGACAAACACTGACAAAATAAAAAATAGTAGAAGATAGACTACGATCTAAATAATATGATTTCGTAGTTACTATTATGTAGATAGAACATCAGCTTGATTAATATATATAGCAAAATTTCTAAAAAGATAAAAGACAAATAATATGATTCTAGTACGTCGGCTAAGCCAGTTTATGCTCTAACAATTATATATTTCTTCATCTAAAAAGGTTGTCTTAAACATGTACATCTTTTTTGAGTAAATTGCATCCATGATACAATAACTTGGTAGGTGGGTGCGATTTAGTGCAAGAACTTGAAAAATGTATAGACTGGTATATTAACTTGACAATCACATGCATTTTAGGCCAAAACATTGATATATACCTTTGATTAATCCTAGAATTATAAGCTTTTCTAGATTGTTGGCTCATGGATTTATTTTCGTGTTTCACCATGTTCATAACCCGAAATAATGAATATGTTGAATAATAGTTGAATCGCTCGGAAATTATGTTATTTGCATGCACTTACTTTTGATAATCATATATCTTTTGGTTTCAAATTGACAGATTATTTTATTATTGTAACTAACTAATTGGAAGCAATACATAATACATGCAGATCCTTGTCGAGACGGTTTGAGTGGTGGCTTTTTTTATATGGCCTAAAAAGTATGGTGTGGAATATTGATATTTTAACCAAAATGTACGCAGTAGCCAAGTTGTTACACTTATATGCTCATTTCTCAAGTTTTTCACTAGATCGCACCCACCTACCAAGTTTATATACCGTAGATGCAATTTACTCATCTTTTTTTTAACGGTTCTCGTTTGTATATATATACAAGTGGACAGTGATGAACTAAACCAATGGAGAGGAGGAGAAAAGAAAAGGAGTGATACGGTGAAAAGGAGGAGAAAAAAGGTGTTGGAAAAAAATAGTGTGTGGCTAGTGCAGGGATGTGTGGGGCGAACTTACTCTCGATGTTGTCCGTGCAGCCCCTGAACTGCCCCTCGGGGAGCGATTTTTCTAAGCGAGAGTAGCTATGGCAGCACCTGCAACCTACAGGTGTTCTTGTCCGGAAAAACCATTTCTACAGTCATGTATGCGCTCTCGAAGCCAAATTTGCTCCCAAGGACCAAGATGTTGAGGTCGCGCAAGCCCAGGCGGGCATCCTAGCGGTGCAGGACGCCGTTGACGAGGTCCGAAAAGCACTTGTTGGCATCTGTTGTGTTGTCGTCGAGCTGCAACTGTGGGAGACTTGTCCAGACATGAATCTAGCGATGGGAGAGCACACAGGAGTGGATGGTGGCGACCAAGGGTTGGAAGACAAGGATATGTGGTGGAGCAGCTCGTCGGTAAGGGAGCTGATGCGGTCAGGGCCCTCGTAGGCGCCACCCTTATCGGCGCCGGAGGCCCTCTCGCACTTCGCTAGTGGCTGTTATTAAGTTGCATGCACCAGCCAGTTGTACAAAAAGTCTAAGATGATAGGAAAAGACGGGCAATTCACTTTATACACTCCAACACTCCCCCTCACGCGAGACCCCCTTAAGTCTCAAGCGTGGAATATTGGAGTGGGCTGCAATTATTTTATTTAATTGTGCGCCAACCAGGATTCGAACTCGAGACCTCTGGCTCTGATACCATATTAAGTTGCATGCACCAGCCAGCTGTACCTAAAAGCCTAAGCTGATAGGGAAAGACGGGCAATTCACTTTATACACTCCAACACTCCCCCTCACGCGAGACCCCCTTAAGTCTCAAGCGGGAGATCGAAGCAACGAGAGGGATCTATGTTAGGTTATCTGTGGCTATGGTACTGTCTTGACTCTTGAGGGTGGAGAGGGGAATTGGAGATGTCTAGGATTTCGTGAAATGTGCCGGACACTGCTGCTGCTTGTCCTAATTAATTCATCACACACACGCGTCCGTCCGAGTGTCTGGCTGTGAGAAATGGTGACATCAGCTAGTGTGGCCATTAATTAAATTCATCTCGGCCGTCCATGTCATCAATGGTGTAGTCACGTTTGTACTGTCTGGTGACAGAGCTTTGTCTGTGTGGTTGGTCTGTTAGTGTCCTGAGCACTAGCTAGTAAAACCATCAACCATGGAAATACGTAGGGAGCAGCTACCTGTATATTATGGAAAAGGATGTACTATACACGTATAACTTAACATTCTCTTAATGACTCGAGTGTTTTATTGGCGGTGCTACACGACTACATACATTCTTCTGAATAAAACGTGTTGTGCACAATGGCAGATATATCTTTAAAGAGAAATGTCTCGTCCACATTCTAGAGAAGACTAGCAAATTGCTCGTGCTTTCGCTACTTAAAAAACGAGTTTCCATGACACTTTCCTTTTAATTTTTCAAGCGGACTAAAAATAGTGCCACCAGTGAAAATCACGTTTATTTTCACTGGTGGATGTCTTCAGCGCCGCTAGTGAAAATCGATTTTCACTTATGGGCGCTTAAGATGTATGTCAAAATCAATGTTAGAAAAATAAGTATTTGTTTCTAGCTTTTTCATAAACTCGGATGAAAATAAAATTTATACTTAACTTGTAGATCTTAATGAGATCTACAAGTTGAATTTTTCTTTCATTTGAGATCATTTAGGGTTCAAAATATTTGTTATAAGATTCAAGATCTACTTTACAAAATTTCACATATATGATTCAAATAACCTCTGATGGACATATGATCTATGTAAAAGTTGTAGAGCTCTACGAGATTTAAAACTTTGTAGTTCATGACTTTTTAATTTGGAATCATTTAGAGAGTAAATAAGTATTTTAAATTTTGAACAATGGAAGTCAAAACAATAGCATTCTGTATATAGTCAACAAGTGCATCATAGTGAGATGGTAATGTAATATATGTGTGGAGAGAGATCTTGTGTTTGAATCCTACAAATTACATAATTGTCAATTTAATTTGAAAAATTGCCTAAAATCAATTTTTTTATTTTATTTTCACACCTAAAAAATTCAAAATGAAAATGTGGTACTCAATTTTCACTGGTGGCTGTGTTATGTCATATTTTTTTTTATTTTTCGCACCTAAAAATTTCAAAATGAAAATGTGGCACTCGATTTTCACTGGAGGTTGTGTTATGTCGCCCATCAACAAAAGTCAATTTTAAATAATGGGCGGGGATACCGCCAGTGAAAATCATTGATTTTCATTGGCCTTTAATTACTGGCGGAATGTCTGGTTGCCAGGAAAAATATGTTATAGCCATCAGAAAAAATGTGTTTTGTAGTAGTGTTTGCAACATGAAAAAAAAATGAAATTACAACAACTATATGATGATTAGGGTTTAATTTTGGTGATCTAATATGACATGGGGTGCCAAACAATGGTTTTGCTGTCAACGAGATCACCGGCGCCAGACCTATCAAATTGGCCGGTTTAGTTTAGGCATGATCGGTTACAATTAAGTGGTCCAAAATCCACGGTTGCTCTAGACATAGAACCAATGACTTCGGCTTGGAAACGGTTTGAAATGATGGAGCAACGTTATGTTTCCAAACGTGCAGGATTACATTTTTGTGTTCTTTGAAGAAGAGAAGATGTGGATTTCGACCAAGTGCCGACAATGATGATGCGCATAGTGGATGGTGGGATGTCGCTTATGGGCATTAGCATGGAGATTGACTAAGTAAATAATTAGCCAGTAAACTGAGAGACACATGCAGCATATATTACAATAATGCAAAAAATAGTATTCCTTTAAATATACTAACATGTAAAAATTTTGTGGTAATCAGTAGTATCAACTTGTGACACAGAGAGAGACATATCTTCACATGCATTCGGGGCATGGCAGCAACACCAAACGAGGAAAAACTTATACCTACACTTTGCTAGAGATGGCGCGTGTATGCGTAGATCATGCATGCATGCACTGAAAGAGGAAGGAGAGGATGAGACGCATGCAGGAAGTACCTATCGTCAGACATATGTTCACACGATGAATGGATGATGGGGCAATGGGTAGTATGTCAAGCGTATCAGTTGGTGGGTGACTACGCGGCTGCGAGACGATCAGATGAGACATGCATGCAGGAACAATGGTAGAGCCGTTCTCACAATCTCACGTCTTTATCCATAGGAGTATCTATTAAGAACTTGAGAGAAACTTGATCGAGTTAGAAAAGGGAGTGCGTCTGTGGGTGGGACCATGTAGGATTTTGTTACCCAAACTGATTCGGTGACGTGTGAATGTTGAACTGCATGCGATTGCTCGCGTGGCGAGGGGAGCCGGATCGGAGTAGCATCGCAGCTGCAGCAGCAAGCACCTCTTCCATTGGCAGAAGCCAAGGTGCGACCAGTCCTGTACGTAGTGGAACAGCTGAAAGTTGGCGGATGCGCTCGTGCAGCAAAAATCAAAAGAGCGTATCGTGCAGAAACCGATTTGGAGAGGAAAAACGTTGGCGGACGACGAAAACCTTTTTTACTTTTTAGGTAGTAGAGATATAGAGACCTAGTCATGTATCATGCACATCTATTGCCTGAAATTGTTTCACATTGGCCTCAAAACAGAGGTTATATCGCCATTGTATATTGGTACTGAGTTAAGATTATTCATGTACAAATGACACAACATTAGTCAAACTACTATAAAGAATCAGAACCATCTATCCATCTTTGATAGGCAACAAATACTTCAAATGGCAGGTAATCTGATGGGACATGGCCAGCTCCCTGAAGTAATTGTAGGAAATTAATAGTGACTTAGAGATGCAACATCCAACTTTCCATCAATCATACTGTGTTCAATTGATAGAAAGATGAGAAATTGTTACCTTGATTGTTGCAAATAGTATATTATTTTCATACCGAACAGAATACCTATTAGTAATCAACAAAGTGCAAATTAGCTTAATCATAACATAAATTACTATCTAAAATGTCTTAATACTTAAGCGTGTTTTTTCCATAAGAGAAAGAGATGATTTACAACTTTAGAGTTAGTATAACATAAAAAAGATGTTGACATTTAATATTGTCAATTCATGGTGTCTAAGTGCACAAAAATCACAACAAAAATGGTGCACTTCTGTCACATACTCCCTCATTCCAAAAATCTGAGACCTATTTCATTCTTTGGTTTCTCCAAAAATCTGAGTCCTATTTGTAGTCACCATGTGCTAAATTAAATTGTTGATCGGAAACCAAGAAGCCATTCTAGTGCTTATTGGCTGCATGTTCATTGGTTTTACCACATGGTGAGTGAGTTAATTGCTTCTTGGTTTTGATGCAAAAAGAAACAGGTCTCAGATTTTTGGAAGGAGGGAGTACCACATAACACACTCATATTATTGGCAATTCTACAATGGAATAACACGTATAACTATATATTGATGACTCGGAGTGCTCGGTACTGTTATAATCTCTTTTGTTCTTTGGATAATGGAAACATATTATTCTTCATCATCTTTTCCTTAACATTTCAAAATCTAAATCCTCCATGTGTTTGGGAACCTAGCATATAATTCAAACCAAATATGCAATAGTTTTTTTTTCTCTTTCCGCTTTCAAACTAGCTTTAAGTGACCACCTTTTATGTTGACTCGGTTCTGGATTTTATTTTAAGGATATTAACCATGCCTATAATGTTAGCCGGGTTAGGACATGATACTCTACAATAGCAATGATGAAAGAAATATTGCCCATAAGCATCAAAGGTTTGGTTCCTTCTTGACAATGAGAAGTAGCCCAAACTAATCATAAGAAGCCCCAGAGCTGAGAACACAATTGTTTTTTTTTTCTTTAAATTGGGCTTTTTGTATCTTATCATCATTATTCATAGGAATAGAAATGTTTTGTAGACATGTGTCTGCACTTGGTCCTTCACTTGTACGTTGTAGAGGTTTATATAGTGGTCACACATATGATCATTGTATCAAGGCATATGTTAATCAAGCATCCTTTGCACCTTGACTAATTAAATTGTCTATTATTTTTATGAATAATAGCCAAGATTTATATGATGAATTACAATAGTTAGATTGACCATTGGATTAATTTGCTGTTTGCTTAAAGAATAGAAATATTAGTTATTTTAAATACATCCTAGATTGGATACTTAATAACTATTCGAATGTAGAGATTTACTTACCCTGCAATTTGTTTCTCTACAAACCATGGATGCCATTTCTCAATTTCCTTATAGTTCAATGTTTTTAGCCATTCTAAAGTTGCAGAAAATGGGACAAGCAAGGCATGATCTCCACTGCATTGGAAAAACTCCTCCAATTAAACACAGATATTATATTCAGTAAAAGAAGCAGACATTATATACACTAGAAGAAACTAATCTTAAAAAGTAAATATTTGTGGCACTTTATGATATAACTTTGATAAGTAACAAACAAATTCAATAGCATAAATCATGCCATAAATATTATTTCAGTTTTCCAAATTTTTATCTATTGGGATGAGTTAGGCTACAAAAGTTGTCCTCTAGCACTATGTTTCAATTGTTTCTACACGGAATATCAAGAACACATTAGCTTGTATATATGGAATAAATAATACTCTACAATAATACACACACACACACACACACCTACATACATATTAGTGCCATGAAAATATAGAAGTATCCAATTGCATTTAATGTACATACCTATATAAAAATACTCTGTAACCATTGGATGTTACATTTAAGTAATACTCTGTTAAAGTTGGAATATCTCTTGTGTATTGGATAAAGTTGGGGCATCTCTTCCACTTTTGTAATATTTCAATCTGCGGAAGAAGATATCATGTCAGAAATGATTAGATATCATGTGGATCTTCTGTGGTTATCATTATACGGTAACTGCCACTAAAATGTGGGCCCTATGGAAAACGAAGCCCACATGCATGTCAGTGGCAGTGTAACTACGAAGGATCCCGGTTCATACAGTTACTATTACTTGAAGAAAAATCACAAACTATTGTAACAAAATAGAATATTGTACCGGTTTGGCATGCAGTTTTTCTCTGCTGGATTTTGTGTCAAAGAGTTTCTCGAGGACTAGTTCTTGATTCTGAAATATAAATTTAACATAAGTGGTTTGAATATGTTGATAAAACAGAAGACGTGTCCATGAGTTCCAAACCAGTGTATACATTCTACAACTAAAATAAACAACTTTTGATATTGAATATCATGTCCAGATCTCATCACATATTGGTCCTTAGTTACTTACATTGCATTCTAAACCATACTCGGAGCTTTCGGAAAGGAGCTCAAACATCTGACCAAAATCATATTCCTCGTTGGCTTCTTTGGTTATTCCCATTTGATAATGACATGGTGGACAAAGAATATGTTCCATGTTAATGCCACTGATTTGCTGCACATCAATGGTAATTTTCTTGGCAACAGTAGGACAAAACGTGATATATAGGTAGCATTGCAGATCTTGTTTACCTTATGAAACTGTTCCAAGTTTGCTAGACAAGATGGGCCTTTGTTATTCCAGTACTTCCCATTGCACGTACTAACTAAATTCTGCTCCCAAAGAAAGTAAACCAATTACTTGATGAGTTTGAAACTTTGAATGCATGCCTCAGGAAAAAAGAATATGTGAAATGAAAATAAAAAAAATCAAACCTGATATAATTCATCTGAAATCAGTCCCATTCGAAATGCATAAGGTACAAACGCGTTATTTTCAATTTCTACATCAACAGCTGGATTACACAGGGAATAACCCTGGAAGACAAAATAGAAGTATTTTAGCTGAAAACATAAAGCATAAATTAAAAATATGTAGTTACATATATCAAAATAATCAATAAAGAATATAATTTAAATAGAAAATACAACAGAACTGTATACAATTTCAACTAAAATTGCTTGGAATATGTTTTGAAACATCACCTTAAAATTTATCTTTATTCTGCCACTGTCTTCATTTCCTAAAATATTTCAATACATTAGAAACAAAAAGGGTAAATGAGAAACCATATGCATCATGGCATATATCTTGGAAGGTTAATAAATACATAGAAACACTTTGAGAGCATATTGTTTTCATATCTAATATTTATATTTTAAAAGATTTGCGCTGCCACTTACGCTTCAGAATTTCTTGTGCAAGTACTGGTACTATCACGCCACTATAGGAGCAACCGGCAATGTAGAAAGGATTTGATAGAAACTCAAGATATTCAGAAAACCACTGGAAAAAACAATCACCTCAGTAGTTTGAAAGAAATTTATGTCCATTACCAAACATGCATAGAAATCACATACCTTTGATAAAAAATCATACAGGTCCAATACTCTGCTTGTATCATTTGTTACATAGTCATCTTCATTTTCAGAATAAGAATAGCCCACACCTGCTGGTGAGTCAACCAAAAGGAGACTAGACATCTGTGGTTGGGACAAGCAAGAGCACATCAGTAATATCCAGGAACTAAAATTATTGTATTTAGATATATTATACATGGAAGTAGCATACAAACTGAATGAAGTTGATTTTTCATTACTTTCTAAAAAAGCACTGCTTGCGTTCCTTTTTTATGTATCACCTTAGAATCAGTGATGTCAAACTGTCTAAACTTTTACCTATCCAGAGATACTTAGAATGGCCATGTGAAAACTTATACCTTTAGAATTGTCATTGTAATACTCTATAATATTATTATCCATTGACTTTTCTTAATATGAGTTTCCAAAGGTAAGGTAGAAAGTTTAAGTAAAAATCAATGATTTTAAAAAATGCATGGAGTAATAACCATATACCTCTCATTTTCTATATGTTTCATGATATCACTCTTTAATCAAAGAAATTAACTATTAAGGTGTCCTAAAGTACAAGTGTGATTTATGAAGCATCATGACATTGATCAATGAGAGGGTCCATATTAAGAGAAGCCCATGTGCGGGCATATTTTGTGGTTACCTTACTAATATAACTTTGTCTTTTAAGAAGTGTAGAAGCAAATTAAACTACATACTGACATATGACAAAAAGAATAGAAATTGGAAAAACTAAAAGGAAATGGCAAATATATCTAATCCCCTGACAAAACTAAAAGGAAATGGCAAATATATCTAATCCCCTGACAAAACTAAAAGGAAATGGCAAATATATCTAATCCCCTGACAAAACTAAAAGGAAATGGCAAATATAGTTAATACCAACAAGGACTTGGTAAACATGAGTTTACTTGCATGCTAGTTAGTGTATTTACCTTTCTAATTAAGAGAAATAGTAAGCATTATTAATGGGCTTCGGTGTGAAAAGGTTAATTGAACTGCATTCATTAAAATGTTCAATAAAACTTGTAGTTGAGATCTTTGTAGTCATAATTACGTAAGTAAGAACATACACTGTACATCTATCTAATGCACTTGTTTGTCCTACATAAACACTTCTCTACTCGTTTGTGTTCAACCCTAAAAACTTAATTCCACATACCTTGGTCCATGAGAAAGGATTTAACTTGGTCCTTGGCTCATCTCTGGCATGAATCATGGGTCCCTCTATTTTGAATGGTCCTAAAAATAGTTTTTGTGAAATTTAGTTATAAATGTCAAATTTGTGTGCTTCACTAATTAGAACATAATCAGTAGAAAAAATATGCACCTGCCTCAGGTATATTTAGAGATGTATATAGGCATCTTACTAGCAAAATGTTCACTATATTATTTCTCTTAGCATAGTTTTTCCATGCTTATTTGTTGGCCTATAAGTCCTACACTACTAATGCAACAAATCTACATATATAATTGTATTAGTAAAATGCGACAAATCTACATATATGTTGTCCAGTAAAAAAATCATTATTAGAAAGTTTATACTTTGCAAATTCGTCTAAGATGACAGGTTGTTGAATTGAAATATGCCTATCAAAAATAAAATTTTCAGATTTGGAAATATGACTATCAAAAGTAGATGGAGGGAGTATATGGCAAGCCTCTTGCCGTTTTTCGTTTCAAAAAAAAAAAAAGGTGGATGGGATAAATAAAGAGAGAAAATGAGTCACCTCTCATGCAATGAGCAACCCCAAAGAGAGACGTGAGCAAGAGGCCAATGAATTGATAGGAAACAAATAAAATTAAATTAATATGGTGTATTGGGGCAAGGTTGCTAGAGGTAATGTGTTGTGTATATTACCTTTTAATTAATGAGTTGATGATGTGGACAAAATTAAAGTTGACTATCAATCCACTATAAAACTTGCTCTAAGTTCCCTATATAAGACTACCAAATTTGATACCCTCCATTTTATTACTTTAATTTTAGCATTCAATTTAGTTTATCAAAATACTTATCATTCCATATTCTAAATCATTGTAGATTTGTAGGTGATCTTCCCTCGTGCCCTTCATTACTTTAGCCATGCACAACAATTACTCAGAGTTAATGACTGCTTTAGGAAAACGATTGGATGCTTAATAATGGTAACAATTAATGTATATCATAATTGTTAGAATGATACATAACAGATACTCTCTCCGTTATTAGAAAAAATGCATTTTAGAATTTGTGCTGTGCAATCTCAAAATCTTAACTAGCTAGGGTAAAAAAATATTAAGAAGGCATGTCGAAATGACAATATATAATAGATTGACATGGAGATTGAATATATAAATAAAAAAAACATTAACTTATAAATCTAATACTTCACAGAGCTACATGGTCACTTATATCGATCGGTCACTCTTTACAAAAGACCGCAACAAAATAATTTAAATTCAGGAAAAAAATTAGTGATTTCCAAAACGGGGTGGCGATGAATTTGGTATCAAACTGAAAACGGCTGCAAACGGCCTCATACATATAGCTGGCTATGCTCGATCATGTAATCATACTACTTAGAGAGTGTTTGGGAACTAGGGACTTATGTTTTTGTGAGGGACTTATGTTTTTGTGAGAGGGACTAAAGTTTAGCCCCACTTTAGTCCCTCCAACCAAACACCACCTTATTACCATTCATTATTTGTAAACTTCAACACCTTGAATCCTTAATTCATAATCAAACCAAATCAAATCAAGAGAGCAAAAGAACAAAAGCAGATATCTATATAAATGAGGAGAAAATTAACTGGTGAGCGTGGGCACGCGTCTGCTAATTAACGAACACATCAAGAGATCAAAGCGAAGCAACACAACAATATTAAACCCACGGCGTAATTAAGCAAAGTGAAGCAACAAGAATATGATCGATCTAGTTATTATTCAATAAATCTGATATAATCCTTTGTTCAACTCGTACCCAGCGTAGTGCTTCGAGGGAAGCTCGCCGTGGAACCCCGGGAACTCGGAGACCTCGGAGCCGGCCGGGACAGCTTCCACGGCCGCCGGCGCCGTATCTGTTATGTATCATTCTAACAATTATGATATACATTAATTGTTACCATTATTAAGCATCCAATCGTTTTCCTAAAGCAGTCATTAACTCTGAGTAATTGTTGTGCATGGCTAAAGTAATGAAGGGCACGAGGGAAGATCACCTACAAATCTACAATAATTTAGAATATGGAATGATAAGTACTCCCTCCATCTATTTTTGATAGTCATATTTCATCTTGACACACAGACCAAGGATAAGTAATTCTACTTATCATCCATTTAAACATGCTACTAGTCATTTCTCGTAAACAAGCGATTCATTAATATTTACATTTCTCGATGCCAATGTAACCAATCTTGTGTGGAAGAATGAATAGTCATGCATTAAATCCAAGAAGTCATTAAGATGATAGGTTGTTGAATTGAAATATGCCTATCAAAAATAAAATTTTCAGATTTGGAAATATGACTATCAAAAGTAGATGGAGGGAGTATATGGCAAGCCTCTTGCCGTTTTTCGTTTCAAAAAAAAAAAAAGGTGGATGGGATAAATAAAGAGAGAAAATGAGTCACCTCTCATGCAATGAGCAACCCCAAAGAGAGACGTGAGCAAGAGGCCAATGAATTAATAGGAAACAAATAAAATTAAATTAATATGGTGTATTGGGGCAAGGTTGCTAGAGGTAATGTGTTGTGTATATTACCTTTTAATTAATGAGTTGATGATGTGGACAAAATTAAAGTTGACTATCAATCCACTATAAAACTTGCTCTAAGTTCCCTATATAAGACTACCAAATTTGATACCCTCCATTTTATTACTTTAATTTTAGCATTCAATTTAGTTTATCAAAATACTTATCATTCCATATTCTAAATCATTGTAGATTTGTAGGTGATCTTCCCTCGTGCCCTTCATTACTTTAGCCATGCACAACAATTACTCAGAGTTAATGACTGCTTTAGGAAAACGATTGGATGCTTAATAATGGTAACAATTAATGTATATCATAATTGTTAGAATGATACATAACAGATACTCTCTCCGTTATTAGAAAAAATGCATTTTAGAATTTGTGCTGTGCAATCTCAAAATCTTAACTAGCTAGGGTAAAAAAATATTAAGAAGGCATGTCGAAATGACAATATATAATAGATTGACATGGAGATTGAATATATAAATAAAAAAACATTAACTTATAAATCTAATACTTCACAGAGCTACATGGTCACTTATATCGAGTGGTCACTCTTTACAAAAGACCGCAACAAAATAATTTAAATTCAGGAAAAAAATTAGTGATTTCCAAAACGGGGTGGCGATGAATTTGGTATCAAACTGAAAACGGCTGCAAACGGCCTCATACATATAGCTGGCTATGCTCGATCATGTAATCATACTACTTAGAGAGTGTTTGGGAACTAGGGACTTATGTTTTTGTGAGGGACTTATGTTTTTGTGAGAGGGACTAAAGTTTAGCCCCACTTTAGTCCCTCCAACCAAACACCACCTTATTACCATTCATTATTTGTAAACTTCAACACCTTGAATCCTTAATTCATAATCAAACCAAATCAAATCAAGAGAGCAAAAGAACAAAAGCAGATATCTATATAAATGAGGAGAAAATTAACTGGTGAGCGTGGGCACGCGTCTGCTAATTAACGAACACATCAAGAGATCAAAGCGAAGCAACACAACAATATTAAACCCACGGCGTAATTAAGCAAAGTGAAGCAACAAGAATATGATCGATCTAGTTATTATTCAATAAATCTGATATAATCCTTTGTTCAACTCGTACCCAGCGTAGTGCTTCGAGGGAAGCTCGCCGTGGAACCCCGGGAACTCGGAGACCTCGGAGCCGGCCGGGACAGCTTCCACGGCCGCCGGCGCCGCGCACAGCAAGACCACCACCACCAACGCCGCCGCTCCGGCGACGACGACTACTCTTCCCGGTGAGATGGCTGTCGACGCCCTCACCATCTTTGGCATTCTAGCTTCTACTGATCGAAAGGCGGCCATGATGAGAGAAAAGAGACGCATTATTTGCATTTATGTACTACACACAAAAAAGATAGACATATATATAGGTGAAATGAAACTGAAAAGGGGATCGATGCATATGATCATATCAAAACCGGCAGGTGCCACAGCTGTCGCGCCGATGAGCGGATCGGAGGAGGAAAGGGACATGTAGTAGTATATCTCTCCCCGGCGTCCGTCGTCCGCTTGTGCAGGTGTGCTGGCTGGCCTTGGGATGCGTTCAATTTCTTGGTAGATGCTTCTTTCTGTTTTTTTTTTTTTTTTTTTGACTTTTTGGAGGGGCGTGGGCGCGTGCTTTTTGTTCCGGAAATGGTGCGCGCGCGGGAGGAGTGAGGACCGGACCGTGGGAGGTGTGATGTGTTGTGACTGACTGCTTGCGTGTCTGGGTAAGGCCTTCACAATCTCTCTTAAACACTTGTAGAAATCAGGGTTTGCAATTTCTAAACCCCGAAATTCGAGAATTCGGATGGTCTTTTATGAAACTTTTTAAAATTTTAACAGATTTTTATTCAACTTTTGAAATTTTCTTTTTTCAAACCGAACCAGCACAGCTTGTGTTATATTAAGTAGGGGAGAAAGTATTTACATGATCATCAGCGGGGAAGAGAGAAAGAAAAGACGATAGAGGAAAGAAAAAGATTATATTAAGTAGGGGAGAGAGCAGTGGCGAATCTAGAATAAAAATAGAGGGGGTGCTATGTATAAAACTTAGATAAAATTAAGACAGCTAAATATACATCCATGATGTATTTTGCTAATCAAATCGTAAAATTAACAAATAAATAGAAAGAAGGTGGTATCATATAAAATAAAATAACTCTAGCTCGTCGTTTATTATTTGGAAAAGTACTTGTTGTCCTTGCTACTCCACTGTAATGTGCAGTTATATCCACTAAAATCTGGCAAACAAAATTAATTTGATAGGAATGATGCGCCAATACACTGAAAGATTTCCAAACCTAATTTACCAATAAAGAGGCTCACGTTTACATACTAGTACAACAGATGGATTAATGTCCAGTCTAGCTGGAATACGTCGTAGAGGCCCTGACAACAAAGATATAATGAGGCAGTAGGCAGCAACGTGTTTTTATTCCTGAACCTGACTGTGAAATGCACAACCGTGAAGCTGGGGCTCGATCCCCAAAAAGCCCCAACGGTGGATACGCCAATGGGAGAGAGTATTTACATGATCACCAGTGGTGAAGGAGTGAAAGAGGGAAGAGAGAAAGGAAAGACGATAGAGGAAAGAAAAAGGAGAAGAAAGAGAAAAAGAAAAAGAAAAACCCACTAATTAATCAATGAGTCTTAGGCCGATAATCTCGCAATGCTTGTTGCTCCACATATTCTCCATAGTTTGACTTCATCATGAATCTTGTCTAGTAGTTGCGGCAGGGTTTTTTCTTGATTTCGAAATACTCATCTGTTCCGCTTGCACCATATTTCCTATGCTACCAGCATTTGGATTGATTTTCGGTGTTGCTATATTTATGTCGCCACGAAATCTAGTCGATTACACAGTCGATTCTTCGACCCTCCGATTTGCTTTAGATTAGTGCTGAATATTATGATTTGCGTATGTGTGGTTTGCGATCTGCGCTGGCTACATGCAATCTATCATTGATGTATTACTGATCGAGACCAGATTATCGCTCAAACATCAAATGAGAGAGAGAAAGAGGCCTCTAAAACTAACACTACAGACCTATATGTGCACATCTTTTTCTATCTAGGTAATGTGTTAATTAAGTGTAATTATTAGAGATGACTAACAAAGTTAATTACACACCACTTACATCCCACTTACACAACACTTACATATGTAATTTTGGGACTTACATATGTAATTTTGACATTTACATTATAAATACACTCAATTTACATATGTAATTTAGGGACTTACAATGTAAATACATGCTGACTATTTTTTTGGTGAAAAATATGGCGCCATAAATATAGCTACTTCCTTGATTTTTTTTTGTTTAGCTTTGTCTTTCCCACCTTGACATGTTCTCTTGATCCACTAGTTCAACAGCGGTTCATTTTCATCATGTGACAGGCCAATTTCATTGCAGTTCAGCCTACATAGGGCCCTCTCCCAAATCTGTCGCACAAAAGGACAATCCTTGAAGAAATGTTGAGCTATTTCTAGATTCCTATAACATAATTGACAGAAATAGTTGTTTGACCATTGTTTGATATGTAGTCGATCCGTTGTCCAAATCCTATTTTGCAGCAGCATCCAAGCAAAGTGTTTGCATTTGGAGGGAGCCCATTGCTTCCAGACTAGTTTTGCTGTAGCTGAGCTTATCCTTCCATTGAATTGTGTTATATAGGCTGACCTCGCACTATATTCCCCATTGCTCGTCCATCTCTAAGTTATGGTATCATCAACACCTTCCGTGAGGGTGGTGTCATTGCTCCAAACTTGGTTGAATACCTCAAGCTACTCCTTGACTAGCTGAACTATGAGGTTGTGCCTGATGTCTTCTATTCATTGGTCATTAGTTAGTCTTTCCTGCACTGACCTTTCTTTTCTTTTGACATACTTGTATAGAGTTGGAGCCAATTCCTTGAATAAATTTTGACCAAATTCACAAATATTTTAGAAAATCCAAACATTTCAGATGAGATATATTTGCTGTGGGGTTCCTGAATTTCAGAACCAAAATTTTAAACCATGCTCGAAATTGCCGCATTAATAAGATAAATAGAAAATTTCTAAGCCGGAGTACGCTATAGAGTCACTAGTACAGAACTTTTCATCCGTGACGGCCTCTAACATGCCTGGAATTAGTGGGCTGTCACGGATGAGTCATCTGTGACGGGCCGAAAAATCGCCCGATTGAGATATGGTCGCACAGACATGTTAGATAGGTATAAAACTCAGACCGTTCACGAATACACCTATCAGTGACGGGCCATAGTTTAGGCCTAATTAAGATAACATTACATATCAGTGACGGTCGGATGCCCGATTGAGATATTTTCTCACATCACTAACCTTTGCTTAGTGACAGGGGTCCTACCCGAAAGAGATGATGCTTTAAGCCCGTTAGAGATAACCAATCCCAATCCCGTTCTAGTGAATGGGTTAATATTAAATATTTGGACGGTGTTGATTAAAGTAAATTAAGGTGAGAATTAAGATGGGACGAATAAGTAATGAATTACGGTGTAAGATATACTAGTTCAGATTAAACAAGCATGGATGTTCCATCTAAAACATATTTCTTTGTCATCAAACCAAAGGATTTAACTCATCTCCCTATAAAAAAAATCAAGAAACTATATGCATGCATGCAATCAATTAGTGTTAAAATAACTGCTTGGCTTCCGTCAATAATTTAATTTAGCACATACGGACTACAAATATAATAATATTCTTGGAAAAAAATGAAATATGCTTAAAACTTTTGGATTAAGACTTTTGGATGAAGGGAGTAGTTGACAAGTTGGATGGAGGGGTAGCTGACAAGATGATGGTGTTGGGAAAAAATATCTTGTACAAATTGCAGCAGAGCATACTCCCTCCGTCCCGTAAAAAACTAACTTAGTATTGGATGTGACACATCCTAGTACAACGAATCTAGACATGATTCGTCGACATGATTCGTCGTACTGGAATATGTCACATCCAGTCCTAGATTCACTCTTTTTTGGGACGAAGGGAGTACATGGCACCGAAGCACGGTACCTGCCCGAAGGAAACATCCCAATCCGAAGGACACCTGCTGCTACTGCATATGCTAATTGAAGAAAGGTTTTCATTCAAACCGTCTGAAATTTTTAATTGAAAGTTCAAAAACTCAACTTCTTTGTAGACTTTCAATATAAAATCAGAAAAAAAAATATATCTAAGGGAGCAGGGATAGGAGTGGTCGAGATCCACCGCCACGTTCCTCCCCCGCCGGCCGCGTTCGCCGCGCCGATCCTTCTCCACATTGACAGGTAAAGTGTCCACGACAATAGATGTGGAGGAGGCTGGCGAGCGGCACACCGACAAGGCGGTTGGAGCGGTGGAGGACCATGGTGCCGGGTGCTCTCCCTTCCTATTAGCATATCATTCTTTTGAATCAATGTTCCTATTTCTAGAGGCAAGGAGGATTGCGGGGAGGCCAAGGAGAGGAGGGAATCAGCGTGGGCGACGGTGGAGTGAGGTGGTGGTGGCAACGGGTAACCATGGAGGTTAGGGAAAGCGAGGTCGGCTTCAGGATGCCGCCACCAACGAGCGGCCGCTGCTCGTCCCCCTCTTCACGCGCTCGCCGGCAGACCACGGGTCCCGCGGGCTCAGCGGCGACTGGCGGTGTGCGAAGAGACCAAGCCGGTGATGCTCCTCCCTCCCCACCCCGATCCTGCTCGCCGGCCTCTGCTGATTCGGCTTTCGCCACGCCTCCCTTAATTCTGCCTCTGCTCTCGCTCGCTGGAGTGTCGGCATCCGTGCCGGCCGCATCTGGGGAAGAAGTGGAAGAGGGGAGAAGGAGAATGGTAGGAGATAGAGAAGAGAGGGGATGAGGGGGAGGAAATGGGGCCCACTAATATGTGGGACCCACTATTTTTAATCTTATTATTTGACTGACATGTGGGCCCACATATTTTGTTTTAATTTTTAAATTGTGAAATTTTGCTTTATATGCCACGTCAGATGAAGACTGAGTCAAATTAGCCACGTAGGCGCCACGTCAGCTAAAACCGTTGTCCAAACCATTATGGGACCTATATTGCATCGGTTTTGACAGATGAAGAACACGCTGTATGTGTTTTTCTGTTGAAGGACGAAAATCGAATTCGTTGACAAGTTAAGAGACCTCAAGTGAACGTATTCCTTATTCAGCAGATCGTCGCTGCACAAAAATATTAGGCTCAATTGAGGGCCCAGTCCACTTGGTCACTTCATGGCCCATATCCTTCACCCTGACTACGCCAGCCGCCACAAGCCCACAACCCTGCGCTCTGCATCGCCGCCGCCCCGCCGCTCCTGCTCCCGGCGTACCCGTCCCCTCCTCACCACGCCGCTTCCCCATCCGCCGCCCCGCTGCACGCCGTCGCGCTCCCAGCCGCTTCCCCATTCGCCGCCCCGCTGCACGCCGGTGCGTTGGGGGAGTTGACGCCACGGCGTTTCCAACGTCCCTTTGCATCGTCATCGTTGATTTTCCTGGCGGATAAGTAAGTACACCAAGCCAGCTCCAGATTCTGCCCATCAAGACCGATAGAATTTCAGGTGCTTGCTTCCTCTGTTAGTTTTGCTTCTTTTTAAGGACATAGTATAGGATGCAGATGCACGTCTGGTGAGAATATCCCTTTGGGATGAAACAAGGTACGCGGTGTGTGTGAATTAATCCCTTTGGGATGAAACAAGGTATGCAGTGTGTGTCAATTAACATGGTAGATGTCATATCTATAAATTCCTGTGTTGTGATTTAAAAAAGCCACTTCTGCATGGTTGAAGCTTTGTGATCTTATATGCAAAGAGAGGTAAAATGAAAATATCAACCTTGCTCACATTATTCATGTTTGTGCCGATCTTTTTTTGAAGTGAGGAGAGAGATGATGAGCCACCCCTAAATCAAGAGGCAACCTCCACACAAATTTTAAGAAGGATGTGAGAGTATTAGATATATTGGTATTTGTGTACTACAGGTGATATATTGTATGGATTGCCTCTTAGTTCATGATTGAATAAAATAGATAAATTTGGAGGTGGTAGTCACATCTACCATAGCACTTGCCCTGATAAAACTTCCATGTGTGGTTGTAGTTCAGTAGTTCTACAGATGGTACACTAACTGTTTCATATTCTAACAGTCAGTTCATCTTTTTGGTACATTATTGCAGATAACGATGAATTGAATTTCTTTGTTTGCACTATGTTTGCATGCCGATGGTATTCTATGTGCTCTAAGTAAGGTCTGGATCTGAATATACAACTGGATGGCATCTGTAGAGTTTGGTCAAAGAAATCTGCGTGTCTTCCCCCTGAGAAGGCACATATTGGATGGGGTGTTTCAGCATGGTCCTTATAATTGTACCATGCAGAGGAGGTGGAAAAAGCCAGTTGATTCAGCAAGAACTCGATTGGAAGGCAGAACAAGGGATCATAGGCTGGACAAGCTCATGATTCAACTGAAGAACCTGAAGCTTGCTTTGGATTTACATGAGTTGATATCTCAGCAGAGGAACAAATATGCATCTCTCCAACTCCTCTCCAGGTGGAGACATGAGGTCGGCTTGAACATTGAGATAGGCACTTTCCTCAAGAAATATCCCCACATTTTCGACATTTATGTGCACCCAATCAAAAGAAATGAATGCTGTAAGGTCACCCCAAAAATGTCTGAATTGATTGCACAAGAAGATGCTGCCATCAGGGAAAATGAGCCTGCTATTGCTAAGCGGCTCAAGAAGCTTCTCATGCTATCGAAGGATGGAACTCTGAATATGCATGCATTGTGGCTCGTAAGAAGAGAACTTGGCCTGCCTGATGACTATAGGTGCTCTATGCTACCAAACCATCCATCTGAGTTTTCTCTAAGTTCCCCTGATACTCTGACATTGATCACTAGGGATGAAAATCTAGCTGTAGCTGATGTTGAAGAATGGAGAGCAAAGGAATATACAGAAAAATGGTTAGCTGAATCTGAGACAAAATATGCTTTTCCTATTAACTTTCCAACCGGCTTTAAGATCGAGAAAGGTTTTAGGGGAAAGCTTGGGAACTGGCAGAGGCTTCCCTACACTAAGGCTTATGAGAAGAATGAATTGCATCCAATCCGCAATGTCGAGCGGCTCGAGAAACGTATTGTTGGCATTCTTCATGAACTTTTAAGCTTGACAATAGAAAAGATGATACCACTTGAGAGGCTGTCACACTTCAGAAAACCTTTTGAAATGGAGGTAAACCTGCGGGAATTTATTCTTAAGCACCCTGGCATTTTCTACATCTCAACCAAAGGAAGCACACAAACTGTCCTTCTTAGAGAGAGTTACAGTAAGGGATGCCTGGTTCATCCTAACCCTGTCTACAATGTAAGAAGGAAAATGCTAGGGCTTATTTTGTCGGGATGTCGTGGCATTGATGAAATGGACAGTCCACTTTGGTTTGCTGAGGAGCACAATCAGGAAAGCAGTAACGAGTCATAGAATCACATGTGCCAGACAAATACCGAATGCCTTGTTGGAAGCTCAAAGTGGCATTTGTCAAAAAACTAGTCATTTTTAATCTCTGACATTCTTTACACGAGTACATAAGTTGACCTAATGATGTCACCGCTAGAGTTGCTGATAATGGTATGCTACTCTTGAGATGTCAGTGGTAAAGCATCATCTGCTGAGGAATGTACTGATTGTGCAAGCTAAGAAATTCAGTTGTCCTGAAGAGTGACTAGTCTGCACCCAGGGAAGAATGAATGCATCATGGTGCTTTAGCAGCTAACAAGGAGGAGGTGCTTGAGCAGGATCAGTTGTCAACCTTTGTTCCTGTTCCACAGATCTATTTTTGATGTACAACACTGATTTATTTTCTCTGCAGAGATAGCTCCAATGAAGATTTAAGGGCAGTAATTTATGCTTTGGACTGGTCTATCATAAATACAATTATCATTTCTCTAGTGGAAGTTTTTTTTTTCTTAAAGAGCCAACAGAGATCAGAAGATCCTCAAAGCAATTGAAAACTTGCTGATTGAAAGGTGCTATCGATAAGGAGTGCGGCAATTTCTTCCATACACAAATCTCTACTCAGCTCATGCCGTGTACAATTACATCTTGATGTCAAATTTGCATGATTATTTTATTTTGTTGATCACTGAATTTCATATTTCAGTAATAGTAACAATGCAGTTGTTTGGAATATGATGTACTCCCTCCATTTTTTAATAGATGACACCGTTGACTTTTTCTCATATGTTTGACCATTCGTCTTATTCAAAAATTTTATGCAAATGCATAAGATATAAATCACACTTAAAGTACTATGAGTGATAAAACAACTCATAACAAAATAAATTATAATTACGTAAATTTTTTGAATAAGACGAATGGTCAAACATGTGAGATTGACCTTCGCCATTTCCCTCCGGTCTGGGCCTGCCGCCCAAGTTCTTGGTTTCGGTAGCTCCGGCTGAAGGGCCCCATGGTGTACCTCCAACAATTATGATCAGTTCTAGCTACTCTGATGCGTTGGCTGCATCTGCAATCACCTGGCAAAACACTGAGAGATCTTTCTGAGAGTAAAGGTAGTTAACAATTCCAGTTTCGCCTAACTTTCATACCGATACCATTGCAGCAATTCATTAGACAAGCCCCTAAATGTTTTGAATGATTTAGTTACAACGATATAAACTGATTGAACCACTGCATACTTGCATAACATCTGTTTGGACTTTGGATTTTAGAACATATATTCATCTTCAAAAGATCTGCAGATAGTTAAACTTTGGGCCAAATTCTGTGAACCTCAATCTTCAAGCTGGCGTCAATACAGAGAAGTCTACTGTGACTTGTCACATCCGGCAACGTGCTGGATGAAGATTCATTTAGTGAACCAAACAAGGTAAGACAACCATTGCTTTTATCACAAGCTATTCATAACCATGCACTGGATTTAGCAATTACAAATATTAGTTTGCCAGCGCAGATGCAAGCCTATCTCTTCCGTTGTCTAGCAATCACCTTTGTAGGTTTATCTGTAAGCTTTCCAGGAACCTGTTTATTTGGTTATATCAGGAATCGTTTCCTACAATTTCTAGAGAAGTTTTACGCAGAAAGAATCACTTTCATTCTCAGTTGTTGAGTTCATCTAAGTTCTAAAGTATCTTGTGAACGATGCATGCAGGTCGTGCCGGTAACAAGCGAGCTGCCAGATGCTTCAGAGGAGATGGGAGCATTGCTCGCTCCTTATTCATTCACTTCATTTGAACTCGCTCTGGATCAGTAAAGCAAGCTCGTATTTCTTTCCATACATATCATGAATGACTTCCTAACCAGTTGCAAATGTGGTTAGCCAACATCAGTTAAATTAGAATTTAAGACTGCAGTAAAATATGTTCCATCAGGAGTATAGAATGGTAGGTACTGGCGCTGAACCTGACAATCAGAGAGGAAATTCAGGAAGTTCGACTGGTAGGAGATGAGCATCTCAAGTCAATGAACACAACAAAATGTTGATATTCAGACAATAAACCTAATAGCATAACTTCATGTATAAATGCTGTAGTGAGATTTTTTTGTTAGAGAAGGGTATTTTTTACCCGGCCTCTACATCCAACCGGATATATACGGCCATTGAAATAGAGAACTTAGCCCCGCAAACAACCCAATCTAAAATTCGCTCTATAGGCGATTTAAACTCAGGACCTTGGGGTACTACTCAGGTCACTATAACCACTAAGCTAAATGCTGTAGTGAGATGAGGGTACTTGTGTATATCCAAAGATGGCGGCTTCGATGAGAAGTGAATTGAGCCCGGTGTTATTGAGTTAGAAAAGGATAATGACGCAGTACGTCCTTCTGGGTCCCAATTTGCTCCCTGTTATTAAAGCACGATAAAAAATCATAACTCCAAAATTTAGTCATAACACCCATATTTCATTAAATATTAGTTTAAGGTGGGCAACGTATATATTACAAGTAAATGGGATATGTTTGCTGTAATGATCTTATGTGATTATTGTGATATACTTGGCAAGGTTCAAATGAAACTGAGCTTTATGTAACATTTGCAATCTATAAAGTAAACTGAAGCAAAAATCAATTGTTGAACAACCAATTACCCTGGTTGGCAAACAAAAGTATAGCTGTATATTATCTATTTTAGATGCTAAAAGAATCATAATGATTAGCTGTTGGAATGACAATACATTAACAATTAGAAAAAAAGGTACGGCGAGGTATGCATAAATATAAAATAAACCCAAATTCAGAAGCTTGATACAGGCATGTTTAAAATGTATCAATCTCCAAATCAAGCTTAACATGCTAGTTTTCAAGGTAAATATGTGTACGCCATCAAGAATAAAGCTACATATACAAAACATCATTTTCCAATGGATCTCAGATAACAATTTCTTAAATTAAAAACAGGACCCAATAATCCATAACATGCAAACTATTTGTCCTTTCATTTCATGACTTATTAAGAATCCATTCTTTACAACATGGTAAATGCAAACTATTTGTTCCTTCACAACATGACTTATTAAGAATCCATTCTTTACAACATGGTAAATTCTTTACAACCGGCGGCAATACTCTTCGCACATAGGCGAGATGGAGGCATGGGAAGCCAGCATGTCTCTGTACCGATCTACGGTGAGGCGAGACGGTCGATCTTATGCGTTGGAGGTAGGGTAAGATAGGGGAGGTGGTGGCTCCTCCACCATCGTCATCATCTGGATCTGGACCACGAAGGTTCAGATGCCTTCTCTAGCCATAAGACAATTCAAATACCATACATTTGACACCCCTAAGCTTTTTATATCGGCAAAATAACCCCCTTGAGCACTGCTCTAGGCGATTTTGGCCTGGGTTTGCACATGTGGGTGCTTGTTGCATCCAATCAAAAAAAGAAACATAATAAGGAGCACTCATCTTTGTCTATTTCCTTGCACCCCTCACTCTTTCTCCCCGAGCTTGCAGTGGTGAGGTCTGAGGAGTACGCAACTCACTAGTAGAGCTCGAGGAGTGGTGGTGTCTAGCGTGGCTCCAACCTTCCAAATATGGCTGTCACTGCCTCTACCTACCAATCACCGCCGTCTCTGCCTCCACTGAGTTCTGGGAAGAGATGAACTTGAGAAGGCAAAGCAGGAAGGTGGCAGACATTGACTGGGAGCTTTAAGGAACAGTCTCGCCACAACTTCCACATGTGGAGTTGTGGCAGCTATGTACAGGAGAGCTAGAGCTCTGTCGCCTCTAGTGGCCTCCTCTAGCAAGTTTCGCCTCCATCTTTGGCTGCCACCTCTATTCTCAACCTCAAGCAGTCAAGCCTCCTCACTCTCAACAGAGAGATAGAGAGAGGGAAAGGTGATATATATGATGTGTGCGCCCTACAAGTTTTTTTAATTTTTTGTTTTGCTAATTGGATGCTACGTCGTTGCCACGTGTGTCGGCTCGGGCCAAAATGGCCTAGAACAGTGCTAGAGGGAATTATTTGTCTGGCATAAAAAGTTTCAAGGTGAAATATCTTGACTAACGCAATATACAATAGGGGTTAATTCGGACTTTTCAGTTTATGGAGAGGAGCTGTTGGATGGGTCCTTTGGTTTCCTTGGATGAAGCAATACTGCTGACAAATCTAAATGGCGATGGCACGAGATAAATGATCTTAAACTATATTTTAATCATCCCTTCAGCTCAGCGAGAATATTCATTCCAGAAAATGAGAAAAAGAGACAATGGGCCATAGTTTTGCATTAATTTAGGGGAAAATTGCAAAAATAAGCATCCCATAAATCACTTAAAATTTGACAATCCACCCCATAAGTTATTTTATTGCAAATACCCATCCACCTACTCAGTTTTATTGCGAAAAACACCCTAGTGCGCACGTGTTTAACCGAATCAGCACGTTATCGCTGATGTCAAGTCACCACATGCTAAGTTAACGGAGTCCATTTTATCCAAGTATTTTGTATTAGACCTATTTTTCATGTTTAATTGAACTTTTTTTTTCATATAGCAAAACTCAATACGGCAACATTTAAACTCTCATCAGTAATTCTATTTGTAGAATCTAAAAAGAATTGTCAAGACTATACTTTGCAAGTACTCTATTTAATTTTGGTAAAGAACATATTGATGGCTTACACTTTATGAAAACATGTTAATTCGGTTAAGAATGTGCGCACTGGGTGGTTTTTGCAATAAAATTGAGTTAGTGAGTGGATATTTGTAACAAAATGATTTATTAGGTGGAATGTCAAACTTCAAGTGACTTATGGAGTGGTTTTTTCAATTTTACCTTAATTTAGCCCACTAATGCGCAATGATGATTAATTTGGTAATTGGTGTGGCACAAAGACTGATAAGAGTTATTGGACTTGGTCAGAAATTTGAGGTCGTAACGAAAAGGATGGTCTCACACAGAAAAGTATTTCGGCTATATACGGCACAAACAAAAAAAAAAAAGGGAATCCTGAAAATTCCTGTGAAATGTGTATTATGTGTGGCTGTGTGCACGTTCTGGTATGAATAGTGTTGTGTTGTTTCTTTTCTCGAGTGGCCTGTGATTGGGCGGAAGAAGCTCTTCCAATCTCTCTTTGTGTCACATGATTTATTTCCTTGTTTACACACATTTTTTGCATCGACGTTAGTGGGCTACGGCGGAAGCACATAAGCTTCGGTTCGTTAGGTGCCCAAAATGCCTCCAGCTTCTTGTGGAATATCCATCCATTTCTGTCTACCAGTGCGGTGGCTGTGGTGCTGTTCTTAGAGGTATAAATCTCATAATTTCTGCCATTCGCTGATTCAGTAATATTTACATCTTCGCATAAAACAGTTTTGATTTATATTAAGTCTATAATGATGCAGCAAAGAACCGAGTCATGTCTGTCACACAAACTGGATCCAAACCTGATGAACACAACAATATTTCAAGTAGCTTGAATGGGTCCTCTCAGGACAACGAATCAGCTTGCTCAGATGGACAGAAAATTGACTCTTCTAGTGCTCAGCCTAATGAAGACGCTGTGGAGGAAAACATTCCCTCCACTACCAAGGATGCAAAATCATGTGAAGCAGTAAATCAAGAACAAAATACGACCACTGTACAGAGCGTAACCCCTACCGAGGATGAGAATAAGGAGAAATGTCCTACAACTGATGCAGATATCCGAGACACTGGTTGTATGGTCAAAGTGCCACATGATATGTGCACTGGAGCTGATTCTAGTCCTATGTTGATTGACAAAGTAGAGAATATTGGCACAAGTGAAAATACAGACTTGGGAAAAGGTTACAGTTACGATTGTGTATCTGATGGAAATGCTGGTAGTGATGTTGCTGCTGTCCACATTGCAGGTGAGGAACCTGGAGCAATTTCTAATCATAGTATGAAGGGGGAGGTAGATAGTGTGACTGACCAAATATTTTCTGTTAGCAATAAAAATGTGAACTGCAAAGAGTTAGATGAAAGAACCAATCTGTGTAAGGAAACTGAGGCCAAGTCTTGTAATGGATTGATTCAAATGGAGGAGAGTTCACAGCCGAATGAAGGTTTTCATGTTGAATCTCATGAAGATCTGATTGAAGAATTGGAAAGATCTCTATCATTTAGTGATGATGAAGAGAGCTTGTTGGATGCAACTGGCAACAATGAACTTAATGAAGCTCTACAGTTTCAAATTGATAGCAGGAGATTTTCTCCAGGTAGCAAAATGAATGATGCTTCTCGAAGTGATCCGCATGGTCGACTGATTGAAGAACTGGAGAGATCTTTCAGTGATGCAGAAGAAGCAGCGGAGCAGCATGTCGTGGTTGTGGATAAGGTCATTACAGAGAGAGATTTTGGTAATGAGCATGGCAAGGTTCCAACTTCCCTGGTTGCTGAAAGTGCACATCCATGTGAAGGAAACATCTCATCATATGATGATGGGCATCAGAAATCTGGTCAGAGTTTTCAACAGAATGAACTAATAGCTGATGAAACTGAAGAAAAGGAGCATGGTCTCTTGGAAAATGACAGCAAGATCAACTGTATTCATGGGAATGAGCATGCCATGGTTACAGACAATGACATTGCAGAGATTCATAGTGAGCATGATAAGGATCCGCAGTTGCTGGATGGTGAAAGTGCAAAATTATGTGAAGGAGACATTTCTTCATTTGATGGACATCTCAAATCTGGACAATGTTTTCAAGAAGATGAGCCAACTGCTGATGGAAATAAACAAAAGGAGGAGAGCCATATGGGCAATAACAATGTGACCGACTGTGCACATGAGGATAATGCAGCTGTTGTTGGTTTCTCAAGCTTATCAAATGATGGGATTCACTGCAAATCACCTAGATTTAATGAGAAAGAAGATGAGAGATCAGATAAATACAGAGCTAATCAACTTTATCAGGGACTTTCACTTGATTCTGAGGACTTCATGTCAATCCAAAACTTTATCGAGTCACAAATGGATGGGACATCAAGTTCTCTCTCAAGTGGGTCTCCCAATCAAGGAAATTTGGCTCTGAAATCATCAACCAAATTCAAGTTTGATCGACTTGAGCGCCTCAAGAAGATCGATGAGCTAAGAGATCAGCTAAATAGGCTTTGTAGCAAAAAGCGCTTGGAGAATAGGTATCGGATGAAAGGCCTTGAGTACCAGCCACAACTGAGTAGCTACTACGTTGACCAACATAGTCAAAATGTTGATGCAGATTCCATCCAAAGTTCCTCTACTCTAGGGTCCTATTATTGGAATGGAAAGCAACCAAGTTACCCTCCACGAAACCAGTTCTCGCCACCTCATTCATGCACACACTGCCATTTTGGGCATGTGGAAACGCACATGCCACACAATTATGGTGCTTGGGATGAGTTCAATTCGTATTACCAGCCTTCATATGCTGGAAGCTCAATCATTGATCATGACTCACTCAATTCAAGCTACAAGGAGCAGAAGCGAGTGGTGCGAAAGCATATTTTGCGGCCTGTGTCAGGTGCTTCACCATTTACAGTATGCAATAGCTGTTTCAATTTAGTTCAAATGCCATCAGATATCTACATATCCAAAACAAAGATGGGCAAAATGCAGTGCGGCCAGTGCTCCAAGGTTCTTGTATTATCATTTCCTGCCATACACCACGCGTGTGCAAATAGCAGTAAGGAGGTAGCCTCAAAATCAAACAAGCACAAAGGCAGCATAGTCGTTAAGCCTGAGGATGTTGCTTCTCATTCTGCTGAGTCCTTTACTCGAGATCCTGTCAGTATGAATGAAGAATATGGAGCATCTTTCACAAGAAGCTTCTCTACTCAAGCTGGATCAGCCCTTGCTGCCTCACAAAGTGGCAAGAATGTTTCAGATTCGACACTTCATAGACTCATGGGATATGATTCAGCAAGCCAGCTACTACATGACTTACGTCACAGCAAGGTTTATGATGACGGATACGAGAGCTTTGAGTCAATGGTGCCAGTATCCAGCAGAGTATCCAGAAGAAAGAACACTTGAGGTTTTGCAGTGCTCCTTGTAAGCAGGATTATAAGGCAAACAGTTTTGCGGATCCGTTGTTAAGTTCGTTTTTGAAAACATGCGGACATCTTGCCTGCAAATAGTTTCACAGGTTTTCCCATGGAAATCTGAATCCATTTGATGTTATTGTTTGTCAGATTCTTTGGTTATCTTGGTATATGTGCTGTATATTCTTTTGCTGTAAATTTGTTAATATTCAAGATTATAATAACATTTTGTGCTGTTAGTATCTGATGTTTGTGTGGAATGTGGATCAAACTAAATAAATGAGGTGATATTCGGGTATTTACCCATCGTTGCTAGAGCACAAAGCGTGATAGTTACGTGCATCAGGGAGTATATTAAGCTCCCTCCGTCCCAATATAACTGTCACCATTCACTTAGTACTGTTTCAACTTTGCTCGCTAACAATTTTATATAATTTAGATTATGATGAAAATGTTTAATGCTTATGTTTAGTACTCCCTTCGTCCCATAATATAAAAGATAATGGTCCCATAATATAAAAGATAATGGGTGAGTGTGACACATCCTAATACCATGGAAGCCCGACTGGCAATGAGTACTATAGATGGCCATAAGGCCCACCCGGCACGACCCGGCCCAGGCACGGGCTAGGCATGGCCTGAGGCGATCGAGCCGGCACGGCACGGTCGGCACTTCGGGCCGTGTCGTGCTTGCCCACGGGCTGCACCTTAGGCCCAGGCACGGCCCACCAGCAGTCAAGCCGTGCCGTGTCGGCCCGAAGGCACGGGTGGTCCATCGTACCTTCTTTGAAATAAGTCTATTTCCCATCCCTCTTCTTTGGGCTGTGACATATATAGCTAAAGTAAGTGTTGACGCGAAAAACACACACTGGCCTGGGAGATCTGCTTAGCTACAGTGCAGGACCAAAGGTTGATGAGATACGGGCGTACCAGTCAGTTTGACCTTGCAACTGACAAGATATACAAATAGCATATCAATGAGCTGATCGGCTGACAAGCCGATATATTAATTCCAGCCGATGCCGATACCAGCCGATAGCGATAGGGTTTTGAGCTATCGGCTATTATTCTGATGTAGATTTTGACACTTGATGTAAATAGCAATATAAAGGCAATCGGCTAATGATAATGCAAGAAAGCAAGAATACAATCCAATATAAACCAATCGGCTAACAATGACATGATAGGATAAGTATTGATCCGAAGGTTAAAGCATACATCGGCTGGAGGTCCGATGTCATAAAATCCACAACATTAGATAAACAGTAAAGTCTTTGTTGCGATCGGCTAAATCCAATATGTATGCAATCCTTGTAAGCCGATGCAACGTCCAGATAACTTATCGGCTAGCACCCCGATAAAACACTAGCATGAACCTATCGGCTTAACAAGACTTATATTATCAACAACAATCTAGTAGGTCGAACCTAACCGATGCAGCACGAGATTTTATATGATAATGTAATACTTGATGAGCCGATAGATTTGTCTAATGTGATGGATATAACAAATCTATTTATAACAACATTGTGATTATAGAGATATATCGGCTAAGACAGAAGATCATACCTAACCGAGACAATCCCAACTAAACCGATGCGTCTCTAAACACAATGCAATTTGAGATAGAATTGAGATATCAGGTAAGCAAATATATCAACCAAACCAGAGTGATACAAGAGATCAAAGCGATGCAGCCTTGAACAACACCAATGCAACCGATAGATTCACCAGGGCCGGTGGAACGTAGGACTTACCCCTTCGCCGAAGATCGAACTGAACCGATGCAGCCCCGCGTCAGGTGCCGAATTCCGCCGGATGATAAGTAAAAACCTCGGGAAAGAGGGTGGCGATGCGCCGAGAGTAGTTGTATTGATCGAGAGATTGATTTTACAATGACCCCGGGTGTACATATTTATACCCATGAGGAGATACTAGTCCTTGTAGGACAAGAAAGAAACTCTCTTAAAGATAAAAGGAAAACATAAAGTCCTTATAAAACACTAAACACACTTTCCTAAAGATAAAAGGAAACTAGCATACTATTCCTAATTAATAGATAACTTGCCATGCCGCATTCTCCTTGAACTCGGTCACTTCTAGATAAGCTTCCTTTATTCGATTAATTTCCTTAACCGAATATAGCAGGGATCCGACTATTGGCGATGTGATAATTCTTTTAGGGGTTTACCAAATTTCACTGTTAACAGTAAGTCTATTTTACGTTCCTACTCTTTGGGCCGTGCTATATAATACGTCTTTTTTTCCTCCCTATTCTTTTGTGTCATGCCTTACATATGGTTGAAAATAAGTCTATTTCGCATCCCTGAACTTTGTGTCAGACCGTGCCGGCCCAGCGTGCCGAGGTAGCAGCCCAGACACGACACGACTGTCGGGCCAGGCAGGCACGGGCACGACCCGAGTCGGGCCGTGCCTTGCCTAGGCCGGGCCTTGGCCCGGGCCGTCAGGCCTCGAGCCATATGGTCATCTATAATGAGGACTTTGTGTTGGTGACTTGAGACTTTCTATGCGATAACCGCTTACCATCCATCTGCAGCGAGTTCCACTAGAAGGCCTACTTGGCCGTTATAAGTTTTTCATTGACTTGGCAACTCGAGAAACGCCTTACCTTGGGGCAATTTTGAGAAACATGGATGGCCAACGTAGCTAGCAGCCTAGCATGCCTTCTTTGTGTGGCGGTGCTGCAAACTTGCAACCATCTAGTCAACAAATGTAGCTTCTTCAAGCAAGTTTGGGCATTGTCCAGCATTATCTTCAAACTGTGCTCGACCTAGGCGGCGTAGCCACTACTACAGAAAGCGTTTTTGCATACGGGCGGAATCGATCTTCACATGCGGTTGGCCAGCCCGCATGCGCGAAATGGTCTGCAAAGATCACCATTTGCGCATGCGGCCGTCGCAGCCGCATGCGAAGATCGATCTTCGCATGCGGCTGCGACGGCCGCATGCGCAAATGGTGATCTTTGCAGACCATTTCGCGCATGCGGGCTGGCCAACCGCATGTGAAGATCGATTCCGCCCGTATGCAAAAACGCTTTCTGTAGTAGTGGCTACGCCGCCTAGGTCGAGCACAGTTTGAAGATAATGCTGGACAATGCCCAAACTTGCTTGAAGAAGCTACATTTGTTGACTAGATGGTTGCAAGTTTGCAGCACCGCCACACAAAGAAGGCATGCTAGGCTGCTAGCTACGTTGGCCATCCATGTTTCTCAAAATTGCCCCAAGGTAAGGCGTTTCTCGAGTTGCCAAGTCAATGAAAAACTTATAACGGCCAAGTAGGCCTTCTAGTGGAACTCGCTGCAGATGGATGGTAAGCGGTTATCGCATAGAAAGTCTCAAGTCACCAACACAAAGTCCTCATTATAGATGACCATATGGCTTGAGGCCTGACGGCCCGGGCCAAGGTCCGGCCTAGGCAAGGCACGGCCCGACTCGAGTCGTGCCCGTGCGGCCTGGCCCGACAGTCGTGTCGTGTCTGGGCTGCTACCTCGGCACGCTAGGCCGGCACGGCCTGACAGAAAGTTCAGGGATGCGAAATAGACTTATTTTCAACCATATGTAAGGCAGGGCACAAAGAATAGGGAGGAAAAATAGACGTATTATATGACACGGCCCAAAGAGTATGGACGTAAAATAGACTTATTTTAGCTATATATGTCACAAGCCAAAGAAGAGGGACGGGAAATAGACTTATTCAAAGAAGGCACGATGGGCCACCCGTGCCTTCGGGCTGGCACGGCACAGCCTGACTACTGGTGGGCCGTGCCTTGGCCTAAGGTACAGCCTGTGGGCAAGCACGACACGGCCCGAAGTGCCGACCGTGCCGTGTCGGCTCGATTGCCTCGGGCCGTGCCTAGCCCGTACCTAGGCCGGGTCGTGTCAGGCGGGCCTTATGGCCATCTATAGTACTCATTGCTAGTCGGGCTTCTATGGTATTAGGATGTGTCACATCTACCCATTATCTTTTATATTATGGGACCATTATCTTTTATATTACGGGACGAAGGGAGTACTAAACATAAGCATTAAACTTTTTCATCATAATCTAAATTATATAAAAATTGTTTGCGATCAAAGTTGAAACAGTACTAAGTGAATTGTGAATGGTGACAGTTATATTGGGACGGAGGCCGGAGGGAGCTTAATATACTCCCTGATGCACGTAACTATCACGTTTTGTGCTCTAGCAACGATGGGTAAATACCCGAATATCACCTCATTTATTTAGTTTGATCCACATTCCACATAAACATCAGATACTAACAGTACAAAATGTTATTATAATCTTGAATATTAACAAATTTACAGCAAAAGAATATACAGCACATATACCAAGATAACCAAAGAATCTGACAAACAATAACATCAAATGGATTCAGATTTCCATGGGAAAACTTGTGAAACTATTTGCAGGCAAGATGTCCGCATGTTTTCAAAAACGAACTTAACAACGGATCCGCAAAACTGTTTGCCTTATAATCCTGCTTACAAGGAGCACTGCAAAACCTCAAGTGTTCTTTCTTCTGGATACTCTGCTGGATACTGGCACCATTGACTCAAAGCTCTCGTATCCGTCATCATAAACCTTGCTGTGACGTAAGTCATGTAGTAGCTGGCTTGCTGAATCATATCCCATGAGTCTATGAAGTGTCGAATCTGAAACATTCTTGCCACTTTGTGAGGCAGCAAGGGCTGATCCAGCTTGAGTAGAGAAGCTTCTTGTGAAAGATGCTCCATATTCTTCATTCATACTGACAGGATCTCGAGTAAAGGACTCAGCAGAATGAGAAGCAACATCCTCAGGCTTAACGACTATGCTGCCTTTGTGCTTGTTTGATTTTGAGGCTACCTCCTTACTGCTATTTGCACACGCGTGGTGTATGGCAGGAAATGATAATACAAGAACCTTGGAGCACTGGCCGCACTGCATTTTGCCCATCTTTGTTTTGGATATGTAGATATCTGATGGCATTTGAACTAAATTGAAACAGCTATTGCATACTGTAAATGGTGAAGCACCTGACACAGGCCGCAAAATATGCTTTCGCACCACTCGCTTCTGCTCCTTGTAGCTTGAATTGAGTGAGTCATGATCAATGATTGAGCTTCCAGCATATGAAGGCTGGTAATACGAATTGAACTCATCCCAAGCACCATAATTGTGTGGCATGTGCGTTTCCACATGCCCAAAATGGCAGTGTGTGCATGAATGAGGTGGCGAGAACTGGTTTCGTGGAGGGTAACTTGGTTGCTTTCCATTCCAATAATAGGACCCTAGAGTAGAGGAACTTTGGATGGAATCTGCATCAACATTTTGACTATGTTGGTCAACGTAGTAGCTACTCAGTTGTGGCTGGTACTCTCCTCCTCCTCCTCCTCCCTCGCTCCAGCGACCACGAGTATCCTGCCACGTCGCCGCCGCCGCCGCCGAGTCCGGAGGCAGGAGGCTCAGTGTAGTGTCGGCACCACGTTCGTCGACGCTCTCGCCCCGGTCATGATCGCCCGGTGTGCCAAAGCTTAAGCGTAGCCCGGCAGAGCTTGGATTCAGCTCAGTTCGCGCCTCGCCGTCACGGCTCACCGATGATAGTTTGCACCACCATGGCATCGGTGAGGGAACAGACGCCTGATCGTTGTGGCTGCGGGAGTGAACCCTCTGGCACAAGATTCCCCATTTCCTCCTCAGCTCCATCAGCTCAGCCTGCAACGTAAAAATCGCCTTGATTACGACCGGGAAAATTCCCAATTTCAGAAGGGGATTTCATTTTCATCCATTGGATTTACCTTGTGTGATGTCTGGGGCTCGTTTGCGTGTGGCCAACCGGGGAAGTAGGTGAGGGCAAGGGTGGTGCCATCTGCCTTCGCCCTCACCTGCGATGCTTCCTTCTCATAGCCGTCGGCGCACTCGGCACAAAGGGCCGGCACGCCATTTTCGTCTCCTCCCAATGCAAGGTCCAGTACGGGGATCTCACCAAGCTTGGTGATCTGATCATCTTCTGCCACCCTGCTACACATGGACACATGGAAACAAGAAGAGATGCCCATTAAGTTCCAATGCATGGAGGTTGAATCATTTTAAAATTTCCTGTTCTGATGAAATTAAAGTGAGCATAGCACATATTCTATACCTTTCGATGAAGGAAAAGACAAGCAGAAGGAACGAACAAACTACAAAAGTTCACCTACTACAACGGTGTACCAGAAAGATCATTAACCAATGTTGTTTTTTTTCCTCCATCGGAGAGGTTCAGGATTTCAGCTTTCCAGCATATTGTACAACCAGAAACTGCCTGGCTCAGAAAGAAGAAGAAAGAATCTCCAAAGAATAAATCAGAGCCATCCTGTTCCTATTTTCTACTACTGTACTCTATAAATACTACTCTACTACTATTTCAAATCTAAAAATTTCTATAAATCAGAAAGGCCATTAAATTTCAGGGGTTCCTAAATCCTAATCCTACATTTCTATAGTATTAACCATTGTGCAAGCAGCAAAGTGTGCCTGTCCAAACAGAGCACACAACCACCAAACCCAAAGCAGAGAAGAACAGCTGCAGAGGATGACGGTCGTGGCACAGTTTACAGCATGGCAAAATGGAACAAAGCATATGAACGAACAGGGACATTTGTCGAGCACCTTGGGGGTGGAGCCGGAGGGGCGCGGCGGCCGAGGGACAGGCCGGTGCCTGCGTCCGCGCGTCAGCATCCCTCGTCCCTCCCTCCCTCCCTCCTGTTGCTCCGAAATTCCAACGTCTTTTCCCTTTTCCAGCGTGCCCGCTTGCTTCCAAACAAAAAGTCCGGAGGGGCCAAGGAAAGAAAAAAAGAAAGGAACAGGAGGTTAAAGCTGCGGAAAAGGGCGACATTTATACGGAGACGTGGTCAGAAAAAAATGTCTCTCCTGTAGGAGTACATTGCATGTATCACCGTCTTATTCTTCTTGTTCTCGTGGGGAGGCGTGATTTCGTGAATGCCTTCCCTCTATCACCAAAAAGAAAAAGGCGTTGGAGGAAATAAAAACGGCACAGGTAAAGTGGTAATCTCAGTGCGGTGAAATTTCGTTTCGGTAAGGGAATTTTCGGTTTGGGCAAATTATATAAAAAACGACTGAACTGCCATGAAGCGTAATACACTACAGGAGTATTTGGAAGAGGTATCTACTTTTTCGAAGATGTCATTCAGTTTATCAGCGGTCTGTATTATGAACAAAGGGAGATGGATTTTCAATCCCATCGTTCTTTTATGTCCCTAAGTAGTTATTAAATTTTTTTAAAATATTTTATGAGAGTACTCATATTAATCTATCTTGTTATTTTTTAAAAAAAAAAATATAACCCTCTCAGATTATATACAATAAACAAGGAATGTGTCTTGGAGGAAAATAATTTTTTTGAAAGAAAACTTTAAAATGTATCTCTTATAACTTGTATATAACTTACATATAAATAGCATATTTATATCATAATAGTCGCGTGGTGCAGCGGTAGCCGGCAGAGCATCAAATGTTTTTTTTATTTTCTCATCCATGTTTGCAGAATGTTAGAACAAATCGAATGGTCTAAGAATCGAAAGTTTTCTCCCAATAAAATTGTTAATAGTAATCTAGCTTTTCCGTTGTGGGGATGAAAACATTACATTGATTAAGATATCAGCTAATAACAAAAGGGTGTTGAGTGATCACTAGTCTGCACCTAAGGTCCCAATACTACTGCAGTAAACAATTTTTTTTACATATAACTTTGGAAGAGACTAATTCTAAGACCGAAAGTACTCCAGAAAATACAAAAGAGGACAAAAATTCGGAGCCCATGAGAACAATTCAGTTCAGTGTCCACATCCATGGATCCTATTGGGTAGGACTAGCCTAACATCCCTTCCCGCCAATTTCATAATTTGAATTTCTGCAAGTCCCACATTCCAAGCTCTCCTGATCACTTCAATTGGTAACCAAAACCAGAGAGGCGAGCAAGCGACCACCTTCTCCCCGTCATCCTCCGGGCTCTTCCCAGCTATACGGCGCCGCCATCGCGGTGATGGCAACCGTATCGTGCCCTACTCGTGGCTGTCGAGGCTGTCGTCGAGGCGTCCCGGCTCGCCGCCGTCACATCCACCTTCGTTAGTCAGGTCACTCGGAGCCGCCTCCTCTTCGCTGTCGCCACCGTCGTCGTCGTCGACGGCGGCGCAGAGGTTCAGGTCGAGGCTGACACCGCCTCTCCGACGGGGCTTGGGCTCGCCGGAGAGCTGGCCCTCCTCCGCCTTCCTCTTGAGATCACCGGACAGCAGCAGCTGCTCCAGCCACACCCGCCGGATGCTCACCGCGTCGACGGTGGCATCCAATCCGTTCACCGTCATCATCTCGCCGTCTGCTCCTCCTCCTCCTCCTCCTCCTCCCTCGCTCCAGCGACCACGAGTATCCTGCCACGTCGCCGCCGCCGCCGCCGAGTCCGGAGGCAGGAGGCTCAGTGTAGTGTCGGCACCACGTTCGTCGACGCTCTCGCCCCGGTCATGATCGCCCGGTGTGCCAAAGCTTAAGCGTAGCCCGGCAGAGCTTGGATTCAGCTCAGTTCGCGCCTCGCCGTCACGGCTCACCGATGATAGTTTGCACCACCATGGCATCGGTGAGGGAACAGACGCCTGATCATTGTGGCTGCGGGAGTGAACCCTCTGGCACAAGATTCCCCATTTCCTCCTCAGCTCCATCAGCTCAGCCTGCAACGTAAAAATCGCCTCGATCATGACCGTTTCCCAATTTCAGAAGGGGATTTCATTTTCATCCATTGGATTTACCTTGCGTGATGTCTGGGGCTCGTTTGCGTGTGGCCAACCGGGGAAATAGGTGAGGGCAAGGGTAGTGCCATCTGCCTTCGCCCTCACCTGCGATGCTTCCTTCTCATAGCCGTCGGCGCACTCGGCACAAAGGGCCGGCACGCCATTTTCGTCTCCTCCCAATGCAAGGTCCAGTACGGGGATCTCACCAAGCTTGGTGATCTGATCATCTTCTGCCACCCTGCTACACATGGACACATGGAAACAAGAAGAGATGCCATTAAGTTCCAATGCATGGAGGTTGAATCATTTTAAAATTTCCTGTTCTGATGAAATTAAAGTGAGCATAGCACATATTCTATACCTTTCGATGAAGGAAAAGACAAGCAGAAGGAACGAACAAACTACAAAAGTTCACCTACTACAACGGTGTACCAGAAAGATCATTAACCAATGTTGTTTTTTTTCCTCCATCGGAGAGGTTCAGGATTTCAGCTTTCCAGCATATTGTACAACCAGAAACTGCCTGGCTCAGAAAGAAGAAGAAAGAATCTCCAAAGAATAAATCAGAGCCATCCTGTTCCTATTTTCTACTACAGTACTCTATAAATACTACTACTATTTCAAATCTAAAAATTTCTATAAATCAGAAAGGCCATTAAATTTCAGGGGTTCCTAAATCCTAATCCTACATTTCTATAGTATTAACCATTGTGCAAGCAGCAAAGTGTGCCTGTCCAAACAGAGCACACAACCACCAAACCCAAAGCAGAGAAGAACAGCTGCAGAGGATGACGGTCGTGGCACAGTTTACAGCATGGCAAAATGGAACAAAGCATATGAACGAACAGGGACATTTGTCGAGCACCTTGGGGGTGGAGCCGGAGGGGCGCGGCGGCCGAGGGACAGGCCGGTGCCTGCGTCCGCGCTCGCGGGGACGACCACGGGCTGCAGCCGACACGTCGCCTCCAGGCGGCGCCGCCGCCCGCTGCCGCCGCTGCTGGCACCGCACGTACGTCTGGTAGCTCGCGGCCGCCACGAGCCAGGCGCGCCCCGCGACGCCGGCGGAGCTCCGCCATCAGGCGCGCCAGCTCGGCGACCATGTGGTCCTCGGGGCGGAGTACTCCGCGAGGGCGTGGTGGTGGTGGTAGTGGTCGTCATCATCGATGGCCCAGCGCACGTCGCCGACGTAGATGACCAGGCCGGCGGCCTTGGCGTCGACGATGGAGTTCGCGGTCCGGCGTAGCTCGGCCACCTGGGCGTCGACGTCGGCGCGGGTCATGAGGCGAGGTGGACGCGGGAGAGGTGGAGCCTCAGCACGTGCGCGCCGCGCAGCTCGCCCGGGACGTCGCCCGTCTCCAGCCGCCTCATGAGCTCCGCGACCGACGCCTCGGCGACGGACACCGAGTCGCCGACGACGACGGGGTTGGGTCTTGCCCCTGCCTCCGCACCATCACCTCCAAGATCGCCCTCACGTCCTCCTTGCACGACGACGGTGTCAGGACGGTGCAAGAACTGAGCCGGCCACGGCGCGCCGCCGCCGCCACCGCCGCTGGCGGCGTGCGCGTCGAGGTCAATGTGCGGCTCGGGGGAGGAGGACGAGTAACAGACTGGTGGCCGCCGAGGCTCGGGAGCATGGCGCCCCCCTCCTCGAGGGTGCTCTTACGGCGGCGCTCGAGAAGCCGCCTCCCGCATGACCCGGCTCACGCTGGGTCGTCGAGGATGGAGATGATGAGCTGGTCAAGCTCTACCTTGATCGCGAGGAGAGGCTGCTGCTGCGGTTGAAGCGCGTGCTGCGGCGGCTGCAGGCTCTGCAGCTCGATGCAGCCGCGCCGCTGGTTCGCCTGCGCGCGCTTGAGCGCGGCGACGAGCGCGTTGGACAGCGTCGGGTCGGGCGGGACGAGCGACGACGCCGGCGAGCACGCCCGCCCGCAGTCGGCCATCGCGTTGGTGGCGGGGAGGCGGTTGAGCGCGACTTGAAGCAGAGCTCCAGCGCCCTGCACCGGAGCGGGTGCGACGCCGCCGCCGCGGGCGCGCAGGCGGACACGGCCGGGTGCGCCCTGACGCAGGCGCGCCTGAGGAGGCCGTGGGCCAGACAGACGGCTCGCCCCCGGAGCAGCGAACGGAGGCGGGTCCGACGGCGACGACGAGAGGACGAGGAGGAGGAGCTCCCAGCAGCGTGAACGCCACGTGCAGCGGCGTGAGCTGCGGCTGCCCGCGGCGTCGCGCCAGCGCCACGCGAGCTTGAGCACGCGGCCGCGTCGGCGGACAGCGCCTGGTGCACCGTGTAGCCCCCCGCGCGCATCGCCTTCACCCCCAATGTTGTCTTGCACCCTCTCGCTATGCTCACAGTGGTGTGTGCAGTGGCAAGAGTCACCAGTTCACCTTTGGTAGGTTAGCTTTGTGTGTGCATGGTAGAGTAGTAACTAGTAGTAGTAGTATTCCACTTTTTAGGGGTTTATAGAATGGAGTAGAAAGAATAGACAGTGTAGAGTGGTTTTCACAGGTCAGGCTTTATCCCTCTCATGTTCTTTTTCACCCTGCTCCTCCTTTGTGTGGATTGTTGCTTTCTATACAAAAGTGGGGTCGGGATTAGTTTGTCTCTTTTCTACTACTACTGCTGCTGCTGTGTGTTGCATTGCATCTCTTTGTCTTTCTGCATGCTGCCCTAGTGCCTGCCAATCTGAATGCCATGCCAACCCTTTCTTTCTCTGTTCTTTTCTCATTCTTTTCCGTCCACTTTGCCTTTGGTTTTTCGTCAGGATTCAGGGATCTTTCCCTTTCCACCCTGCAGAAAAGGTACAGATAGGTACCTACCCACACACTGGGACAAATATGGCGCCAAAGATCCATCCATTCTATTCATTCACTTGTGGGCATCACCGTTGAGCAAATCACACACTAATCAAAGTGAAAGGCAGGAATAATAATGCAATTGCATGCACAGGCGCGCAGGTAGCTGAGACCCTGTTTAGAGGGACTAAACTTTTAAGTCCCTATCACATGGATGTTGAAAATTAATTATAAATATTAACGTAGACTATTAATAAACCCATCATAATCTTAGACTAATTCGCGAGACAAATCTATTGAGTCTAATAATTATGATTAGCCTATGAGCTACAGTAACATTCTCTATTATGGAAATTAGACTAAAAAATTTGTCCACAATAGCTTCATTATTAATTAGTTTTGTAGTAGTCCATTTAATACTCTAAATAGTTGTAATGCAGACTAAGTAGTCCTGCACCAACACCACCTGAGTCACGAGCGCGCCATGGCGATCGCCATTCGTCAAGCGCAGCAGGCGAGGGAATTCCCTGTCATTCCATCGTTGTTCCATCCATGGACCGGCACGCCACGTACGCCGTGTTTTGCGCGCAGTGCCTGCCCCTGCCACGCCGGCTAGGACTAGTGAGCGGCAGCGGCAAAAAAGGAGACCTTTCGATGCATGGACTCCGGGCATGTCAAGCACAGTGATGAGAATGTGAGACGAGACGGATGGAGATGTGATGCTGCTGCTGCTTTTGCTACGAGGCAGGCAGAACACACAAGGCTGCTGCAGTGCAGGGCAGAAGGCAACGAAACAGCAGAGAGCGAAGAGGGATGGATGTGCTGGGTTGGTGGCTGCTGCTGGTTGGCTGGCCGGCCTGCCGGTGGGCGCCCCCCGCTGGCGGAGGAATTCGAGGAGTGGATGGACGGATGGGTGGGTCATCACTGGTCAGAGACGACGGGCAATGCGTTGGTTCCTTGACGGACTAGCCGTGGTCGATCCTTTTCCTCGGAGTTCGGGGGGGTGCCGTTACTTCGCTATCTCTCCGCCTGTGTGACCGCCCTTTCTTTGACTGACCACCAAAACGAAAACGCGGCCCCCGCTAGCCTACCGCGTGCCGTTCCTTCCCACCCGACTCCTACACTCTAGTCTCTGTCTCTACACGACTACACACAACAAAAGGGGTCCGCCGGCGGGAGTTCCTGATTAGGTCGCGTACAGGGATGGTAGTTTTGCCAGTTTTGCCTGTTTACCGGCGGTAAAATCCTAAGAGTTTGGTTTGTTCTTCATTTAGAACCCATAGATTTTTTATTAGATTAAAACCTCTACCCAACGGGAACACGAGCACGGGCATGGGTAGTGACTTCGCCGTTTACCCGCGAAACCAACTGACATATGGGCTCTCAATCAACTTAGTATAAAAAACCCTAATCTAAAATCTTTAGGATTTCTCTCCCACCCCCCCCCCCCAACCACCTCCTCCAGTCCCAGCCTCCTCGGCCTTGGCCCTCGGCAGTCAGCATCCTCCACAGCCGTCGCCGCCAACCAGTCACCGGCTCGTTGCCATGAGGGGACGGGAGGGTGTAGGATCGAGATGTCAACTAGAAGGGGGGGTGAATAGGCGATTTAAAACTAAATGACACCTAATCAAAACTAACCTAAGTTGCTAGGCTTGGTGAGGGTCAACTCTAACTAACACAACTTAGTTATGTTTTGCAAACTAGGGTGATAGTGGCTCAATTTATATCTCTAGGAGTAAATCACCACTCTATGTCAATGTTTAGCAATCCTAGCGTGATATGATCTCAAGTATGTCTCTAGAAATGTAATTGCACAAATGTAAATGCGACAATCAAATGAGACAAGGAGACAAGAGATTTGTTCACCGAGGTCGGAAACTCGCCGGTTTCCTACTCCCGTTGAGGCGAGCCCAACTCCACCGCTCAACCACGCAGCCACCGCACGCCCCCTTCGTCAAGGGGTGGGCAAGGCGGAGCCGGCCCATGGAGAGGACTACCCAAGCCTCGATCATTAGGGTAGTTCTTCCTTCATCCGAAGGTGGTGAACTCCAAACCACTCACAAACCGGTGCCGGGCCTCCTCCACAATCTTCTCGGAGAGGTCACCGGCAACTTCTCCACAAGCCGTCTAGGAGGCAGCAACCTTCAGAGTAACAAGCAATGACCCGGCGTGGAGATGATCAATCAAGTGCCACACTAGCTCTACAAATGGAAGCAATGCACTTGACTCTTGGCTAATTAACCCTCTAACACACTAGATGGATGAACACAAAAGCTCAAGTGAGTGTGAGAGAGGTGCAAGGGGTGTATGCAATTGAATTGGGTGCCAAGAGAGCCCCCTTGCTGCTGGAGGGGGGGTATTTATACTCCCACCAACCAAAAAACTAGCAGTTGGGGGCGAAATCCCCCAACTTTGTGCTCTGCCGGTCTGATCGGAGGTATGTGGCCGGTCAGACCGTGCTACTCTGTTAACGGCTAGAAAACTAGCCGTTGTAGCCTGTTAGAGGGCCCCATCGGCCTGGCGGTCAGACCGATGTTGAGTGGCCGGTCAGACCGCCTCGGCTCGGTCAGACCGCCACCGGCTCGCCCTGACCGAATGCGGCTTCGTCGGCTCTATATCGGCCACCCGAGTAGCACCATCCCGGCCTCCAGGGGGCCGGTCCTGACCGCGCATGGTGCCCGCGCGTCAAACCGCCGTACTGCGGCCGGTCAGACCGGCCAGGGCACGCCGATCAGACCGCCACTATGTGGCCGGTTTGACCGCCCTTGGTCAGCCGACCAAATGAAACTGCAAGAGTGATTTTGTGTGTGCGATGAAAAAGTGAGCACAAGTGAAAATGCAATGACCTAATGTGGCAATTTAATCATCTCTTTGCTAGGTCATTACTCCCCTTGATAGTACGGCGAAACTAACAAATAAACTAGCAAATTTGATCGCCCTTCACCTCGATCAATTTTAAAACTAAAACACTAGTTTTACCGTTTTCTTTTCTTCGCTTTGCGCCATCAAATTTTAATCCATCGATAGTCATCCATGCGCACACATGACGTGTACCTAACTTAAAATATTATCTCAATAGCAACGGTTAATCCACAATTAGCGTTTGTCATTAATTACCAAAATTAACAACGGGGGCCTAGATGCTTTAATCTCCCCCTTTTTGGTAATTGATGACAAACACTACAAATATATATATAATCAAACATAGAACACATGGACATATATTGCAACGACAATCAAAAGCTCCCCCTAAACATGTGCATATCAATCATAGACAACAAATATGGAGCCAATGCACATTTCAATATCACATTTCAACAAGCACAAACACATAAGCAATATTTCAATGTGAACTTCAAGAAATATTCATCCATAAGCATAAGATGGTCACATATATATCAATATCGCATACACCATCCATCATCGCACAAGTTCACATCACTTAACCATTCAAATCACAAAAGTCACAAATCATCCTAAAAGGGCTCACAAATAAACATAGGCTATTACGAGACCACGAAGGGTCCAAATGACATAGAGAGTTCAACAAAACGATAAAGAACACACAATATAGAGTAATAGCCCATACCCATACATAATATAGCCCAAAAGCACCTTAACCTATTAGATTTGAGGACACTAACCTCACTACTACTAGTCCTAACCCACAAGACATAAAGCACACTTTTCTCCCCCTTTTGGCATCAAGTACCAAAAAGGTCTTCATTCTTGTGGAGGAGAAGGAGGACGCGCCGAAGTGGAAGGATGAGGAGCATCACGACGACAATGATACACAAATGCTTGGGAGCTCTCCAACATTTGGACTCGAGAATCCAATGACCCACTGTAGTGTGCAATCTCCCCATGGAAGCATTCAAGTCTCCAACATCAGTGCGCAAGCCACGAACATTCTCATGCAATGCTTCATGCCCGGTAGACAAGCGTTGAATGCTTTCACTTAGGGTATTAATAGCCCCAAGTACCGGATTGAAGTATTCATTGGGTTGCATTTCAAAATAAGCATACTGTGGATGGAAGAAAGCATTTGGATCATACCCAGGAGGAGGAGGAGGTGCTGAGCTTGAGCTAGCTCCAGGATGAGAGGAGGGCACCGTCCTAGGAGCACTGGGAGCTCCAAGCTGAAGGCGGGGCTTGTACTGCTTGTGCTTCTTTAAATTTTGCCCAGCAGCCCCAAGCTTGTCTTGAATCAACCTCATGATGTAAGGGGCAATACTGGGATGGATTCCTCATGTTCACAACAAACTGGATGGAGGGATCAATGTGCATATCATCACTTTCTTCATCCTCATCCTCTCCACTTCCACTGACATCATCTCCACTTGCCTCCTCACTAGCCCCCTCAACATTTGCCTCAACCTCTTCATCACTTTGAGCGTAATCCTCTCCGCTCGATTCCTCAGGCTCACTCACGGGATCGGGAGTGGGCGCACGACGACCATGGCGAGTGCGGGGAGGCATCACTGTCAAAGAGCAAAGGATATGGGATATTAGCAATAATTTTTAGAAGACACTATGTTAGGCGAAAAGGAAACTGCACACTGCATGTTAGGGGCGGTCAGACCGAAGTCCAGCGGCCGGTCAGACCGGTGGACACCGGCCGGTCAGACCGACGGCCAACGGCCGGTCAGACCGCCGTCCACATGTCGGTTAGACCGACGGCCGAGCGCGGTCAGACCGGAGGCTGGTGCCCGGTCAGATCACCTCTGACAAGTGCATCAGAAAATCCCTTTTACCATCACATACAAATGACTCTAAAAATATTTGCTACATCAAGATTGCACAAGATTTGAACATTAACATCAAGGTGTAGGTCTATTTCATCAAGATTGGAACAATGGGGGAAACTACCCTTAAACCCTAGATATTGAAATAGACCGATTTAAGAGCAATGCACACGAGGGAGAGTGATTTACCGGTTGGAGGAGATAAATCACACCAAGAAACTACCCTCTATTGGTGCAAAACGAAGAACACATCGTGCTTCACCTAGGGTTCCAAGCCATGGATCAAAAACTCAACAAAAACACAAACAAATCCATGGAATAGAGAGAGGAAGCGGAGGAGAATCACTTACGGTGTAACCGGAGAGAAATCCGCGGTCAAACCGAGGGGATTTGGTGGAGGAAAGAGTTAAGGTTTGAGGGGAGGAGAGAGAGAGAGAAATTTCGAGTAGGGGAAGAAGATGACTGAATGGGAGGAGATTAGGTCGGGTAGGGGAAGAAGGGAGAAGAAAAAGGACAAAAGTCCTGGGCCCACCTGCCTGCCGGTCAGACCAGCCCTATGTCCGGTCAGACCGCCATGCCCCCTGCCGGTTGTGCACAGCCCTTGCACAAGCCGGCAACCCCCACACAATAAAATTCAATAAAAATCTGATTTTTGGAGCGATTTTTTGAAATGTGTGAGTTTAAATATTGCTAACCATCCATAATATTTGAAGATTATGATTATTTGCAACAAAACTCACTTAAGTGCTAGGAGGTGACCTTTTATGGTCTATAGGGGTTTTGGGGCCAAATTTGTTTTCAAATAACTTTTGAATGATTTGGTTTTTGAAATAGGTTTGAATACCAAAAACATTTCAAATCTTCTTCTCTACCAACTTTGTTTTGAAACTTTTCTCAAATTCCTTCTCAATCTCATTTTGGGGATAAATCTCATTTTGGCCAAAACTAAGAATCTAGTTTCTTCGAAAGAGGGCCAAAAGGGCATTTTCATTCAAAAATTATTTTTCTTGCAATGTGAGGCTTGGAAAACATATAGGAAACCTTTTGAAACATTTTCCAAGAGATAGTTTTCAAATTACATTTATTTTACAAAAGTTTTGACTTATGTTGACTTGGGCATTTTGTAAATACTACTAGCACCACTAGTTGTTTTGCTCATATATAAAAGGAAGTAGAGCACATGCAAGAGTGCAAAACTCCCCCTTAATGTGACATGCTCCATTTTTGCAATGAAGAACCAAATGGCAATAAATCCAAAGCATAAGAGCAAATGAGAGCAAATATACACAATGCAAAAGAAGCAACCATGGTGCACCATCTCAAGCCACATTGGAGAAATCTATGACATTTAACTCATTCCTCAATTTGCAAAAGCGGGTTTCATCAAGAGGCTTGGTAAAGATGTCGGCTAGTTGATCCTCGGTTCTTATGTGGCTAATGACTATGTCACACTTGGCAACATGGTCTCTTAGGAAGTGCTGGCGTATGTCAATATGCTTGGTTCTAGAATGTTGAACCGGGTTATTGGCTATCTTTATGGCATTATCATTGTCACATAGGAGTGGGGTTTTGGTGAAGGATATGCCATAGTCCAACAAGGTTTGTTTCATCCAAAGCAATTGGGCACAACAACTACCCGCCGAAACATATTCCGCCTCGGCGGTAGAGAGGGCTACGGAGTTTTGTTTCTTGGATGACCATGACACAAGGGATCTACCAAGCATTTGGCAACTACCGGATGTGCTCTTTCTATCCACTTTGCAACCGGCATAATCCGAATCGGAATAGCCAACAAGCTTAAATTTAGCACATTTTAGGTACCACAAGCCAATAGTAGAGGAATGCTTTAAATATCTTAGAATCCTTTTCAAGGCCACTAAGTGACACTCCTTAGGAGCGGCTAAAAACCGTGCACACATGCAAACACTAAACATGATATCCGGCCTAGATGCGGTAAGGTAAAGCAAGCTACCAATCATAGAACGATAAAGATTTAAATCTACCGGTTTACCTCCCTCATCAAGGTCGAGATGCCCGTTGGTTGCCATAGGTGTCTTGATGGCCTTCGCATCCTCCAAGCCAAACCTCTTGAATAGATCCTTGATGTACTTGGTTTGGCTCACGAACGTCCCATCCTTGAGTTGCTTGATTTGAAGTCCAAGGAAGAAGCTCAACTCTCCAATCATGGACATCTCAAATTCCCTAGACATCATATCACCAAATTCCTTGCAAAATACCTCATTAGTAGAACCGAATATGATGTCATCAACATAAATTTGACACACAAAGAAATCATCACCAATGATTTTTGTGAAAAGGGTGGTGTCAACTTTTCCAATTTTGAAATCCTTTGACAAAAGAAAATCTCTCAATCTTTCATACCAAGCCCTAGGAGCTTGTTTTAAACCATAAAGAGCTTTTGAGAGTTTATAAACATGGTTAGGATTTTTAGGATCTTCAAAACCGGGAGGTTGTTCAACAAAGACAAGTTCGGCAATTTCACCATTTAGAAAAGCACTTTTCACATCCATTTGAAATAGTTTTATATCAAATGGATGTGAAAAGTGCTTTTCTAAATGGTGAAATTGCCGAACTTGTCTTTGTTGAACAACCTCCCGGTTTTGAAGATCCTAAAAATCCTAACCATGTTTATAAACTCTCAAAAGCTCTTTATGGTTTAAAACAAGCTCCTAGGGCTTGGTATGAAAGATTGAGAGATTTTCTTTTGTCAAAGGATTTCAAAATTGGAAAAGTTGACACCACCCTTTTCACAAAAATCATTGGTGATGATTTCTTTGTGTGTCAAATTTATGTTGATGATATCATATTCGGTTCTACTAATGAGTTATTTTGCAAGGAGTCTGGTGATATGATGTCTAGGGAATTTGAGATGTCCATGATTGGAGAGTTGAGCTTCTTCCTTGGACTTCAAATCAAGCAACTCAAGGATGGGACGTTCGTGAGCCAAACCAAGTACATCAAGGATCTACTCAAGAGGTTTGGCTTGGAGGATGCGAAGCCCATCAAGACACCTATGGCAACCAACGGGCATCTCGCCCTTGATGAGGAAGGTAAACTGGTAGATTTAAAGCTTTATCGATCCATGATAGGTAGCTTGCTTTACCTTACCACATCTAGGCCGGATATCATGTTTAGTGTTTGCATGTGTGCACGGTTTCAAGCCGCTCCTAAGGAGTGTCAGTTAGTGGTCGTGAAAGGTATTCTAAGATATTTAAAGCATTCATCTACTATTGGCTTGTGGTACCCAAAAGGTGCTAAGTTTAAGCTAGTTGGCTATTCCGACTCGGATTATGCCGGTTGCAAAGTGGATAGAAAGGGCACATCCGATAGTTGCCAAATGCTTGGTAGATCCCTTGTGTCATGGTCATCTAAGAAACAAAACTCCGTAGCCCTCTCTACCGCCGAGGAAAAATATGTTTCGGTGGGTAGTTGTTGTGCCCAATTGCTTTGGATGAAACAAACTTTGTTGGACGATGGCATAACCTTCAACAAAACCCCACTTCTATGTGACAATGATAATGCCATAAAGATAGCCAATAACCCGGTCCAACATTCTAGAACCAAGCATATTGACATTCGCCATCACTTCGTAAGAGACCATGTTGCCAAGAGTGACATAGTCATTAGCCACATAAGAACCGAGGATCAACTAGCCGACATCTTTACCAAGCCTCTTGATGAAACCCACTTTTGCAAATTGAGGAATGAGTTAAATGTCATAGATTTCTCTAATGTGGCTTGAGATGGTGCACCATGGTTGCTTCTTTTGTATATTGTATATTTGCTCGCATTTGCTCTTATGCTTTGGATTTATTGCCATTTGGCTCTTCTTTGTGAAAATGGAGCATGTCACATTAAGGGGGAGTTTTGCACTCTTGCATGTGCTCTACTTCCTTTTATATGTGAGCAAATCAACTAGTAGTATTTTCAAAATGCCCAAGTCAACATAAGTCAAAACTTTTGCAAAATCAATGTAATTTGAAAACTATCTCTTGGAAAATGTTTCAAAAGGTTCCCTATATGTTTTCCAAGTCTCACGTTACAAGAAAAATGGAGTTTGAATGAAAATGTCTGTTGTCGAAACAACAACCGCATACGTCGAAAGACGTGGTTGCTCAACAGTGGTTGGAAAGAAACGAAGTGTATTAGTTTTTGGAATTTCTTACTTTTCGATCCCCCTATTACATGGCCCTAGGGGACTATATATAGCCAACCCCATTACAAGTTTTACTGCTAGGGTTTAGGTATACAGGGAATTTATACGGTTGCCCCTTACGAAAGGGACATTCAACAGGGTACACAACGTACGAGAGCTCTCATGGCCCCCTGATTGGGCCGTCGCGGCGATCGCCGGCCCTATAACCCCTAGGCTTAGCAATGGGGCCCGGGAAGGCTTTCGGCGCCTCGCCGGAGCCGCAACTCATCGCGGCGAATCGCTCTATCCTTCCGCGATACGCTTCGCCTTTGCACCTTGTACTGGGACGCCTCTAGCTTACTCGCTACTCGTACGACCGCCTCGCCTCTCGCACATTCTTGTTCTCCGTAGTCTCGCCACAGTGGTTTCGCGGCACGATTAGGTCAAAAGGGCTCATAGCCATCCCCAACAAAGCCCCTACACGCGCAAGCTGAGAAATTGGGCTCTCGGCCGACGAACCGTGCCCACCCCACTGTGACGGATATGGTATGCCCGACGCCCCTTTCGACCGATGCTCCTGCGAAACCTACCGATGTTCCTTGCAGAAATAAAGTTTGTTACTTGAGAGCCATGTATTAGTTTTGCGCCGCTGTTTTATAATACATATAAAGATATTATTACTTTATTGCCACAAGGCCGTAGGGAACAATAATTGCGGCTTTCCCTTGTAGCTTTTTTACTAGTGAAAACTGCCTATAACGGATGCGAATTGCCCGAAAGTTACCGTTTCGCCCATACCCCTGCGCAACACGTGCGCGCTTTATTAGTGGCTGCGCGTAAGGCCGAACCGTCGCCCGTGTGGCTATATATTATCCCACCCTTCTGCCCTTTTCATTGCCTACACTTGCCATTTACCGTGTGTGCTCTTTTCCTTTAGTTCTTTCCCTTCCGCAAGATGTGATCTTTGACACCCGTCAAAGGTTTTCGCCCATTCTCTTTCTTCCCCGATCACATACACCCCAAATCT
>CM020188.1:21777608-21791658 GCA_009805545.1 Oryza longistaminata | reverse complement strand
CTGTGTAGGATTTCAAGAGAATTGTGCAGAGGTATTATCAGGTATAAAATGCGTAGAACCAATCACCATGCCTGTTGCCAAACTTTGAATTATTACAGTTCATGGATAATACAGTTGCAGCAACATTATTCGAGCAGTACAGAACCTCACACAATTTCATTTTCGTGCTGCCTAATCGCTTCTAGCAGAAAAATGAAGTCGAAACATCCATTATAAGGTACAAACTACACAAACTATGATCCTGCAATCATCTCTCCTATCAGCGAGCTAACAAGAAAAATCACGATTTGGCGGCATCGTTGACTCATCTGTGTCAGGGTTGGATACAGCAAACTCAAAAGGTAGAAACCAATCAGCCCGAATCTAATCCTGCATACATCAAGCTAATGACAGATATTACACAAACAGCAGTAGATCGTCCCAGAGAAAGGAATTCACAACATTAGGCTGAGTTTTATCCCGAGAAGTTGTTGAACATGGTCAACAACCTCAGTAAATGCCAGGAATAACCCTGCACGGTACTTTGTTGCAGTACATCTTCCAATACTTGCCATACCTGTCAGAATGCATAAAACTCACGTCAGAGTCAGGATGAAAACGAGCGAATAGTTTCCGTCCGCTCTAGAGAAAAACAAATACGGTATGAGTTAATTATACCGGTAATGTTGTACGTGTTGAACTTAACTAGCATTGTTTAGTCTATGATGAAACATTTTATGTAATATGAGTTAATTATGTATGATAGTATTTGTTTTTATTAAAAGTTTAGGTGGTTTCGTGTTCCGAGAAATATTTGTTTCCGTATTCATGTCCGATCATATTTGGTCCTTATTTGTATTTGAGATAATTTGTATTTGTTTCCTTATCCAACTAAAATACGAAAACGGATATGGTATGAGCATTATCCGTCCATATCCTCTCCATTTTAATCCCTACTCAGAATCATCCATCAGGGATAAAACTTGCACAACTAGGCTGTTCCCAGAAATTATCCTCTACACTAATAAGCTTTAATATTTGGAACATGTGCTTCTACCAGTGTGAAACATTAGCTAAAACGTTGAATCATTCAACTTATCTATTACAGGTGGTAAAGTTTACTTACTTTGATGAGCATCGGTCATCATCCCTTTTAGCTCGGTCGAACAGCAATATGGTCAGAAAGATCACATAGAAGTACGGCAGGAACTACACGAAAGCAGGGACCACAGTTATTACCATCCTGGCTAAAGTCGAGATAAATTGTAATCAGGGTGTGCTTACATGATCAAAAAGAGCTGGAACTGTCCAGAAAAAAGCAGATAGAATCTCTGGAACATAGTGAAAATGACGAGACAAGCCCCACCTGTCCAAATGGAAAATGAGGGTGCATGCTCAAAAGCCATTCATTGCCTCTATTGAAACAAGCATGGTACAAATCACTTTTGATGAACTATGTAAAGAAGAAATGACGAATATACTAACCATCCAGAAGTCAAGAGAAGACTGCTTTTTGTTTCTCCATTTGTAGTCTGATAGGAAGCAACAATCTAAAGTTCCACCAAAATAAAGACGTCAGCAATGTTATAAACATGCTGTTTGTTATTTGGAAGCAGCTAAATATTTAATGCTTCAACCTTAGATGGAGCTTTGCCCCATATTGAGCATTTCCCATTTGTCCGACGGAATTCTTGGCGCTGACGATCACAGTCATAGTTTATATATATGCACAATATTCCAGCAAGGAGAATTGAGAGTGCTAGCTGCAACAAATTTAACAGATATTCATTTCAACTGTTAGACAACAATCATGAATCATCATCTGGTAGAACTAAACAGTATATTCAAATACAATTAACACATGAAAGAAAAACATTCTGAAAGATGAACCTGGGGACCCAAATTCACAGGGTGGTTGACAAGGTACATTCCAGGAGAGGTGTATATTGATGGAACCCATACCAAGCATCCCCAGCAAATGTAGAAACCAGCTGGTAGGAAATTTATGTCAGCAAAATAGTGCATGCTTGCAAATTAAAAGTGCATGCTTGCAAATTAAAAGTTGAGTGCTGTATCAATTAATCACACAACAATACCAATCCAATCCTGGCTTCTCATTTCAAACTTACATCTTCATGGATTATTAGAATAAAATACACCTTGGCATCATCAAATTTGTCATGGTGGTTCAAATAGTTCACTTTATTTACATCTTCCAGGGATTATTAGAATAAAATACACCTTGGCTTCATCAAATTTGTCATGGTGGTTCTAATAGGTCACTGTAAACTAAGAAACTAAGTATCTAGTAATCGAACTTGTACAATTGATTCAAGTGAGGTCACTAAGTGCGTTTTTTTTTATAATTGGGGGTGGTATCAGGCCTAGGGCAGCTAGGGCCTCAGGCCCTAGGGCTTGAGATTTTTGTCATGGCATCCATATGTTAGCTACTAGGTGCAGTGAGATACCCATCCAATCTGATCTGTAGAACATAAATCCAAGGTACATCTTTTGCCCCTCCAAAAAAAAAATCCATGCCGATACCAGTGATGCTAATGTGTCCTTACGCAATGCCCTCTCTTACACACCCCTTGCTTTGATAGGTCCTTATCTAGCAAATAGAGTTGGTGCTGCCGCCGGCGGCTTCTCTTTTTGCAAAACATGTAACTTACACCGTTGTGTTCGATCCACACAACTAATGAAATGCATCTACGAGGATCAGTAACTGATGAACTTGTTAAGATACACTGATGAAAGCATTTCTGCAATGATTGACTGAGGTTTACAGGGTCATGTATCTTCAAGCTTACATGCAAAACCTCTTTGAAATAGTAATAACTGGTAATGGCCCAGAAGTTTTATGATGATGATGTGGTAACCTAGAAAAATCAATATTAACAGTCTTCACATTTTGTCATATATAAATTTATTAAGTTCACTTGTGTATTACTTTATTTAACTTTATTATTATTTGGGGGGTTGGGGGGAGGGGGTTGTGGTTATGTTGTTTGAATATCTTCGCAGGTCAACTTAGCTTGTCTCACTATGAGACAGTTGAGTTAATTACACCATTTAAGCACTTGCATACATCACGGTGACATCCTTTGAATGTAAGGAGCTACTATTCTTAACTTTAAAGAACATGAATAAATTTGTAGAATTAACCTACATACAGCATTTCATTTTGGAGAAAATTTCTTTTCAAACATCATATTTTGAAACGTTAAGATGCATGTAATTAAAAACATAGGAGCTACCAACCTCTATCATGAGCAATGTCCATAGTGCACCAGTATCCAGATTCCCACCAGAAGAACTTAGTGACATAGATCAACATCAATGCAGTATTCACAAGCATTGAATCTGCAACTCGGCCATTCATTTCATACTGCATTGCAAAGTTCAAAGAAATCAACTAAGTTTAGTGGATAACTTAATCATATAATGTTAACAAAAGCTTTCTATCTTTTACATTCCCATTGTACTATTTTAGAGCACATAAGTGAGTTCTATGTACAAAAGTACTAGATATTGGATAGCAACCAAAGCATAGATGTGCCTCTAAGTTGCAAGCTAGCATATCACCAGAGTATTATAGTATTCTGACCTGCTTTATGCAGTAGGTTACAGCAAGAACAGCCCAGGACATCATCCCAAAACGGCAGTTTGTTGATCTGAATAAACTTCCATCTACCAATTGGCTTCTTTTCTTAACTGAATCAACTAATTTTGGTGTTAATAGGATCCGATTCATTTTTATCCCCACTGAGACCAATGGGACCCACTCTAATTTCTCCCACACACATTAACCATTGTACTCTCTCCGTCTCAAAATGTAGCAACCTAGAATTCGATGAGACTCACTATAGGGATATGAATCTGGACATGGGCCATAACCGCTAGTTTGCTATATTTTGGGACGGATGTAGTAGGAAGATCCATAATTGCTACTACTACTTACAGTGGACCACACCCTTATTGTCAACTGTTACACGTCATTGGCCTTGCCCTTAATGCGTGAGAGATAAGAGCAAGTAGCCAGGTACAATAGCAGGCTATAAGCCAACTATAAACATATTTTAAGGAGATAAATGAGGAGAGAGAAGGGCAGCGGGCTACAGATTTGTAGCCAGCTGCAGCACGGACTCCAAGAAGCAGTGCGTGTATGGCAGGTAGGACCATATATCAATATTGTAGTATATGTTTATAGGTAACTATTGTATGAATTGGCTATTAAATTGATTGAACATGATTTGGAGTTAGTAGTTGGCTATGCTATTAAACTTGCTCTAAGACAACGAAACCCAGCCTCGTTGCAAGCAGGAGGACATTGATTAAGGCCCTGTTTAGTTCCCAAAACAAAAATTTTCACGCTGTCACATCGAATATTTGGACACATGCATGAAGTATTAAATCTAAGGAAAAAACCAATTACATAGATTGCGTGTAAATTGCGAGACGAATCTTTTAAGCCTAATTACGCCATGATCTGACAATGTGATGCTACAGTAAACATTTGCTAATGACGGATTAATTAGGCTTAATAAATTTGTCTCACAGTTTCTTGGCGGAATTGTAATTTGTTTTGTTATTAGACTATGTTTAATACTTCAAATATGTGTCCGTATATCCGATGTGACAACTAAACCCAAAAAATTTCCCCAACTAAACAAGCCCTAAGAACAATAGAACACAAGGCTGCTGCCTTGTCTCCTCTTCCTCCTGATTCTTCCCTTCCCCAGACACTCTATTTCTCTAGCCCCAAACTCCCAATCCCCTGCTACTTCCCAGTCCAACTGCAGGTGTTCTCCGCGGCAGCAATTTGGAGATCCTGCTCACCTCCCAATCCGGTGCACGCCAAATGGAAGTACGACTAGGTCTAACAGCACAATAAACTCAACGCAGTAGAGAAGAGAGAAGCTCCATACCCTGGTACAAACCTCCAGTAAAAACCCAGGAAAGAAGAGGAGAATATAACTGTTGGCAACTTTTTGTGACAAGTCGACAAACACGATCGCAACACCTAAACGCCTTGCGGTGATATGGAGTCGCTAACCAACTCGATCTAGCCAGACGGCCAAATCAAGATGGGTTTTGTAGAAAAACAGCTAAACCAGCTAGCGAAGCCGATTTAGAGATCAAAATCAGCCTCTAGGCTGATTTAGATCGATATGAGGATAACTACCCGTCTCGTGGGCAAAACGGAAGGTTTTCAGGAGAAACCTATAAAGAGGTGTCGCACTCTCGCAGCGGCAGCGGACGGTTTACGGCGCAAACCGACAAAGATGGACTAAAACTAGGGTAAAATAGAAAACATAGTAAAAGAACGATTCAAGTAGATTGTATTCGGGGGTTTTACAATGAACCGGCCTTGTCCCTTAAATAGGGGTTGGTCTTGCCCTCTACAGGTCCTTCTCCACGTCCAACTCGGGATAGAAACCAAAGGAAACACGAAACCTGCCTTCCCGAGTAAGGAAACCCGTCACTTTCCAAACTTTAGCAATTTTCCCCTATTTCGTCCATAGGTGCCAACTTTGGGTGTAAACACATGCCCCCCTGTCTTTTTGGTAAACAGACGTGAACCTAAAAGCATAGAACATGTTATCTCAGGGCGATAATCCAATTACCGGCCATAGGACTTCCTAAGCATCTTGCCAAATGCTCGGGAAGTATTTCTTCAAGTATTTCCCATTAATTGATCTCTGAAAACACCGTCTTGAAGTGTCTTCATCTCCCTCAAAGTCTTCAAACGCTCGTCGATGACATCTTCAAAAATTACTTCCCATCAAGGTCTTGTAATCTTCAACCGACAAGTCGCCTTGCTTGAAAATACCGAAGAAAGCCAAGATTTACTTCAACTCCGTACAAGTAATTATTCTCGAGCGGCACGGCTTCGGCCTACTTAGTGAAGTAATCCATTGCAACTAGCACGAACCAATGCTCTTTTGATGACGAAGGATAAATTTGATCAATGAAATCCAAAGCCCAACCTCGGAACGACCATAGTTTAATGATAGGATTCAACACAGCGGTAGGCGCTAATTGAACATTGCCGATCCGTCAACAAGCTTCACTCCCTCTTGCCTTAGCATCCAACAAACGGCGGCTCAAAGCTGTGATGTTGTATCCATCGCCGTTCACACTTCTCTTGGTTCCCTTATGAGCATATTAATTTCTTGCCCCCAAGCAAAATCGACTTTCTCGACTGCACGATTTCGAAGGCAAGACGAACACCGCACCAACATCCATAGCATCATGTGAATGAGACTTATCTCTAATGACCGATGATTCTTCTCTCATCAAATTGAATCCATCACTACTCCGTGAAATCACCGAATCTTTTAACTTTTACTTCTTTAGGTCTCCACCTCGCTTAGGTGTCGTCCGAGGCTCTAAATTATTACATGTTTTGTTCTCCACATCTTCGGCCTCCTTTTCTTTTTGACCTATGGCTCGAAGAATTGTAGCCTCCTCTTTTGAGAGCGAGATAAGGCAGAAGGTATCCACTTTGGCTGTGGTTGTTTTCCAGGAGCTAAGCAATGATTCTTCATATTTTTTATCAAAAGTGAAGCTCTATGTTGCTCTCAATTTTCTCACTCTTCTCCAATGCCCCCCGGTCAAACCGGCCTCTAGCCCGGTCAGACCGGCCAAGCCGTCGGTTAGACCGGCCAGTAAGGTCGGTCAGACCGGCCGTAGACTGGCGGTTAGACCGGCCAGCTATCTCGGTTAGACCCCCAATGTTGGCAGTCACGGCGTCGGCTTCAATCTCCTTTGCCTGCGTGGTTTCCACCGCATCTCCAGTAGGTACATGAATATCTTGAGACTCCTCTTTGGCAGCAACGACCTCTAGAGCTTTGGCTTCTTTCCTCACCACACCTTCTTAAACTTTTTCACCTTTGATCCACCGGACCGATTCTTTTGTGGGAAACGGTCTTGTCTTGAGTTAGAATGACTTGGTTCTGTCCTATGTGATTGCTTCCATTTTTGATGACACGGCATAGGTGGTTGAGGCATCGATGGCAATATAATACATAAAAGGATAACCATATAGTGACATTGGATATGGATACCATGGCATCACAACCGGGGTTTATATGGAGTTTTGGTATGGTTGATGGCTCCGATTGCTTTGATGTTTGACCAAATCTCTTCCTACGAGATGATCTTGGTCTTTCGAATCACTAGTTTGGTTATCAAATCGTTGACCGGCTAATCCTTTCTTGTATTTAGCCATAAGCATCTCAAAAGTGAGCTTCGGCTTTTTGGTCCTTTAGATACTAGATGACTCATCCTTTGCAACTTTATGATCTTCGGCCTTCGCATTTTTGATCCTATTTTTGGGCCGAGGATCCCCAATAATAACACTTTTCCCTTTCTTTTTGTCAACATCAATAAGATTAACAGGGAGAGGATTACTAACAATTCCGGTCTTAGGCATAGGTGTAACCGAAATGGTATCACAAATGACCGATGAATTATCAATCGGTCTTTGCTTCATCAAGCTTGCATCTTTGAAATAATCATGAAACTCATGCTCCATTTGTGACCATGTATAAATTGAATTAGGAGCAAGTAAACTATACCATGTAGATGCAAAGTTTGACAAAGAAAGAGGAAACAACTTTAACTTAAGCAAATCATCGCTACCGGCATTACCGCATTGATCAATAAAGCGACCGATATGCTCCATTGTAGTCATAGCATTCTCACCTGTGAATTTCGTGAAGTTAGGCACCTCAAATCCTTGCGGGTATAAGACCGAATCTACATGTTCAGGATACGGTCTTTGATATGTATGCATAGCTACTTTGGATTCTATTTCAAAACTATCCCGCAAGACATTGTCATTATCTTTTCCAACATCCACATGACCGATTTATGATTCGGTCTTAGGTGACAATGCTATTTCACTTTTGCTTGTGATACAATCCGAACCGTCATTTAGTTCGGCTATATCTTCAATGATGCTATTCTCTAAGCTATCAACACAATTCGAACCACCACTTGGTTCGGCTATCCCATCATTATCTAAACTAGTAACACAATCCGAACCGTCACTTGGTTCGGCTATTCCATCATTGTTTAAACTAATAACACAATCCGAACCGTCGCTTGGTTCGGCCATAATGGTTGTTGCATTATTATCCAAGCTAGCAAGATAATCCGAACCAACATTTGGTTCGGCTATAATTGTTATGGCATCATTGCACAAATTATTAACACAATCCGAACCATCGGTTGGTTCGGCTATACATGATATTGCACTATCATCTAAACTAGCATTTAAGCTATTATCATCCACTCGGCTTTCCTGAGCCAGAGCTTCATGCAACACATGATCAACATCAAGAAATATTTGGCCATTTAATTTCTCTTTAATAGAATCAAGCAATCCATCATATGCAATGTTGGCCAAATCTTTGTCAGTTATTCTCAAACTAAAACATCGGCTTTTAATATCTCTAAACCTTTCAATATAATCAGCAACAGATTCATTGTATTTATGCCTAACCGATGTTAAATCAGACAACTTAAGCTCAGTTTCATTAGTGTGAAAATAATCATGAAATTTTTGTTCTAATTGAGCCCAAGTACCAATAGAATTTGCGGTAAAAAGTAAACCATGTAAAAGCCATCGCAGCAGTACCGACAAAGATAAACGAAAACAAGCGCGAATTTAACATATGTATCAATATTAGCCTACACCACCATTGCGCTAAAAATTGACCGCTATATCATCTCCATGTGGGTCCTACTATCCTCAGCACTGAATTTTTTAAATTCGGGAACTCTTTAATTACGAGGAAACGACACCATTATCATTAATAGTCGGAGATAGCGACGTTCTTTGGTAAACTTAGCACGATTTCCTAGTTTCCAATACGTAAGTGTTATCCCTAATAAGCTGCCCACTTGAATATTTCTCTCCCACTAGTTATCAGGCTATGTTGATGTTAGGTGTGTGGATTTCAGTGGCCTAATGAGGTTGTGGTTACTGTGGCGGCAATATGTTATATTGGGCCTGTTATAGCTGAATTCGTGCAGGACGATACCCCTAGCAACTCGATTATACAGTTAGGAACATGTGGGGGAACTTGGGGGCTATTTGCGCAGTAGATACAGCGAGGATCAAATGTTCTAAGATGATACAAACAGAACTAGGCATTAGTACATCTGGACTGCTATCCCTTGTATCGAGAATAATTGCGACCGCTGGACCGGTCCCAGGCGCCCGGTCTGACGAGCATCCAGAGGCGTGGTCAGACCAGCCTGAGTCTCGTCTGACCGCCGGAGGTAATACCGCGGTCGGACCGGCCGTTTGGGCCGTCGGACCTGACGCGCGATGTCGCGCTGAACCGGCCATCAGGCCCGGGTCGGACCGGCAGATGAGATGGCGCCGCTACCATCGGTCCCACTATATTGTTTGAATCTAATAGGAGGTTTGGTATCGCAGTGATAGAGGGCTTATCCTTTAAGACGTGTATCGTTATGCACATATAAGATGGGCCAAAATTTTATCCTTTAAAACGCATTCAAATTATCTCTTAAACATATTACATCTCACTATTATTACAAGCAATCATTAAGATGAATCTATTGGTAGATGCTACTTGTTGTTGGAATAGTATCTGTATTACGCTCGTCATTGGCTATACCACAATCGGAGCTGAGCTTAGCGAATGTGGCCCGGCTTGATTAATATCACCTGCGAACGAGTGCGCACCAGTCGCATCGCGTCTCTGGATCAATAGCCTCGCGTGATGTGATCTACCTTGAATTACGAGTGCCTCCATGGACTTGCGTCTTCCTTTCGTAACCATCATGCCAATCGTGGACCTTGGGCATGATCTCGGTTCCCGACTCATCATTGGTTGATGAAGAAAAGTTTCTTGTAGTTGAATTCGCCATGATAGCGTCGATAGCCAGAACTGCTGACCGAATAGATTATATATGACGAGTCTTCGTCAGAAAACAGCCGAAAGCAAATGAATCGGTCGTTTAATAGTTTCTTTTTCTGTAAAAATACGGAGCGATAGTAAATCGCCTTGTTAGCACTGATTTTTCTGTGTTTTTAAATAACTCTCACGTGTCAGGGTTTCTGTACAAACAGAGAATATAGCGTGAGACAATACTACGTGATGTTGTGCTCGTTGCATCTAGAGTAGACATCGGTTTGTTTACATAGTGCCCGAGTCCGTTTTCCTTTTTTTAATGGCAATAGAGAGCGTTTAGAGCAAGCTAAACTATAGGATCTGAGGATTTCGTGATGTTTTTAGGATGAACCACCTGTGCTACAGCGAGGACTTACTCGCAGGTGCAGCGGTTGTTGCTGTTTTCCGACGCGGTGGACTGAGATAGATGCGTTTCCGGGCTGATAGTATGCCGAAAGACACTCGATATAAGACGGCGACATGATGAGATTGACCGCCAGCAGTTAGGCTTGATGACCGAATCAGTGTCGGCCGCCACAAAGTAGATTGAATCCGATCAAAAATAGCGTGGCGGCAGTGACGGATTTTGATTTAGATTGATGAGATCAAAACGAATACGAAACTAGGAAAGAGGTGACATAGATTAACGAGAATTGCGAGCCGCTGAGCCCCTTGATTTGTGCCGAAGTTAGTCATCGTCCCCCAGTGGATCCGATCAAGAAATCCGTGTGACAAACTTTTTGGTGACAACGTCGAACAAGGCACTGTATTGCGCAACACCATAAATCGCCTTGCGGTGGATATGGAGTTGCTCTAACTCACTCGAGTCTAAGCCAGGCAGGCGGCCAAATCGGAATGGGTTTTGTAGAAAAACAGCTAAACGAGCTAGCGAAGCCGATTTAGAGATGTCTCGGTGGGCAATGAAACGGAGGTTTTTCAGGACAGAACCTACAAAGCGTAGGGTCGCACTCTCGCAGCGCGGCACGGCGGTTTACGTGCGCGCAAAACACGACCAGGAAGTGAGATAAAACTTCGGGCTAACTAGAAAACATAGAAAGACGATTCAAGTGAATGTATATCAGGTGGTTTTACAATAAACCGGTGCCTCTGTCTCTTAATATGGTTGTCGCTTGCTCTCTACAGATCCTTCTCCACGTCCAACTCGGGATAGAAACCAAAGGAAACACGAAACATGCCTCCCCGAGCAAGAAAACCCGAGACCCGACGAAAACAGACTCGGACTTGGACCCTGCCGGTCTGACCGCCCATATACCTGCGGTCAGACCGACCCTACTAGCCGGTCAGACCGCCCATATACCTGCGGTCTGACCGGCCCTGTGAAGGAAACCCGACACTTTCCAAACTTTGGCAATTTTCCTCTATTTCGTCCATAGGTGCCAAATTTGGGTGTAAACAATAACATGCACAATTGTGGAGATTACGGGTACCCCATACCCACACGGCATGGTTATCCGACTAGTCATAGAGGATAGCTTATATCTATGGAATATGTAACAGATCATGACTTGGGTATTACGTTTCCTTATATATTACGGAACGACCTAAAGTCCTGGTTTGATAATATTGTAAAGTAGATTTAGGAAACCGATACCGTATTGGTTAAGGTTTCTATCTTGTAATCCTGCCCCCCATCCTATATAAGATGGGCAGGAGACCCTCTAGGGGGCATGAGACACAACTAGATCGTCAGATCTATAATTCACCCGGCGGATTCAAATTCCCAAACAGGAGTAGGGTATTACCTCTCATTGAGAGGGCCTGAACCTGTCTAAATCCTTGTCTCTGCATCCATCCACTTTTAGGTCTCGTGCGCTACCCCTTTTATTATTGCCGAATTCATGTTTCGACAGTTGGCGCGCCAGGTAGGGGCTGCGTCGAGTTTTCCGTCGAAAGGTGCCATGAAAAAAAATTCAGGAGTCGCCGACAAGCTTTACCTCTCAGATTCGGATCTAATCCGGCTAGGGAGGATGATAACCACTCGGCGGCAATTGTCAGATCTAATATACTGTGGACGTCGCCGGCATCACCTTCATCTTCGGACTGGTTCTTCTCTTCTGGAGTCTGCTTTTCATTGCCATCGCCGAAAATTCCGACTGGATCAAGCCAGTCAACCGGGCATCACTCGTCCCCGATCAATTCGATCTATAACCAGAAGCAGCCGTTTCCATCAAATCAACTTTACTCGTGAGATCAAATTGGATGTCTTCATGTCCGTCGATGTCGTCGGAGAAAGCAACTCACCGAGATTGATCACGAATTGGCATCAACGGCTGCGTTCATCTTCTCAAGATAAAACACTAATCGATCTGGAGCCATACATAGCAGAGTAAAATCTACTTCAACGGCAGCAGGGCACGTCAAGCGATCAGGAAGGAATTATCTAGCCACTGCACTTGATGGTGCATTACTTATCCTATAGCTGTGCTGTACGTGTCCCCAATCATGAGGGCAGTCAACTAAGCACATAGTCTATCTACAATGCAAGCGCATCAAGCTCCCGGTCCGGCTATTCTAAGATGATTTATATCTATCTCCAAAATTCCGGCCGCTACGCCTTGAATCGGGAGCCTCTGTATCACAAACCATTATCAGGTTTATCGTTTTAAATTTCCTTATATAAATTAGAATTAATTCACAGATCACTAATTATTATTTGATCTATTATTTTATGTTGATCTATAGGAGGTTGGTTAGCAGTGATAGAGGCTTTATCCTTTAACGTGTAATCGTCCATAAGATGGCCAAATTTAATCCTTAAAACCCATCAAATTTATCCTTAAACATTACATCTAACTTATTTTTAAAAGCAATCATAGATGAATCTATTGTAGATGCTACTTGTTGTTGGATAGATTATATTACCTCGTCAATGCTTACCAAATCGGGAGCGAGCTTAAGAAGTGGCCCGGGCTTGATGATCACACCTTGACGAGTCCTAGTGCACGCTCTCATCAACACCTCGTGTGTGATCTCCTTGATGTATTCCTCCATGGACTTGCGGTCTTCTCCTTCGAAATCATCCAATGTGACCGGCATGATCTCGTTCCCGCTCATCATGGTTGATGAAGAAATTCCTTGATTAATTTCGGCCATATAGCTCATAGCCGAAACTGCTGACCGAATAGATTAATATACGGTCTTCTCATAAAACAGCCGAAACAAATGAATCGGCTTTAATATTTCTTTTTCTTAAAAATACGTGAGCAGTAGTAAATCGGCTTTGTTAGCCTGATTTTTCTTTTTTAAATAACTTCACTCGGTTTGTGTACACAACAGAGAATATACAGAAACCAATACTACTGTTGCTGGCTCTAGATAGATCGGCTTTGTACAGCCTGATCGTTTTCTTTTTAGAACCCGTTAGACAGCAAACTAAATAGGATTGGATTTCTGATTTTTTTTTTTTTGAGACCGTGTACAGCAAGGATTACTGCCGGTCGCTTGTTGCTGTTTCCACGCGTGGATAAAGATCGATTCCGGCTGTATAGCCGAAACACTCGATTAGACGGGACATCGATGAATTGACGGCAGCAGTTAGCTTGATGACCGAATAGTGTCGCCGCCAAATAGATTGATCCGATCAAAAATACGTGGCGGCAGTGACGGATTTTGTATAGATTGATTTCGGCCGTTTGGCCGAAATTCTTGACTCGACGAAACGAAAAGGTGACTAGATTAAACGAAATTCGGCCGTGATATGGCCGATTAGATCGTTCCCTAGTGGAGTCGCCAAAAATCGTGTTGGCAACTTTTTGTGACAAGTCGACAAGCACGATTGCAACACCTAAACGCCTTGCGGTGATATGGAGTCGCCAACCAACTCGATCTAGCCAGACGGCCAAATCAAGATGGGTTTTATAGAAAAACAGCTAAATCAGCTAGCGAAGCCGATTTAGAGATGTCTCGTGGGCAAAACGGAAGGTTTTCAGGACAAACCTACAAAGAGGTGTCGCACTCTCGCAGCGGCAGCGGACGGTTTACGGCGCAAACCGACAAAGATAGACTAAAACTAGGGTAAAATAGAAAACATAGTAAAAGAACGATTCAAGTAGATTGTATTTGGGGGTTTTACAAAGAACCGGCCTTGTCCCTTAAATAGGGGTTGGTCTTGCCCTCTA
>CM020188.1:21748468-21771648 GCA_009805545.1 Oryza longistaminata | reverse complement strand
ATCTTACAGGCCCTTCCCACATCCAACTCGGGATAAAAACCAAAGAAACACGAAACCTGCCTTCCGAGTAAGGAAACCCGTCACTTTCCAAACTTGGCAATTTTCCCTATTTCGTCCATAGGTGCCAAATTAGGTGTAAACATAGCAATCAGAATCGCGTTGTATTTTCAACCTGCAGACCTGCTCACTTCCTGCGGCGCTGCTGCTTCTTGCTACTGCTGCTGCTGCTGCTCGGCTGCTCCCGCTCCGCGGCAGCGCGCTGCCCGCCGCCGCCGCCGGACTCCTGGTTGCACTGCTGCTCCTACTTCACGTGCTCCCGAGGTGCACAGCATGCCGCCGGCCTGACTACTCGCGGCTCAGCGGCAGCCGCACTGGACGCTCCGCTGCTCACTGCTAATCAGGACTGCCGCTCCGGCTTGCGACGACGCAGCCATCGGCCCGCATGTAAGGGACTCAAGTCCGAGGAGAGCAAGCAAGGGGAAACCCTGCCCTACAGATGCGCCGCCGCTGTTTCAGAAAGCAGCAGACAAGCCGCCGCCCACCGTCGGTCGCCATAGCCAGATGAGAGCAGACGATTCGACTTCGCGGTGTGGGCTGGGCATGGACTCGTCGCGAAGCATTCGGCTCGGCTCACAACGAAAATGGCGAAGACAGTGGCATCTGGCTGAGGGGCATATGGACACGCATTTTTTTTTTGTCTTCACCGACCGGCCGCCTCGTCTGACGCCAACCAATGCTATAGTCTTCATGGCTGGCCACGTCGCCATCACCGCTAATCGGCGTCATCATCTTCAACGCAAGCTGTCTACGTCTGCTGCCAACTGGTTTCCTCACTTCCATGGCTGCATGATTCTGCCAGTGTTGATTAGCCTTATCGTCTTCATCGCCAGTCATCTCGTCTGGTGCTGACTAGTGCCCTCACCTCTACGGCTGGTTTATACCGCAACCATTACGGATGGACGTCATCGTCTTCATTGTTGGCCGCCTTGTTTGACACCGACCGTTTTTTTTCTGGAGCTGACCGGAGTATCTATCTTCACGACTATACGTCTTCGCCACCGGTTTTCTTCTATTGCCGCCGACTTGAGTTCACGTCATCACGGCTATGCAACTTTGTCACCATGGTGGGGGCGATTTCATATTTATTATCTTCGACGTCGTGTTATTCTATTACTACAAGTGGCTCTCCAATTTTCAAGAATTCTACTCGGACATCTTCAACACATATCTTTACTCAAGCAATGGCTGCTCGACGACAAGCTACAGTTATCGACTCTATGTTCAGTTGTTTCCCAACTAACCAAAGAGTCGGGGGCTACACAAATACAAGACTCAAAATTCGACAGATGTTATGTCAACATGAAGCAATCAATTAACCAGCCAATGAGTCATTTTCTTCGTCTTTGCTTCGGAGCAGACGTTCCACTTCAGTAACTTCAATTATTTCACCGAAATTTTTGCTTCTTCATGCTACCACAATCTACTTCAAATTTTCAAGTATCAAGTTTGAGATTTTATCTACATGTACGGGAGTTTAGAGTTATCAACATTCTTCCAAATGAAGCATCTGCAATAGCTACAAGACCAAGTTCTACTGCTATCGTCATAAATCAAGAGGTGTTACATCAATCTCAGTTATGCACACGCTAACGCCAAGAAAACTATTCAAGCTTCGCCATCTTCTCAACAATTTGAAAGATTATTGTCACTGACATCATCACCAACACCTCTACTTCATCGGCCTTGACGTCTCCGCCGTTGCTAAAGGATGACTACGTCTTCGCCTTCGGTTGCTTCTGTCATCACCGACTTTCATCGCCGACTTGTTATTTCGCCTTCACGGTTGACCTACTACACAAACGCTGATGAGCATCTTCGTCATTATCATTGGTTGCTACACTGCTATTGACTAGATCACCGACATCGTCATCTTCATCAATATCCTATCAAGCCTCTTCAACATAGCCTATTCTACTGCTGCTTGGTGGGCAACTTCGTCATCATAGTCGATCATCTCTATTGCTGCTTATCATCATTACTGTCGGTTGCGTTTGTCGTCGCCGACTATTTTCTTCATCTTCATGATTGGTGGATTTCGTCATCGCCTTTGATGCGTGTCTACATCTTCACCATCGGCTTGCTTTCGTCACCACCGACTGGTATCCTCGCCTACACGGATGGCTTATTATGTCACCACTAATGGGCATCTTCATCTTCTTCACCAGTTGACTCGTTTGTCACCGACTGATTATTTCGCTGCCATGGCTACACAACTTTATCGCTGGGCGCCTTCATATTCATTGTTGGCTGACCTGACTGCTGCCGACTGGTTTCTTTGCCTCCACGGCTGTGCAACTTCATCACTTTTGATTGGTATCACTATCTTCACTACCACCAATATTTTTGCCACCTCTGGTGGGCAATATTATCTCTATATTGGTCGTTTTGTCTCTATGCCAACTGCGTCAGCTACCATCAATGGACAATTGTGACTACGACAGAAGGACAAGCTATATGCTTAGGGGCTTACTAGCTTAAACACAAGTATCATACCTTCAATTTGGACTTGTTCCGGATACATGCAACATGAATTCATGATCATGGGCCTATTTTATATGCTCAAAGACTGGACTATTTATTATTCCCTGTAAGGGTTATCAACCGAATACTTGCGCCAGTCCGGGATTCAATTATTATATCTATTTTGGAGTATCCCATAAGGGATATATCACATCAGATCAGAAGCTATTGATTATGAGCTACACTTTGGTCTATATCACCCGGAAGATTTATTACTCGGGAGCATGTTACATGCGTCATCCTTTGAAGGGTGTTGAAGGCATATTTTTTGGACTAGGCCTAATATGTCTGCAGCCCATATTTTCAGGTGTGGCCTGTCACGTTCTTTTAGGGACTTAGGCACTTTTTGCTTAGGCCAAAGTGCGCGTGATCGAGTGTCCAATACCTTAAAATCCTTTTATACCGCAGTTACTCAACTTTTTAGAAGTTGGTACAATGCATCTTAAAAGGTGTCAAACAGCAAAGCTTTATATAGCTGCCCCGCTGATTTTTTTATATAAGTCAAGGTGTTGTTTGGGTTTTTAAGCAATTGATTGGATACAATATCTTTGCTTTTGCCATGTGAGTGTGCATTTTTATTGACCAATATTATGGCTTAGGCTGATTATATATCTTTGTCATTTTCCAAGCGGTTGGTAATTCCTTTATGAGTTTATTTACTCAGATTTTACACCACATATGCCGTATATTTTCAGGTGTGGTGAAACCATGTGTCTTTTAGGGACTTAAGCACATCTGTTAAAGCAGTGTGCGCATGGCATATGCCCAATACTTTGGAAATTTCTTTATTCACAGCATTCAAGCTTTTTTATAGCTATTTTGCTATGTGTATTTTCAATGATGTAGTCAACTTTAGGTTGCTCGCATCAACTTTTACAAAGCAGTCGGTATATCACTTGGATCATGTTCTTCGGGGATTCACACCACATATACTATATATTGATATCAAGTCACTTGGTTGATTACAATTATCAAAACCACTCGGTTGGTTGGATTATTTATTCCTTGACTATATGCTAGGTTTGTTCAGCTAACCACATAGTCGGGGGCTACATCTATTAGGTGCATCTAGTCGATGCACCTGACTTTATTTTTCAGCCCTCCACAGTCTTCAGATTTGGAAAAAGTACTCGGGATATCATGGCGAAGATGATTAAAGCACTCGGCTTTGGAGTAATCTAGTTCGAGAGAAGATTATCTTTTCGACTGCGAAGGTCTCAGGGCCTACTGTGGAGATTACGGGTACCATATACCTACACGGCATGGTTATCCGACTAGTTATAGGGGATAGCTTATATCTATGGAATATATAACAGATCATGACTTTGGTATTACGTTTCCTTGTATATTACGGAACAGCCTAAAGTCCTGGTTTGATAATATTGTAAAGTAGATTTAGGAAACCGATACCGTATTGGTCAAGGTTTCTATCTTGTAATCCTGCCCCCATCCTATATAAGGTGGGCAGGAGGCCCTCTAGGGGGCAGAGCACATGTGATCGTCAGATCTATACTACACCCGGCGGATTCAAATCTCCAAACAGGAGTAGGGTATTACCTCTCATTGAGAGGGCCTGAACCTGTCTAAATCCTTGTCTTCGCATCCATCCACTTTTAGGTCTCGTGCGCTACCCCCTTTTATTATTGCCGAATTCATGTTTCGACATGGTTGTTCGAGTTTATTATCAAGAACACAAGGATTATTCATATTATCATATATAGCTCCATCTCTGTCTTTATGTAGATCAGCACATGCATGTATATTCCAGACATAACTCCGGAAGGGAAAATATGTCTCAGTTCGTTCGCTGCATTAATTAAAGCCATGTCACTCTGCAAACTGACATGTATAATTACCCTGTAATTATAATGTCCTCGTGTGAAATAAACAGTCATAACTGTCACAAGAAAATAAATAATACCCCACTCTGGATATTCATGGATGAGTTTGTCATTTTCCTTGAATACAGTAATTTAGCCCATTTTATAGACATTGAAAGGACCAATATCCCGAATGTGGTTGTCTATACTTTTTGAGTTTTCCCATTGCAAGAGGTTTTCTCTCATCCTTAAACAGATATATTTTAGTGGTAAACTAATTAATTGATTGAACTAATTAGAAATCATGGTAGTTAGGAACTATAAATATCTCCACGTTATTGATATATACCTTCCGACTAATACATATACTTAGGGTGTAGACAACAATAGTTAATAGCAGACTCTTAAGGTTGTTAACGAGTAAGTTTGATGGCATGCATGGAAGAAAGATGGGAAAGGAGACAAACATCAATGTTAAGCTTAACAATGACGTTTAGTGTTTATACAAGGTAACTTGTCTCTATGAGGATAGGGAAATGAAAAGAAACGTAATAAAAATATATTTTGGTGCATTAGTTGTTAGTCTTTGTTGTCTTAACTGTTATAAGAAAAAAAATATCTAAATGGACTAAGAGCCTATACCCGTCTCTACCTTTGAAAATGCCCTTAAACATCTCAAAAAAAATTGTCAAGAATATATACAACGTTATGTTTCGAATGCTATTTAATTTTTAAGATTATTTTGGTACCTCTCTCCATAGAGAGATATATCTATTTAAGATGGGAGAAAACCACTTGGCAGTAAGAACCTTAATTAGGCATTTTACAGTGTAAGCACCCATCACAAGATGACAGCTAGGACAAAGAGCCTTGAAGACCCTCTCTTCACAGTGCAAGTACCGAGTGGGACCCACAAATCCCCGCCTCCCTCTCAAACTGGTTCCTCCTCCCCCAAATCCGTCGCCTCGCCTCCTCCCCACAAATCCACTCCTCCCCGCCGGCGCCGGCTCTCCCCTCCTCCCTCCGCCGGCGCCGGCTCCCCTTCTCCCTCCACCGGCGCCGGGCTTCGGGGCTTCACCGCGCCCCACCTCTTCGTCCGCCGCCGTTGGCCACATCAACGCCGGCGCCCCTCTCCCTCCCCCCCTTCCGCCGGCGCCCTCTCCCTCCCCCCTTCCGCAGAGCTCGCCGCGTGGAGCGGGACGTCGCGGAGCTCACCGGCTTTGGCGGCGCGGAGCTCACGAGCTCACGGTGGGAGCTCGCCTCCTCTGGCGACGAGCTTGGCGGTGCGGCGAGGAGGATGGCGACGGCGCCAGCGGAACGGCCCAGCCCGGCGCGGCGCGGCGGCGCGGTCGTTGGCGCGGGGCCTTGGATTCTCCGCTAGATTTGGGGGCAGCGCCGATGATTTTCCTTCCTCGTTCCTCCTCTGTGATGATTTTAATTTCTCTTCCGATTTGTGATGATTTTTCTCTTCCTCCTCTGTAGTGATTTTTCTCTTCCAATCTGTGATGATTTTTCTCTTCCCATCTATGACGATTCTTCTCTTCCGATCTGTGATGATTTTGCCATGGCGGGAGAAAGGCTGCGGCGGTGGGAGAGGAATTTGGAGGGTGACGGGTTGGCGAAGCAATGCTGCCCCACAGCGCGCGTTCCTGCCGTTTTCTCCTCCGCCTGTGGACTCGCGAGAGAAGGTATCGCGTCGCTCTCCGTGGACGCGAGCTGCTCTGGTGAGGCGCGGTTCCTAGTGACACGGAAGCGAAAATCCAACGTGGCGCGGTGTAGCACCGGTCCAGCTCACCGCACTGTTGACCGGCCTTAGCCATGCATACTACGCTAACAATAAAAATATGGTCAGAGGAACATCTGGTCCACGAGAGGGGGAACAAGAAAGTTGACGATGTGAACAAGCTAATTCGGATCAATCCTCTACTGCAAGCAGAAAAGAACTACCTGCTGGGTTTATCACATATGACAGCAAAATTTGATGAGAATGGGCATGGAAGGTATAGGGAATTTAGTCCTCGGTGTGCGCAATGCAGAAGGGAGAGCCAAGATCATACTATGTTCGGAACTCCAAGTTCCCAACACTCTCCTTTAGTTTTCCACGCGTGTTTTTTAGAAAAGTTTCTATACGTAAGTTGCTTAAAAAAATCGTATTAATCCATTTTTGGAAGATAAATTAGCTAATACATAATTAATCACGCGCCAATGGACCGCGCCATTTTTCTTGCGCACTGTTAGAGTTGGGAACTCATGCATCCGAACACAGCTAAAAGTTGTAGTGTTTATGAGCAGAGGTGACAGAAAGTCTAAAACAAGCAAGGATTTATGTTCTAGTGTTTACAAGCCATTATTGTCAGCTTGGTTGAGATGAACACCAGTTTGTTATCAATGTTCAGTAAGATTGCGCACAGCAACATCCAAAATTACCGTGTGTTAGTCCTACCCAATTATGCATAAGCATCACTATATATATATATTTTTTCCTTTTTTTAACGGAATTGCTATTCTACTGTCGATAGGAAATCCATCCCCAAATCTTGAAGACTTTGGGTCATTAGATGCACTTCGTGATTCGTGCTCCCAGTGCTTCTCGTCCAATTCCGGTGACCTCTTATTCTCCGGCGCCAGCTGAACAACTCAAACTCTAGCAGAAGATCTATGAATTACGGTTCTATAATATTCTTTGCTTTTATATTATATGTTCAGCCTTTCAATGTCTTAGCACATATATGAGGGACATACACATCATACTTTACCTCACAAATTAGGACTTTGAGCATATAAATTTGTCATTGTTATCTTGAACTCCTCCCTTCTCAAGAGCTGTCACTTTTGAAACCTTTATAAGATTGAACTCTGCTACATGCAATAAATAAACGACTACCCATAAATCACGTCTTCCTGTGGTAAGAATAGATAAGGATGCTAATAAACAAAAAGAAGGTAGCATATTTACATGGCCCTTTTTATCACCTATTCATGAAATTAATAGTCACTTTATGTGTATGAATTGTGAAAAAAAAATCGCATGTTATAAAAGGGAGGTCATATTAACAACTCCTCGTTAATTACCATCCTCTGCATTCTGCTTAGTTTGTGCCAAACTTGATGTTTTATCTGTTTCATGGATGAATAACAATCACAAAGGGATGAAGAAAGAAATAGCTAGCTAGTAGTCCAATGAAGCATCTATGCTATCCACCAAAATTACTATTCGTAGAGAGATGTAATTACCATCCTCTGCATTCTGCTTAGTTTGTGCCAAACTTGATGTTTTATCTGTTTCATGGATGAATAACAATCACAAAGGGATGAAGAAAGAAATAGCTAGCTAGTAGTCCAATGAAGCATCTATGCTATCCACCAAAATTACTATTCGTAGAGAGATGTACGGCTGCTCAAGCTTTGCCACAGCCATGCGTTCCATCACTGTTGCTCTGGCCTTTTAATCCTGCACTGTGCGTGCATTTAGTTTGCAGAAGCGTATGTTCATCTTTTTTGCAAATTGCATAATGTTATTTATCAGTTATAGCCGTGTCACTTTGCACAATTAATTACATCTCACAAAACAGATGAATTGGTAAATCGCGATCTATCTATTCATGCATGAAAAATACATATTTCCTGGTCGGTTAGGATAACTCACAGGGAAAGCTTTCTAACCTTGGCGTTTGTAAATAGCCTTCAATAAAATATGTGTATACTTGGCGGCTAGTTTGAACTGCCAAATTAAAGACTAATCTTGGCGGCTCATTTTCGACCGCCAAAGAAACTGTATGGCCGCCAAGGACATTCTGTTTTCTTGTAGTGTTTGCTATGTTCTATGTGAGAAGTGCAAACGAACCTAACATCGAATGTGTTCATATGGTTATGCCAACACTATATGCAGACATTAACTAGTACATTACATATAATTTAATTTCAGCACCACCATTTAATATAAATTTACATATAATTATGAAATGATCCAAATCATAGTTTTTTTAGGATTATATTGACATTATGTGTACATCTTATGTATCATCTAATTTTTAGCTTAAAAATATATATTTACATGTGATGATACATCTAGACAAAATGCTTAAGAACCGATATATCATAGGAAAAAAAAACAATTCTCTTTGGTATAACAAGCACTTTCTCAATTCTTCGATCTCACAGGTCCACGGCAATGCGCTGGATGTTTGGGTAGTACTAGCAATAATCGCGCGCTACGCTGCGCGTGTGAGTAAGATGATACATAATATGTGGTTGTCAGTGATATGTTTAATCATACATAAGATGAAAAATTTATATGTAAGCAAGCATAATGATTGCACACAGCTGGCACATGACAAACATTCATCTAGTGAACAAAATATATACACATCTCCAGATTCCTGTAAAAAAACATATGTCAAGACTCCACATATATAGCATGGGCATTTATTGGAATCCCATATGCGATCAGCTCCAATCGTTTTGGTTATCTAGTTAACTACAAACAAAAGACTTTCAGAAAAGACAAACCATTAATAATATTGATTGGTACCATCAGAGAATAAAAGTATATCATAAATAAGATGGTTAATATCAAGAACACATAACCCATAAGGCACATACTAAAGTTGGTGATTTCTCAACCTGGTGATAACAATTGAGAAAACTATTGAGTCTACTACAAAACGCCAAATTACAACGCCGGATGCAATAATATGTCAAGATTGTCAGGTTCACCGAGAATCTTTGACGTCATCAGAAAATTTAAGCTTTGCCGGGTCATGTAATACTTCCATATTCAAGTCCATGCTTAGTGTCTTCTATTTCTTGCTGACAGCGCTTCTCATTTCCCGTTTGCACACCTGATAAGAAGCACAAAAGGGAACTTATTACCAAGGATGAAAGCTGAAGAACTTAGTTTAACATAGCTTGCATGTTCCATTTGGAAAATAAAATTGGCTTCACCTTTACACTCACTATAACAACAAAAATAACTGGCATGTATCATGGAACTATAATAATGTACACCCCAGAGAAGACTGTCTAGACCTCCAAACAGAAAATAACCTCATGAATACTTTGGATGGGAAAAATATTGTTCAGTAGGTGCCAACAAACTAAAACGGTGAAATGTAAAAGGCTTAGAAGTTGGTAATATAAATTACTTCCAATAACCAAATAGCACAGTAGATAACAGACCTACAACATATTTCTTTGGTTCAAAGCACATTGTAGTCCATATGGCAAATTTTGGTTGTATCAAATATTGAGAAAGCCTATGGAAACGGAAGTGTTGGTACTAATAAACCTGGTATGCAAAATGTAAGAACTAACCAATTCAAATTACAGATGGATATTTTGTATGCTTAGACAATGGGTAATTCTAAAGATAAAATACAAAATTGCAGCTATTATTATAGATTAATGACAGGCATATATGTCACTCTTGTGTTCCCAACAGAAAGTACATAGAGAGCTAGACCATGGCAACAGTTCGTATTAATACTGCAACACTAATGTGTAAACAAGTAAAACTAATTTGTATAGACAAATGATCTGTTAAAACTCATGCTCAAAGAATGAAGAAGGGCATCTAGGAGACAAACCGAATCATAATATCAATACACTCAATTCATATACAACATATGTATGATAGAAGGAGATGATTTGATCTGTACCTGGGTGGTGATGTTTAAACATTAGTACTGAATAATCTAGCATTCTAGCCTTCACTCCCTTTTTTCTTTCCTTCCTACCAACCATGTGAAACTCACAATGAGCAGCAAATCAAGAATGAGAGCAGGCGCTAGAACAGATATGTATATATGCATATAATAGGGAGAATCAATGTTTTAGCAGTAGTCATATTGAAAGAATGAAGAACATCTAGGAGAAAAACCGAAGCACAATGTCCCAATTTACTCGCAGCCGTCATCACCATACCTTGCCATAGTCTGTGCCTTGCTGCCGTCGTCGCCGTACTTTGCCATAGCCCATGCCTTGCCGCCGTTGTGGCTTTGGTGCCCAAGCTGCTGCTCTTGCTCTCCCCATCCTCCTAGAAAGCAGTCGGCATGTGTCCTCCTCGTACCAAATCCAGCAGCCCCTGAGCTGGATCTGGCACGAGGAGGTGAAAGCGGCGTGGAGAACGGGAGGAAGAGGTGGAGAGCAGCTTTACTTGCCGAAGAGGGCCACTGACCAGATCCGCCATGGAAAAGATCGAGGAATCGACGCTGGGATTCGCATCAGGCATAGAGGATAGTGTGAGAGAGGAGGCTAACGTGAGATGAGATGAAAGAGGAGAGAGGGTACAGTGGCTTCGCACCACTCTCGTCCTGACCCCGTCGGCAACCGAGATCCACCAAGCGAGGAGGCCGCCCCGTTGCCGGATCTGGAAGCCTCGCCCTTCCTCGTGCCGGTGAACATGACGGCCTACCAACCGGCGCGGGAGCGAGGGTCACATCCTGATTTTAATCTTAGGATTTATAAAAATTATTTAATAAATTATTGTTAAAATTTAATATTAACATGCCCCTAACAATTCTTACGAGTAGTTTAAATGTGGGAAATAAAATTTTTCCTAAATATAAGCTTGATGGATTTAAATTTTTATTAAATTCCTCCATGATTAATTATACCTCTCCTGGAATTTTCCCTCGAGATTTTTCAGAGTCAACTATTAATTTTAATAATAAAGAAATATTTCATTATTAGTTTAACTCAATAAGATAATCATTGAAATGATCTTTATTTGTAATTTTGATAAGTGCTTTGCTTGTTTAAATCCTTAAATTATAAATTGTGATAAACCTGAGCTCCACTCTGAGACCTCTCAAGGCCTGTTTGTTGGCCCGATCATTTTCGGTGAGCCTGATGATAACTGACGATTCTGGGAGATAACGTTGACGACCCGCACTACAACCGTACGAGACGTTGTTGGTGTGCGCCTTAGCGATCGAATAGCAAACCTCTCCGTGGGTTGTTAACCTTGCCCGGTGAACAGATCAAGCCTTATTCCCTCGCAAGCAAATCGAAGAAAATAAGCAAGAACTAAGATAAAAGCCAATCTTACAATTGGCAGATAGAATTCATACGCAATGATAAGTTTGGGGAATACCAAATGATAAGTTTGGGGTTCCGTAAGAGCAAACGCGGCGATCTAACCGATTACCGGGATTACCCGGGCAAAGTAGCCAAAGCTAAAACCTTTTATCTAAACAAACCCGAAAGAACTCTAAAGGGGTACCTAACCTATTTTAATAAAGGTGTCGAGGACGACAAGCGGACCTCTAGGTGCGTGCTCCCCACCTGGTTGGGGCGCACCCCAGGGCCCCACTTGGGCCGGGTCCCAAACAATCGTTACAAAGCCCCAAAGGCCCAGACGGTGACGCAGGCACCTTGCTTTGTTCATTCAAGCCGCCGGATGACTTGGATTTAGAATTTGGGCGATAAGGGTTGGATCCCATTGGAAAGAGTAACTCTGTGGGCTTTCCATCAAAGTAACTCACGGGCCGAAACGGAGGTCATACTGCTAGATTCGGCGGCCGTTTGAAGTCAGTAGTGTAGCAGGTGGCGTAATCGGCATTCCAGCACGTTGGAGCACTTGATCTGTACATCTGTTCATTCATGATGGGAGCAATGGTTAATATCTGTAGTCAGCCCGTGGTCACATCATCCTGCCCTTCTTCACCGGAAACGTCCTCGCGGTTTTTCCATATGGTGCTCTTCGCGTAAGTCCATTTAAAACAACCTTTTTCTTCCAATCAAAACAATACAAACATCGAGATAATTTTGTTAGCAAAATAACATTTCTCTCTCAGCTTGCATGTTTTATCTTACATGTACAGGAGGCTTATAATCTAAACATAAAGTAAACTCTATGCACCAAATAATATTCCTCTATCATCAGATTCGCTCAAAATATACTGAAAATAGCAACTAGTTGGACCAACGGCAAATCAGACTTAGCAAATATATTTCTTCTTAATTATCAAGCTCACAAAAATCACAGCAACCGGAACATAGCCCGAAAGTATTTAAAGAAGATAGCAATTCACGTTCCTCGACTTCATTAGCAATGCTGAACAACATGCTTTAACAATCATGCACACAAAGAAACACTAGCAATAGCCATGTTCATTCACTAATTTTGGGCATGGATATAACGTTCGAAGCATTATCACACAACTCTTTCTTTATGCAACAAGGAACAGCAAGTAAATCAACTTATTACAAAGGCAGTCTCAGCAATGGTTCCACTAAATGTTGCTCTACTATAAGCATAAAAAGTGGACATGTGTAGCTCAGCTTTGAATACTCACATTCATTTATCCTCAGCACCAATTTAATTTACCTTGCAACTTTCTTCTGAAACCGCGGTGCTTCATCTCCCTTTCTTCTCAAAGTACACCATCTCCTCCTTTATGTAGATAGTTCTAAACTCCCTGCAGAATTTAGGTAACAGGAGGAGCAAAAGATTTGCTCCTCTAAATGTTTGACACATCATCTTTGCATAAGGAATGTAGGAGTTCCAGAAATGGAGATAAAACTCCATATTGGGTTCATGCTTCCTCGCATTTTATCATGATTTTGACTCTCAATGCTACGAGCAAGCATGCAATAGGTGCCCAATATGATTATATGCTTTCCACATTAATCCGACGCAAAACCTGAATTTCAGAAGCCCATTGAAAAAATCTACGCTTGTATTCTTGGTTGCAACTCTTTGAGACCAATTAGATGATACAGACCTTAAATTCATCGAATGTAACTCCCTAAAGTTTCTATCATCTTGTTGTCAGATGTTCTAATTTCTCTCCTTTTCCCGAAGAAGTACATTTTCGTAATAAGATGTCACAAAGCGTTTTCTCCATCATGGTTTTCGAATTATCCCAAGTTTAGGCTTTATTACTAACATAACTCCCACCAAAATAATGCAAGAAGAGGTAAACTTATTCACTAGCCAATCTTATCATTTGAGAATCAGAAAAATCATTTTGTCAACATTCATTGTCCCACGGCTAGTTCCCAATTCAATTATAGCAATAGAATCATACTTACATCATAGAATGGTAACTTAGATTCAAATCGCGCAAAATTATAGTCATGTCCCTCACTATGCATTGCGTGCGAGAAGTTGTCCATATCTTATCGATGGTGAAAGAAGCCGATGTTCTCGTATTCCTTTTGCGCAATCCCTGCCATGGTTAGTAGCAACCAAGAAACACACACAAGAATATGGCACGCTCTATCAACTACTAGGTTAGCTGGGCAGCTCAACAAATCACAAACACTCAAGCTTTTTAAAACCGAGCTCTTAAATTCTTACCAAGCAAAGCGGAATGGGGTGACATTACTCCGACTCACCAAGCACCTCAATGGAGGTTGGCTGTATCGAGCCTTGGCCAAACACTTTTTGCCTGTAAACGACTGGCAATCAAATCTGTGGAGCTCTGGGTAGGCTTAAATATGTAGCAAAGGAATAGCAAATGCTGCAAAAGCAAATAATGCAAAGTTGAATAATCTGTTCAAAGTCAGTACGTGCTGGTCCTAAGGCTAGAACGTACTAGAACGCGAGCTAAACACAAACGGATACCAACAAGGGTAGCCCTAGAAACAACTCAAGCACACTCTGATATATGAAAGCAAACTCCAAAAGATTCAACGATTTTTCTTTTTCTTCTTTCTTTCGTTCTTTTTTCTCTTCTTTTTTTTTTTTTTTATTCTTCTCTTTTTCTTTCTTTTTTGTGCGGCTTTTTCTTTTCTTGTTTTTATAACATCCTTTCTGTCTTTTTTTTCTCTTCTTTTTTTTGATTTTTTAAACAAAGCAAACTCAGGACCTGAATGCAAGATTATAGGGACTCAACATGTAAATATAAAATAATATAGGGACCTCAAGTACTAAAAGGTGCAAGACCCAAAAAATAAAATTATACAAAAATAGAATGCTGAAAGTTATGCTGGTTCCGTTTCTTTGCAAACAGATATCGAATCTGACAGTCGAACAATATTTTCATCAAGTGTCTAGCAAGTACAAACTCACCGGTGTACGGTCGGGGAGGTGGGGAGTAAGTACGGTTTTGGGAGGTGGTGACTGCGTAGCGGTAAGCCCAGGAGTTCAGATTTGGTGCATAGAGACTCAAAACGCGGAAACTGATTTTCAGCCAATCCAATTTAACTATCTCTTTCTGGATCTAACCTTGCATTACTTTCCAAGAAACCGGATTTGGTAAACTCTTCTCCTCCTCTCTTCAGCGCACAACCCAGAAAAAACCAGCACGCACGGCACAGAACAAAGGGACAAACCACACAGCAACCTTAAGATGCAACTCAACAACAACAAAACCCGACCGACAGAAACTTCTGAAAACCTAAACTACGAAAATAGACCGTGGCTAGCGAGCCCGATTCCGTTTTCGAGTTTCCGACGACAACGAGACCACGGTGGTAGCGACGATCTGTGTACAAAAAGTACTAGAAACTCGAAACGTCTAACAAACTAGATGCTAAGACCAAAGCACAGACTCGACAAAACTGCAACAACAAAATTCAACAAAGCAAAAATCTGATAGGGACTATGCAATGCACAATATTGGCTCAAGGTACAGGATAGCAATTTTTTTTTTGCAATTTTCTGGTAATGGGTAGATAAAAATCACCGGGAGCAACGAAAGCTCTGATAACCACCTGATGAAAAACCTGAGCTCCACTCGAGACTCTCAGGCTGTTGTTGGCTACCGATCTTTCGGTGAGTTGAATGAATAACTATGATTTGGGAGAAACGTTGACGACCCGACTAACCGTAGAGACGTTGTTGTGTTGTGCCTTGCGATCGATACTATCTCCGTGGTTTGTTGATTCTTGACGGTGCAGAAAAATCCCAACCTATTCCTGCGCAAATCGGAGAGAAACAAGCAAAAGAACAAATAAAAAGCAATCTGAATTACAGACTTAGAATTCATACCAATGATAAGTTTGGGGGTTCCGTAAAACGAGGCAAACCGGCGATTCTAACCGATCACGGGATTACCCCAGCAAAATAGCAAAGCCTAAACTTTTTATCTAAACAAAACCGAGAAACTCTAAAGGGGTACCTAGACTATTTTAAGGTGTGAGGACGACCAAGTGGACTCTAGGGTCGTGCCCTCCACCTGGTTGGGGCGGCACCCGCACATGGGCCCACTTGGGCCGGGGTTCCCACGAAGTTACTAAGCCCAAAAGGCCCGTGACAGGTGACCGCCAAGCAACCTTGTTTTGTTCCATCCCGCGGATGAACTTGGATAGAATTTGGCGATAAGGTTGGATTCCATTGGAAAGAGAACTCTGTGGGCTTTCCATCAAGTCTCACGGGCCGAAAAGGAGGTCGTAATGCAGATTCGGCGGCCCGTTTGAAGTCCAAGTAGTGTAGCAGTGGGCCTAGAATCGGATTCCAGCACGTGGAGCAACTTGATTCTTGTTATCATTTGTTCCATCCATGATGGGAGCAATGGTTGGTATCTGTAAGTAGCCGTGGTCACATCAAAAATTATTTTTATAAAGATCTTAAAAGGCCTAAGAGAAAAGAAGATCTAAGTTTAGTTTAATAAAATCTCAATACAAAAATGGGCTAGATAAATTTTGGTAAATACTTATCTTGTTTAATATAGTTTCCTAGATTTTTTCTAGGATTTATTTGAGCCAAGGAAGTATTTTTAATAAATGGAATTGCATTTCAAATGAATTATTTAAATAAGAAAGGTTTTTTAAATCTCCTTTTCGCTTTAGGCCAAAAGTCCGGCCGCAGCCTTCCCTCTCTCTTCTCCCGGCCGCGGTGGCGCTCGGCCCAAGTCGGCCCAGGCCGAGCCGGCCCCTCCTCCCTACATCACCCTTGTCTTTTCTTCTTTGCTTTGTTCTCAGCCGGCCTAGAACTGAAAGTCTACTTTTTCTCCCTCGTTACTGTTCATCTTCAACCTCAGGACAAGCCGAACCGAGACCGAGTTGGACTCGATTTTTCTCCTCCAAATCCCGGGGCTTCTCTCTAGTGTATTCTAAAATTAGTGAGGGAAATATTTCTCTTATCTCCCTCTTTCGTTTTCCCCGAGAATTGGAAACCAATCCTTGTATTTTATAAGATCAACTGTTTATAGAGTTTATCTCTCCAACTAAAACATAGGATTTTCCGCATTCGATCCTCTCGTTCCGAGTTCGAATCTCCTAATCCAAGCCTATAAATAGCATCCGGCTACTCGTGCTTAATCCGTTTGGCCCAAAGTTTTAGCCGCAGCCGCCCTCCTAATAGCGCGCCGCCGCGCAAACCTAGCTCCGTGCCGCTTCAGCGCCCTCGCGCCGTCGCCGTGGTGTGTCGCCGCCGGCGCCAGTCGCTATCACGGGTTCGCAAGGAGGAGCCGCACCCCGTCCGACCCCTCCGTTTCCGCGCGAAGCCCCGGAGCACCGCCGACGCCGTCAAGCCGAAGACCGCGCCGACCCGACCTCGTCGCCGGCCGGTTTTTCCCATAGGTCGTCTGTGGTCGCGCCGCCCTTGTGAGTTCCCCGCCGTTGTGGCTCGTCGCGTTGGTGCCCTCTGTTCGTGCCGCCGTGCCTAGTTCGCCGCGACGCAAAGGAGCCTTGAGCCGCCGGGTGATGACGTCATCGATGATGGTCATAAAGCCTTTTTTTCTTTTCTAAAATAATCGCAAAATCCTTTTATGTTCAAGGTAAAATCAAGATTAATCTTCAGGACAAATCTTATATCTAATTCATGGTAAGTCGGATTAATGTGGTTGAAGTTATAAAAATTGTATAAAATAAAGACTATATATTAAAAATTATATATAATTGTGTTATAATTATTTATTGTTATTTGAATAGGGTTTTAAATTGGAAATTAAATCTTGTAAAATTCATAACTAATTCATAATGCAGTCAGAATGAGGCTGTTCAAGTCTTTAAATTCATCTAAACAAGAATCTAAAATATTTGTTTACTTTTAAATGTACTGTTTATTTTGGTTTTTATTAGTCTTTTTTCCTCCGTTGTGCAATGTTAGCTCTTGTGTCCGTTTTCATCGTTTCGAAGGTTCGTGAGTGGCCGTCGAAAGTTGTTCAAGAAGACTAATTGAAAGACCGAGTTATTGGCAGGCAAGTCACACAGACCCTAAACACAATCCTTTCGAGCATGTTGATTCTATATTTAATTCTCTATTTGATTTAACTGTGCATTTAATTTATCACGAATATCACCGGGTGGTGTGAACCTTATCTCTTGTTATGGACCAATTTGCATTGATTACCCCTATTCTTGATACCTTGGGTTATAATATTGACTAGTTGGAGCTTTATATAATTGGTTCAACTAGATATATATTAGTATAATTGCTTAGCTTTTGCTTAAGAAACATTAAGCACATGATTGGATAACTAATGTTACACTACCACTTCTGATTATGATTTTAATAATGCTCATGAATGGTCAAATCGTGAATTGGTTAATTTAATTACTTGCCAACTTAAAACTTGACAATGGTGGGTGTGAGCATGATGGTTTTGAAAGGTCGTGACTCGATCGACAATATAAAAGGACCGTGTCGCGAGGCTTCTGTTGTAGACATTAATCGTGCCAACCATAAGCGCAACGTGGGCAACGGCTTTTATCTTCTGTATAGCAATGTTCATCTGCGGGGCGCCCGACTGGTGAAAGCGGTGAGAAGTCCGTGGGGGGTCGCTGGGGAGTCCATGCTCTATATATTGAGGGGGGTGATTATGATCCAGGAACGGTGTCCGCGCCTGGAAAAATTGCCCTTTTCCCGAAGCTAGTGTATTAATCCCCGTCCCCAGGAAAAGCCGGGGTACACCAACAAACATGATACAAAAAGTCACGAATCTTTTTATTATATCGATAAATATTTACATCTTACAAAGACTTCAGGCCTAAACAATCAATAAACAGCAGCGGACTAGCGGGCCTACGGCTCCATCTTCACAGGCCGCTCAACTGGGGTAATAAGCCAGGACCTCCCACCTAAAACTTCTTCTCAAAGCTTCTCTACTGAAGGGGGGGAAAGATTGAGCAAGAATGAGTACAACCACAGTACTCAGCAGTCACACCGGGAGATGCATGAGTTAATGGCAAGGGGGTAACAAGGAGTAATAATAAATAGGGTTGGGTTTTTGCAGTAAAGAGCATTTAAAAGACACTTAGTTGCTCAAAGCTATTTGTAAACACGATCTAGAGCTACAGAATATTAGTTATTCAAGGCCGTGAACCCTTCACAAACCTGGCTTTAACCCGAAAGGACTATCCGATGAATTCGGACCGAAATGGCAAAGCTCCACCTGGGTCCCAGCTCGTCCCATGAGCCGGACCCAGGCCAACCATCCATATTTTAGTTGTTAGCCAAATTTTAAGAAATTAAACACTACTTAGGGTACATTGCTAAGGCTTGCCCATATCCGAGGGCGCGGCTCATTCGAATAGATTTACTCTGTTAGAGGTGTACATCTTTACCCACAAGACACCGCCTTTACTCTGGCATTCCATTGCAATTGGAAACCCATCATAAAAAACCGTGACATAACGCCTTTTACCCATCCTAGCCGTGACAAAAGCACCGAGTTAAGCCTTACGCCATTAAGACATGTGGTTAGTACGGTTAGTGGCTTTGCAACAGAGGCCCCGAGCTTAATCCTTATAGTACGCGAAGGTAGCGACTAACAAAGACCCAACCACGCACCTCGAGCCCAAGCCTAAACCGTTTTGGGGGTTTTGAAAAGAGGGGGAGGTGTGTGTCCATTCCAACATAGCCAGCCATTTCCATACTGTCCAAATGATATGAGAATTCCAAATGTCTAAAAGTTATAAAAACACCTAATGTTGCATAATTAAATCAGCGAAGCATCTACCCTAAATTCATACTAGTGGATCATGAATAGAGTACCCACTAAGTTGGGGGTTTTTTATTTCCCTAGGGTGAACAAGGTAATAATAACAATAGCAACAATAATAAGGTCAATAACAAAGGTAAATAGGCCATAGCTAAATAAAACAGTGATAACGCGGGAATTTAAATAAAGCGATATGCAATTATTTAATATCAAAATAATTTTATAATAAACTGGGATTACAATATGTTCAAGGAATGATGTGACTTGCCTTGCTCAAAGAGAACGGCCTTCCGAACCTTCGGCGACGACCACCGAACCACGCTTCTGGAACTCTCCGGAACGACAGGAGCTACGCGAAGCACACAAGCAAAGCTAAACCCTATAAAGAAGCAATAACAAATACATAAAAGACAGGGCACAGGGTTCTTTAGGTTATAAACAAAATTAGGAGACTTTGAAACGGGTTCGATTCAGAGTTCGTATGACCAATGCCATGTCATCCGAAGTTTAATGCTGTTATATGGAGATTTGCGGATTATTAATATTAGGTTTTGCCAATTATAAAACATGTGTAAGCGTAGCCTGGAAAAACAGGAAAGGCTGCCGCCGTTGACATGTGGACCCACATGTCAACGCTAAGGACACACCAGTAGACGAGTACACAGAGAACGGTCCACCGGGTCGACGGAAGGCGGACCCCGTGTGCCAACCGAGGCGAGTTGCCGACAAACAAACTCCACTAAAGACCCACGCGTGCTGCACACGTGGAAACCACGGCGGCTAATACCGAGCGGGCACAACTAACAGGGTCACCAAACACGCACACACGAACGACTACCGAGCACGCGGTAACAGGTACCGGGGTCGACAACCGCACGCGGGTACGGGGCCGACACCGAAGGACGAGGACGGGAAGGCAGTGAGAATGGGGATCCTTACCACCCACGCGACGGGCGTGGGAACGGAGACGGCTCGGGGAGCGACGGAGGCGAACGGCGAGGGAACGACTTCGGCGGGCAATCCTTGGACGAAGGCGAGACACGGCTGGCACGAGGCTTGATGACACGGGAGCCGAGGACGAAGACGACAGACGGGGCTGCAGCGGCTCGCTTGATTAACGCAGATGAACGAACGCGATCGGCTTGACGGAGAGACGAGCGCCACAACGAGCGAAACCCCGGGGAACGACGGGGGACGACGACCGGAACCGGCGAGGAGCCGAATGAGGAGCCGACAGCAGCTGCACAGATGCGAGGTACGGCGTGGAACACGCCGCTTGTGATGACGACGATGGGTGGTTGGCGCAGCGAGACGATGTGCCGGGTGACCAGACGGGACGTGTCGACATCGAGGACGAACGTGACGACAGACGACGGACCAGCGAGGGGTTCGGGTGGAGGGGAGACGAGGACCGAGGGCGACCTTCTGCCAGCTGCGATGCCGGAGGTGGTTAGGTGGGTGCGGCCCGACGGCGCACGGTGGAGGAAGGGCCGACCGAGGAAATTCCGGCGAGGTGGATGAGAGGCGCGGCGCGGGGCACGGCGGTGTTTCCGGCGAAACGGGAGTGGGCGGGGAGGAGACGATGGCCGCGGTATCGAAGGAGGAGACGGCGGCGTCGGTCGACGTACGCGGCGATGAACAGCAGCCGGCCGGTAGACGGTGGTAGTGGGGCGGCGACGCCACTGGACGCCGGCGGGAACGCGCCCTCCGGTGCTCATCCGCGCTAAAACGGAGGACGGCCCGGGGGAGAGGAGGCGGCTGCAGTCCCGAGGGAGGCGACAAAGCGACGGCCGGCCGGTATGTCTGACGCCGATTCCTGCGGTACAGCACCGACGAGGCGGCAGGGGCGGCTGATAGATCGGCCGGCGCGCGGGAGAGGAAGGGAAGGCGGGGAGAGGAGGTGGTAGCGTCGGAGGGGTCTAAAACGATAGAACGGATCGAGGGGGGTTCCATTTTATAACTGAGGAGAGGGAGCCGGGCACGGAGAGGGCGGAAACGGCGACGGAAACACGGCCGGTCGGCGGCCATGGAAGGCAAGCCGGGGAAATGGCGGCGGCCGTTCCGGGCGTTTAGAGGGCACGAAATCAAAGGGGGAAATTAGGAGGGAAAGAGAGGAAGGAAAGGGGATTAATTCCCCTAATCAATTTTGGAATTCCCGGTGTGAATGAAGGCGGATTTGGGGGAGCAATGGCGCTAGGTTTCCGGGAGACAGAGAAGGAAGGCCGTGCGGGAGAGGAAGACGACCTGGGGGTGGGACCCACGCGGGGCGGCGCCTTCAGCGCACGGCACGTGTGCGGCACGGGCCGGGAGAGCGCCGCTCGGCTTGGGCCCGGAGGCGGCCCAGGTGGGAGGGGGCAGGGGAAAGGGAGTTGGGCCCGAGGGGAAGGAGGGAGGGCGGCCCAAGGAGAGAAGAGGGAAGGAAAAGAGATGGACGAGAGTAGGACTCGGCCGGCGGGCCGAGAAAAAAGTAGAGGGAGGCTTTGGCCAGACTTGGCCCAAAGGGAGGAGGGGGATTATTTTTTTAGCTTTTTCTTTTTAAATAAACTTTGTTAATTGTTGGTTTGTTGTTTATAAATATTTCCGGTGCTCTGAAAATTCAAGTTAAAAATTTGAGGGCTCCTTTTAAGACGCAGGAGAATTTAACAAAAAATTCTCCGGGGCTACATTCGAATTTTCTTGTAACGCATTTTAATGTTTGCCCAATTTTTCTTTTTGAATTTTAAATAATTCTATATTCCCTTTTAAGAGATGATTTATTTCGGGATGAATTTAATTAGGACGTTGACAAACGGTGCACTGTAGTGAATTGTGTTGTGTAGGGGCAATTGTCACCAGCCTTCTATTCGGTAACTTTTCCAGTATCGCGACGCATGTAGACATGATGTTGAGGCTGTGTCTTGTGGGTACAGTGTACACATCTGGCAGAGTAACAACTATTCGAATAGCCGTGGCTTCGCGGGTCATGGGCGGGTTGAGGCAATGTTTTCGTGATGTCTCACACCTCTGTCACAATAATTAATTGATGCTAATAACTGGTAATAATTTTGCTTAGCTCCTGGTTTGGAGTTTAGATCTGTACAGTCGTGTATGGGTTGTTCAGGATTGTTGGGCCTGAGCAGTAGGGTGTGCTGTTCAGTGTTGATTAAAATTGATTGATTAATTACTCACTACTGTTTTTACTACTCCTAAATGATTGCTAAATGCTGCTTTGCAAATGACCTATATTATGCCATCCTTTGGTATCCTTGTGCAACTTATCCCGTTGTGGGCCTACGCCAGAGGGTTTCCTCATGTACTACAAACCCAGAGAACTCTCTGAAGCCAGTGCGTTTCCTCCATTCCCGAATAATCTAGCCAGGGGTATTTTTATCATTTTCTTAGATAAGAGGTATGAACCTTATTATGTGGTGCGGTGGTGACATCTTAAAAAGGAAACGGGGGAGATATTAAACTTGCTCTTACCAGTTCCAAAGTCCAAACTTGAGAAGCCTGAGCTTCGAGCGTTTGGCGAGGCACGAGCTTTTTTTTTTTTACAGTCCTAAATCAGAGCTGCTCTCCAGCTGGGGCCCATATCCGCCTCGCGGTCGGCCTACTTACCCGAGGAATTAATATTTGGCCGCACCAGAAACGTGCAATACGTTACGGCCTTGGCTCCTCGACTCAACCACATCCGTCGGTCGATCGGGCACCAGAACCCCCTTCGTCCGTCGCCTGCACTGCCGTCGCGCCGATCTCCATCATCGCAAGTAAAGCAGCGGTGCGGCATTTTGCTGCTTCCACCGCATACTTCGCCTATGTCACGCCCAGAAATTCCCCGAATAGAATTCCAAGCAGAATGGTGCATCAAAATCCCGTCCAAGGACCGGCTGGGAACACACGACAAGTTGACCATACAGGATTCCACGTCCCCCCTTTTTTACAAAAACATTATAAAAGTTTTACATAA
>CM020188.1:21646313-21740452 GCA_009805545.1 Oryza longistaminata | reverse complement strand
CTTGGAGGCCCGAGTGATGGATCCTATATTCGTGAGGGGTGTGACCGGCGGAGGTATTGCATCACGTGAGAAACCCTAGCCGCCACTCCCCATCTCGAGCATAACCCTAGCCGCGCGCGGGTGCTAGCACATCTGCGCATGGCGTTCCGTCCCTGTACGTGTGAATACCGGTAGAGGCGCCGCTGGTTTGCGGTGCTGATCGGCGTGGTAGTACGGCGTGGAGAACGCACGAGGAGGAGAAGGTCGACCCGTTGCGATCGACTACTTCCTCTACATCGACACGCGCTACTTCGCGAGAATTCCTTGACTTCTCAGAGCTTTCTTCCGCTGCGCAGCGCGTCGAGTGGTAACGATCTATGATCTAATACTTACATGGTTCCTGGTTTATGCGATAGAAAATTTTGATTTATGCTATCGTATCCTACGCGTATCCCAACACATGATATTGTGTACTTGTTATGTCTATAAATGTTAGAATGATGAACTGTGGTGTTGGCTCCCGGCCCGGGTGATCGATCTCCTTCAAGATAAGTTTTATGGCCTTTTTCTTTAAAGGAAGATGGCAGGAGCCCTTAAGCAAAGGGATGAAAAGCAACCGAAACAATTACAAGGTAAGCTTCACGACGGAGACCCAAAGCTTTATAGGGGGATTACAACAGCCTTACGGCATATTACACTTTGGATTGAGTCAACTACCAGTAACAAGGGACGTCCAAGCTAACCTAGAAGCGAGAGCTCGCGCTGCCCAATGACCTGCATTGCCGTGGGTATTTCAGGTTGCTCCATTTGCCTGGAAACTCTTCTATTTCTTTCTAGCCACATATTCCACCAGCAAGTTAGCAGGAACCAAGAACCACCTTTCTGACATGTTTCGGGATATATTGTTGAGCTCATTAATTCCACCATTCCATAATATCTTCGGTCAGCTGGCATGATGGTAAAATTTGAAAGTTTTTGCAATTGCACACTGTTGACAGTCCTTAAATATCAAGTCTGACTGGCAACTCCTACATAAAACTAAATAAAATGAAACACCAAATATATTGGTAGGATTTATTACTAACCATTTTGACGAGTATGGTGAATTATTTGTAGCATGAGTTTTTGGATGAAAATACACCTAACATATGACGAAAATGTACCTCCAGCCAATCGTATGTGAGCATACGGATTTGAGGGCCCATAAATCAATGCAAAACCGATATTTAGATGCTTATCCAGCGTGCACCATCATAAGGGCCCACATGTCATACACTAGGAGAAAGGTCAGTGGGAATGGCGGTTTGCCTACCAGGGTTGAGAGCTCTCCCCACCGACTTTCATGTGGAGATCCCCTATTGGATGATGATGGCGGTTGTGGGCGAATATACTTCTATAACTGTTATTCCAGCCTTCATTAAACCCTATAAAAGGAGGAGCTCATTTCATTTAGAACACATAATAAAGTGAAGTACAACTCACTTTCATACTTTAGGCTACACTATAGTAGTGTTGAGAAAACAGGTGGAAAGTGAGGAGAAGTTCTGGAGGAGTGCTGGAGTTGTCAGCGCTCTCGCCTCTCTTGTACCTTGACGACTAATACTTAAAGTGAGTATTCGAGATTTTCTTTTGGTATTTAAATTTACTTGCCTAAATAAGATATATTCTCATTGTTGCTAGTTCGTCGCTTAGTATTTATATTAAGTGCTCTAGTACAAGAATTATAAAGAGAGAAGAAAGATTCTACGCAAGGCTAGAGTAGTAATCAATAGCATATGCTCTCCAGAAGTAGTCACCATCTTAGCGATATTAGATTTTTCTCTTATTTCGATTTGTTAGGTTCATACTCCCTCCATTTTTTAATAGATGACGCCGTTGACTTTTTCTCACATGTTTGACCATTCGTCTTATTCAAAAAATTTATGTAATTATAATTTATTTTGTTATGAGTTGTTTTATCACTCATAGTACTTTAAGTGTGATTTATATCTTATACATTTGCATAAAATTTTTGAATAAAACGAACGGTCAAACATGTGAGAAAAAGTCAACGGCGTCATCTATTAAAAAACGGAGGTAGTACAATATTTTTAATTGCTGTAATTGAATTCATTTTGTTTCCTATTATGGAAATATGATATACTTTTAAAGGATAATAATGAAAGCAACTATCTTAATTAATATGGTGAAAATTTGAGATACGTACGGTAAAATGCTGCAGACATGCAAAGCCTGAACGAGTTATCCCAATATTGATATATATACTTGCATTTTTGTTTTAGATATGTATAGTTCTCCAAAACTTAGATGTTTTGATTGCATATCTTTGATTGGCAAAAGGCAAACTAATCAAAGAGTATAACTACGTGATAATCAGAGGAAGTGATGGACACAGTGGTTGAGAGTCAAACTATAATCAAAGAGTAGAACTACGTGATAATCCCAAAAAAAAAAAAAAAAGTAAACTCGTGCAGTTTTTGGGCATGGTTGTTCCATCGTGTATTATTAAGAACCAGCTTAAATAACCACTGGAGACAGTTTTAGAGGCAGTCTTCTCCTTGCCCAGTTGCCCTCTTAGTGTCCCATCCTCTGCGTGCACTTCATCATTTCTGTTAGATAATTGAAATGGGTCACATCTCCGGCCTCTGCAAGCACTCCTACATATTTCCCATTTTCCGTTGGAAGTATCTCGGAGCAAATTCAACGCCAACCCATTTATCTGTGCCTGATATTCTAGGGTAGAAAGGCCTTGTAGAGCAGGGTGATGTCGATGCTTGGGTACAACCAGGTCGGTAGGTTGTTTGGGACAATCCTGACATATAGAAGATCCGGTTTGCACACCAGTGGTATCAATTTCAGACCATGTTCAGCTTTCCATCCTGATGCCGACCATTCTCATCTCATGTCGCAAACTATCAAGTATTTACTTCTCATTAGCTAAGTTGCATGGCTAAATTAATGGTAAGGAAAGATCAATGGAGGATACAAAGAAGGGGTTTAGATGGGAAAAATTAAGTAGTGATGAAGAAACTGTATCTACGAACAGCTTCTCTCCTCCATAATTTTAGTTCTCTATGTTCCCATCCCTACGCATATAGGATGGAGCTGCATGCATATATATAGGCCAATTTTGTAGCTGCTGGATGATGACTAGAGAAAGGACTATAATTTTAATTGACCAACCATGTTCAGGATTCAGAGAAATTTTATACTTTTTAAAAAAGGCACCAGATTTTACACTAGAAAGAGTGACACTTCCTGATATTTTTTCAAGGATGATAAAATTACCCCTCGTGTATATCATAATACGATGTATATCATAATACGACTAAAGTTGTTCCTGCAACCTCCCGATTGTTTACCCGTAGCCCTGGTATATATCATAATATGAGCTAGTTTCCGACCGTATTCGATCCGTTTTCATCCCTAGCCGAAACAATAGAAGAAGGAAGTCTCTTTTAGGAGTTGCTTCCAAGAAGAAAACAAATGTAACCTATTTAAAAAATGAAACAATTTCTTTGTTTCCAAATATTCCTAGCCCCTAAAAGAAACTTTTCCATGAAGCACACTGTCCATTCTATACATATTTAGCCGTCTCATCTAGGGATGAAAACAGTACGGAATATTTTCGATTCCAACCCTGTTTTCGAAAATGGATTCAGAGCCGGTTAGAATTTTTTCATAAACGGAAACGAATTCGGAAATATTTTGTTGGAAACGGAATCGAATATGATAAGAGCAGTTTCTGTCGGAACTCGGAATCGGTCTGAAACTTTCCGGAAATTTTTTTTGGAATTTCCGAAGTTACAAGCCCATACAATACAATAGTCCATAATACCTCTCTAGCTCAGCCCAATTCAACATAATACCTCCCCTAACCTAGAGACTTAGAGAGCAGAGAGTGAGGGACTGAGGGAGACATCGAAGATTTCAGATCAGGGCAGCGGAGCGACGCATCCAGATCTCACGTTGCCTCGTCCCCTGCTGTATGTTTGAAGTTTTTGTCCATCGAAGTTTCAAGCTTGGTCTGAGGGTTTTTTTTATTCCGATAAATTTTCGTTATCTTAACCGCGCCGGTTCGTTTTCGCTCCATTTTTCGGTTTCGATAATATTCAATTCTGTTTTCGTATCCAGGATTTCTGATTCCGATTTCAATTCCGAAAAAATATAAAACTGAAAACGATAAAGGTAGTTTCCGTCCGTTTCCATATCATTTTCATGCCTAGTCTCGTCAACTCATATATGTGGACTCGGATCCTCTGCATTGCTGTTGCTACAGAGGAAAATTTTTGTGCATTAGCTCAAATCCGAGCCATCCATCCAAGCAAGGACGGTTGCGTACTTATAGCAAAACGCTCTTTCTGCTCTCAACCATCAAAGCAATTGCCTATTCACACTTCATGTCTTCATGGCTTCATTGTATCAAATTTATCTGTTCATACTCTATTGTGGTGGTCTTAAAAATGATGTCATGGGGTTGCACATCACTGTACTCACGGTAATAACTGAGTTCTAGAGAGTGATTTCTACCTGCAACTTTTTCGTTCTCTATGAGTATGCTTCTCTTTATCAAAAGTTTATAATAAAATTTAGCAACATGTACAACACTAAATTAGTGTCATTAAAACTAGCATTTAATATATCTTAATAATATGTTTGTTTTGTATAAAAATGTTATTGTTTTTTCTGTAAACTTTATCAAACTTAAAAAGTTTGATTAGTGACTTATTATGAAACAGGGGAATGTTCAGCTTTCCATCCTGATGCCGACCATTCTCATCTCATGTCGCAAACTATCAAGTATTTACTTCTCATTAGCTAAGTTGCATGGCTAAATTAATGGTAAGGAAAGATCAATGGAGGATACAAAGAAGGGGTTTAGATGGGAAAAATTAAGTAGTGATGAAGAAACTGTATCTACGAACAGCTTCTCTCCTCCATAATTTTAGTTCTCTATGTTCCCATCCCTACGCATATAGGATGGAGCTGCATGCATATATATAGGCCAATTTTGTAGCTGCTGGATGATGACTAGAGAAAGGACTATAATTTTAATTGACCAACCATGTTCAGGATTCAGAGAAATTTTATACTTTTTAAAAAAGGCACCAGATTTTACACTAGAAAGAGTGACACTTCCTGATATTTTTTCAAGGATGATAAAATTACCCCTCGTGTATATCATAATACGATGTATATCATAATACGACTAAAGTTGTTCCTGCAACCTCCCGATTGTTTACCCGTAGCCCTGGTATATATCATAATATGACTAAAGTTGTTCTTGTATATATAATAGAAAAAAATGATACATGACTCCAAGTTTATATGGGGACATGAAGTTGTAAAGAAGTGTTCGGCCACTAACGATAGTTTTCTCTTATGAAAGGAACATTGGTCCTCTTTCTTCGTTCATAGCAGGGATATAAGTACACCAAAAATAGTTTCATAACGGGTTATTTTCCTGTCATTAATCCTGGCTCACTCACTTCACATTCAAATTCAAGTGTGGTTATGCTTTGGTGAAATTCATACCGGCACATCTGCACGATCGAACCTTCTGTCTTTTCCTGCTAATAGTAATAAGCCAACCTCATCAACTTAACCTTTTTTTAAGGAACACAGCAGAGGAGACTCCCACTATTCAAAAAACTTTATTAATAAAAGGAAAGAAAGTAAAAAAATAAGAAAATTACAGCAAAAGAATCCAATCTCTAACTACATTTTGATCTCGCACATTAAGCCGAAACAATAGAAGAAGGAAGTCTCTTTTAGGAGTTGCTTCCAGGAAGAAAACAAATGTAACCTATTTAAAAAATGAAACAATTTCTTTGTTTCCAAATGTTCCCAGCCCCTAAAAGAAACTTTTCCATGAAGCACACTGTCCATTCTATACATATTTAGCCGTCTCATCTAGGGATGAAAACAGTACAGAATATTTTCGGATTCCGGCCCTGTTTTCGAAAACGGATTCAGAGCCGGTCGGAATATTTTTCATAAACGGAAACGAATTCGGAAATATTTTGTCGAAAACGGAATCGAATATGATAAGAGCAATTTCCGTCGGAACTCGGAATCAGTCTGAAACTTTCCAGAAATTTTTTTTTGGGATTTCCGAAGTTACAGGCCCATACAATACAATAGTCTATAATACCTCTCTAGCCCAGCCCAATTCAACATAATACCTCCCCTAATCTAGAGACTTAGAGAGCAGAGAGTGAGGGACTGAGGGAGACATCGAAGATTTCAGAGCAGGGGAGCGGAGCGACGCATCCAGATCTCACGTTGCCTCGTCCCCCGCTGTATGTTTGAAGTTTTTGTCCATCGAAGTTTGAAGCTTGGTTTGAGGGTTTTTTTTATTCCGATAAATTTTCGTTATCTTATCTGCGCCGGTTCGTTTTCGCTCCATTTTTCGGTTCCGATAATATTCAATTCTGTTTTCGTATCCGGGGTTTCCGATTCCGATTTCAATTCCCAAAAAATATAAAAATGAAAACGATAAAGGTAGTTTCCGTCCGTTTTCATATCGTTTTCATCCCTAGTCTCATCAACTTAACCTGTGCAAGGGGAAGGCGAAGAACATATATGTGGACTCGGATCCTCTGCATTGCTGTTGCTACTACAGAGGAGCATTTTTGTGCATTAGCTCAAATGCAAGCCATCCATCCAAGCAAGGACGGTTGCGTACTTCTAGCAAAACGCTCTTTCTGCTCTCAACCATCAAAGCAATTGTCTATTCACACTTCATGTCTTCATGGCTTCATTCTATCAAATTTATCTGTTCATACTCTATTGTGGTGGTCTTAAAAATGATGTCACGGGGTTGCACATCACTGTACTCACGGTAATAACTGAGTTCTAGAGAGTGATTTCTACCTGCAACTTTTTCGTTCTCTATGAGTATGCTTCTCTTTATCAAAAGTTTATAATAAAATTTAGCAACATGTACAACACTAAATTAGTGTCATTAAAACTAGCATTTAATATATCTTAATAATATGTTTGTTTTGTATAAAAATGTTATTGTTTTTTCTGTAAACTTTATCAAACTTAAAAAGTTTGATTAGTGACTTATTATGAAACAGGGGAGTAGTTAATTGATTATGCATTAATGACTTGCCTCGTATTACGTGTCACTAAAATACTAATCTCAATCGCTTCTTCAAACATGCCTATTTTTAATTATTTAATTTATTATAAACTTTTATATAGAAATATTTTTTATAGAACATACAGTTTAACTGTTCGGGAAGAGGGCTAACGGAAAATAAATATGTTACCGCTTAGAAATTTTTCCACAAGTAGATGTTTGGAATAGACGGGTAAGTTATTAAGCCAACAAAGGCAAGGGGGTCCGTCACAATGAGATGACCATGAGCGTAGGAGGTCGAGCTAATGTATATAGCACAAGAGAAGTGGAAGTATGGAAGATATATTGAAGCAAGAAGAAGAAATCACGGCCCTTTCTTTTGGATGAACGATCTAGATTTGAGCTAATGCACAAAACAGGCTTCTCTGCAGTTATAGTTGCTAATGCAGAGGATCCGAGTCCCATATATGTGAACTCCCAGTGCCTCTCGTGCTTACATAACGATATTTTGTCTCCAGTACACAGAAGATATATTTCAGGATTTTACTTGCCGCTATATAGTGCAAAAGCTTGCGTTGGTACGTACCCTTGGTTCCCATCTCACAGTCTGAGAGTTCTTCTGAGCTCTATTTTGCTACCCGCCTTTTATGGTCAGGATTGCTCAATAATTTATACTAAATCAAGAAAAAGGATATCCGTAATTCCACTTTTCTGATTATGACCATAAATTCTAGCTAGTCACACATAGCTCGTCAAGGCATTATTCATTTAATCCCCAAGAATGAGAAAATGAGATGAAATAATTACACACATCAAACTAGATGTGGAATAAATCCTCTCTAAATCCCCTTCTTTAGATGGAGAGATTATCCGAATAATGCCTAAAGGAAATCGCCGTTGGCGTAGAAATTGGCGGGGTGGGTTATAGGACCCCACCAAGCATGGTTTAAATGCTGGTGACTATGAAATATATTATAGAGTAAAATACTTATGTGCTTCCTTGATTAGTTGGTTGGTTCATGCGATGGCTGCACTATATTAAAAAGAATATTTTATTTTGGCCAGAAAAAAAGAGTTTAGTTAAACAATTACCTTTTTTTGGAAGATAATAATACTTTTGAGAGTAAATTGCACCCACGGTAAAAGAACTTGTCAGGTGGATTCGTTCTAGTACAAGAACTTGAAATTTGATCGTATCGGTGCATTAACTTAGCTTTATGGTGCGTTTTAGGCAAAGTGAAATACCACATTAGTATTCTTTTGCCACATCAGCATGGGACATTGTTGTTGATTGCACAAGAGGTGCACAAGATTGCTTCTCTCGCATTCCAATAAATTTGAAACAAACTCCCTATGACTCTTTATGTTCTATTTGTTTCGCATGATGTATATTTGATGCCGGCTTCCTTCAATTTATCAGGAACTCGTGCCTCCCAGGTTGATCTATTGCTTTTGGTCAACTGTAAAGCTTGTGAACGTAGATCATGCTGCTTTTGTTAGACACCATCTAGCTTCATTTGTTCAATTGACAGTATAACTATGAATTGGTTCATGTATCGATCAGGACTTCACAGTGCCCTGTATCAACGCTAAATCTAGGCTTTTAGTGCTTCTAATTTGATATTGTTAACATTAAACCAGGGATATTTGCTGAAATGGACCTTCAATCTCTCTGCTGTTCCAAGGAAGCAGCAGAAACATGTAACAAAAATGACGTGTCTTGCAAACCTGGAAAAAAATTCCATGTATTGCACCATCTAACCAAGTTGGTGTACTAATTTGCTCAGTTTTCAAGTTCGCACCCACCTACCAAGTTCGTGTAACTTGAATGCAATTTACTCTTCTTTTGGAGTACTCCGCCTGTCAGGGTTAAATAGACAATTAGGATTATATAAATAAATAGTACTATATTGTACTCTTTATTATTAGGCTGCCAGGCACACCAAATAGGCTAACATCCATTCTCCCATGGTGGAGTCATTATTTCAGTTTTGCTATTTATGTTTAAGTAGATCTCCATATGGGTCAGAACAGTCTTGGCCATACTATGCCAGGGCCAATAGAGAGCTCAAAACAAAAGAACAGATGGTCCATGACCATTAGAGTGGAAAAAGGAGATTACTCTACAACGTTGGCAACATTGTTATACATTATCCTCTACCAGTCTACTGAATGCAAAAAATATAAAAAAAAACCACTAGGTTGATGATATACTAGTGTAGATCAAGATTTGATGATCTTGGGTATGGGAGGTACTGGGACTTCAATCCTTTGCCCATGAAATGCAGCAGAGAGAGCCTAGGGCTGCTTCCATTTCCCACGCATGAACAGAGATAGGGTGTCGTCAAACAGCTGCTATGGACAGGGTACAAAGCAGAGGCAACACAAGCTACCCTAGCTTTGCCTGCAGAACGATCACTAGTTGAGAAAGCATTTGTAGTCCCGGTTCGTAACCCCCTTTAGTCCCGGTTTGAAAACCGGGACTACCAATCCGGGACTAAAGATCGCTATCTTTAGTCCCGGGTGAAATAACCGGTACTAAAGATCCACCAACCGGGACTAAAGATGGCTCAGCCACGTGGCCGGCTGAGCCAAGCTGACCTCGATTATTTAGTACTGTGATGCCATACAGTTATAGGCAGCATGGTTGAACACTTTGCCACCTTTGAACTTGATCATGATGTAGATTAATTGATGGCACGCAAAACAAGAATGTTATTAGCACATAATTGATTGAGTTTTAATTATGGGTTTATTTGATATTTTAAAGCAACTTCTATATAGAAAGATTCCGCATTAGACGCACCGTTTAGCTTTTTAAAAACGTGCTAATAAAAACCGAGGTAGAATCTGGATCATATTTAGAAAATAATAGTAGTCATTAACATTCTGCGAGATTTTATTCAGCGATGTTAGAAAATAAAGTCTTGTTATGTTACACCCAACTATGCATAAAACACGACTTGTCTTTTACTTTTTCCAGTTTTTAAGGTACACAAAAAATCTGTCAGCCTTTAAAATTGTTGAGGCACATTAAAAACACATCTACTGAGACTGCATATACCGATTACTACTTGGTAATTATTAATTCCGAAATTCATAAAATTATTAAAACATGAAAATGTTATAGTTGGGAACCTGAACTAAGTACAACTCGATATTATTAATTATTAATTTTAAAATTTACTAAATCATGCCAAGTCTATAATTACAACTTCAACCTTAATACAACTTTGTTTCTAGTTTTTTATTGACTATTAGTTACACAATTAGCTTATTGATACAACTCTTTAAATCTGTAGTTTTGTGATAATTTGGTCAAAATACCTGTAGTTTTGTGAAATTTACTCAAAATATAGTGATGTGCATCCCTTGCTAGCTAGTTGGTTCACGCAAGGATGGACGCATTTCATTATCTTAAATAACCTTTCTCTCCATTGAAACAATTTTCTTGGATAAATAATTTTGTGTACCATACTGTTTCATGGTTAAATAGACAACTAGAATTTAAACAGAAAAAGTAAACAAACATTGCACTCTACAAATTACTATGTTTCCAAAGTCACAATAATGTTTTGACTATTTTAATACAGAAAATTTAACCTGGCCAGTCTTTAGACACGAAAGAAGCCAGCATCCTTTCTCTCCTAGCTTAGGAGTCATGCATGATGTTCTGAATCAATCACCATGTGGGTAGGAACAGCCTTCGCCATATTGTTCCAGCACCAAAAGAGATGTCCGAAAGAATACATGGTACATGAAAGAGAGTGCAAAAACTCTTGGTTCATCACTCATATATATTACTGCAATATTTGATGATGATTGGTATGGGAGGTAAAAGGGAATTCAAATCTCTGTCCAAGAAAAGCAGTAGTGATAACATTTGGATGATTTTGGGTTTGTTTAATTTGGGACCCTACCAAAAACATTTTTTTTTTGCGGGGAAGAAAAACATATATTACTTAGGATCGATGAATCCACAGACTATCTGTGAAAGAGGATTACAATTTTCTTCCGACAAAAAACCGAGCAAGACTCCAACCTAGCTTTGTTTGCGAGGAAATGGCTAACTGAATTTTGACTTCGACTCACTTTCCTGATGACAATCTCTCTGTCACCACCAGCGACAAGCGCCTTCACTTCCTGAATGATGCTAGCAAATATCGAACGGTCCTTCTCCTTGCTATCAAGAAGATGAAGAACTGTGAGACAATCTGTCTCAGCCACTATTGGGAGTAAAGTCCACTGAATTGCCTTTGACAGACCATCCACAAACGCCAAGATTTCAGATTCCGGTGCCTCACTGCATCTCTCGATTGGCTTACAGGACGCAAAGATGGTTTTCCCAGCGCTATCTCGAAGAATTGCCCCGACACCGGTTGTTTTAGTATAGCATCTCTAAATGAGTGTGTTTGGATTAGTGCGAATTTCTATATCTATATCTATACTAATGTAAAAAGCAGGAGTTTTACCTTTGCAATCTAACCGGTGAAATCACGGTTAGCCGGCCGCACTTCCTCCTCCTCAACATCGACCGGTCACATCCCTAAACCCTCTCACTCCCTCTTTGTTAATTCATCTATTGTCGTTCATCAACCAAATAGAGACAACCCGACTAGATCTAAACCTAGGTGATCCAATATACAATCCTAACACTGAGTACAATGATAATTGTTTCTCACGAGGGTGTATTTTATATGTTATTGTTTATCCGAGCTCACTTCGAATAAAACTACAAAACCACCAAGCCGCTTTGGTGAAATTCATTGTGGCTTGTCGATAGGATCATGTTGTCTTGGATTGTTACCCAGTCCACATCAATTGATCCTACGTAATGTGAAGGAAAATCAAAGATCTTGATTTTCCCATCCTACAGATATATATATGAACTCCCAATATCTCTCATTCCTACATAGCAGTCTTTTAGCACACAACAGATGTACATTTCAGTGTTTCACTTGGCAATGCCTAAAGTTTGCATATATAGTGCAAAAAGTTTGTATTGCTAGCATTGGCTCCCACCTCAGTCTGTGAGTTCTCTGTTCTCCTGGGCTCTCTTTTGCAACTAGCCTCTTATGGTTGTGATTATAATGTCTACCAAATAAACAAACATGGATAATTGCATATCGATCTGGGCCAGGACATGCATAATTAAACATCGATAGTAACATATTGTCTGTGTGGCAGTGGAATCATGGGTAAATATATAACTTCACCCATCAGTGTAAAATATGGGTGCATATAAAATACAGTGATGTGCATTCCTAGCTAGTTAGTTGGTTCACGCAAGGATGGACGCATTTCATTATCTTAAATAACCTTTCTCTCCATTGAAACAATTTTCTTGGATAATTACTTTGGTGTACCATACTGTTTCATGGTTAAATAGACAACTAGAATTTAAACAGAAAAAGTAAACAAACATTGCACTCTACAAATTACTATGTTTCCAAAGTCACAATAATGTTTTCACTATTTTAATACAGAAAATTTAACCTGGCCAGTCTTTAGACACGAAAGAAGCCAGCATCCTTTCTCTCCTAGCTTAGGAGTCATGCATGATGTTCTGAATCAATCACCATGTGGGTAGGAACAGCCTTCGCCATATTGTTCCAGCACCAAAAGAGATGTCCGAAAGAATACATGGTACATGAAAGAGAGTGCAAAAACTCTTGGTTCATCACTCATATATATTACTGCAATATTTGATGATGATTGGTATGGGAGGTAAAAGGGAATTCAAATCTCTGTCCAAGAAAAGCAGTAGTGATAACATTTGGATGATTTTGGGTTTGTTTAATTTGGGACCCTACCAAAAACATTTTTTTTTTGCGGGGAAGAAAAACATATATTACTTAGGATCGATGAATCCACAGACTATCTGTGAAAGAGGATTACAATTTTCTTCCGACAAAAAACCGAGCAAGACTCCACCCTAGCTTTGTTTGCGAGGAAATGGCTAACTGAATTTTGACTTCGACTCACTTTCCTGATGACAATCTCTCTGTCACCACCAGCGACAAGCGCCTTCACTTCCTGAATGATGCTAGCAAATATCGAACGGTCCTTCTCCTTGCTATCAAGAAGATGAAGAACTGTGAGACAATCTGTCTCAGCCACTATTGGGAGTAAAGTCCACTGAATTGCCTTTGACAGACCATCCACAAACGCCAAGATTTCAGATTCCGGTGCCTCACTGCATCTCTCGATTGGCTTACAGGACGCAAAGATGGTTTTCCCAGCGCTATCTCGAAGAATTGCCCCGACACCGGTTGTTTTAGTATAGCATCTCTAAATGAGTGTGTTTGGATTAGTGCGAATTTCTATATCTATATCTATACTAATGTAAAAAGCAGGAGTTTTACCTTTGCAATCTAACCGGTGAAATCACGGTTAACGCGGTATCTCTCGAGCCTCTCTGTCACGCCTCAATCCGCCCGCTGCTCTCGCGCCCAAATCTCCGCAGCATTCAATCCGTCATGCATCCACGCCACCACAAAAAATCCTCAAAATCAGTGCGCTATCCCCGCTGCACTGCATCCATCCATCCATCCATCGCCCATGTCGCGCATCCTCCCCATCCCCGCCACGCCAAATCATCCTCACCGCCGCCCGTCGCTGCCCTTTGATCCGTCTGTTCAATCCCAGCCGCTGCATTCCCTCCCCGCTGCTGCAAAAGGCCTCGGTGGTCCGCGACTGTCTCCGCTTTGCCATGCCTCTGGTCTCCTACCAGCCACCATGCGCCTTCTCTCGCCCTGCACAGAGGCGGACGCTGAGGTGGTCTGCAATCCTTGCCGCCCTGCCTTTGGCGTCCTCCTAGCCAGCACACGCCTTCTCTCGCCAGAAATCGCAGCCTCCCCCCACCGGCGCCGAGGTGGTTAGCCCTTCCGATCCGCCGGAGCTGCGGCCCAACACGCCTATGCTGGTCCGCGACCGTCCTGACAGATAGAAGATCCAGTTTGCTCACCAGTGGTGTCGATTTCAGACAATGTTCAGCTTTCCATCCTGATGCCTACCATTCTCATCTCATGTCGCAAACTATCAAGTATTTACTTTCTCATTAGCTAAGTTGCATGGCTAAATAGACAGGAAAGATCAATGCAGGATACAAACAAGTAGTGATATGAAGAAACTGTATCTACGAACAGCTTCTCTCCTCCGTAATTTTAGTTCTCTATGTTCCCATCCCTACGCTTATAGGATGGAGCTGCATATATATAGGTCAATTTTGTAGCTGCTGGATGATGACTAGAGAAAGGACTATAATCTTAATTTTTTTTTTGAAAGACGGTGCGAAGTTCTATTGATAGAGCAGGAAAAAATTACAAGATTACAACCCTGGAGGGTCGTAACCAGGAAAAAGGAAAAAAAAAAACACCACCCACACATCGACATCGCCAACAACACCAACCCAGGAGAGGCTAACACCGGAACGGCCCCGCTAAGCGTGACCGACCGCCACTAGACCAACAAAGGGCACAGACGAGATCGCCCTCCTAGGGGATGCCAAAACGACGTCTTCAAGAAGAGAAGCGACAGAAAAACGCCGCCGCCGTTCGTCGAAGCTCAAAGGAACAAGACTGGGCTTTCGCCCGGCAACCACCCTTGAGGGTGAGACATCACGACAACGCCCTCAAGAGGGGAATGAACCATCGTTGTCGGTCCGGCCGAGCCAGACTAGGTTTTCACCCGCCGCTCACCACCTGCGAATCCACGCTGATACACCGATGCTCCACCACCACACAAGCTCTGCCGACATGTGGAACCCCTGCACCGGCGTCCCCCGCCGGCCAGCCTTCGTGCGCCGAGAGACTGCGCCACTACCCACCGGCAGCTCCTCCTCACACCTAGGTCGCCTCCTCCACCGCCGCCGCGCCACTCGCGCCAAACCGGCCTCTCCACCGGATGCGCCTCTCACGCCATTCCGGCTCCCTCCATCGGCCGCGCCTCTCGCGCCAAGCCGCCTCCATCTCCGCCGCTCGCGCCTCTCGCGCCGAGCGCTTGCCATCGGCTGCGCCTCTCTGCGCCAAGCCAGTCTCCGACCCCTCCCCAAACGACGCCACGCCGGCCAAAAGCAGCGTCTGCCACGCCCTCGCTAGCCATCCGAGTCCGCCATGCCTCCGGTGACCGCAGACACGGTCACCGTCACCGCAGCCGCTGCTGCCGAACGCCCAGACCTCGCTAGCAACCCGCATCCGCCGACGTCGCCACCGTCCACAGCCACGGCCGCCGTCGCCCTGCCACCATCCAACCTTCGCCCCCGCAAACCGCTGCGCCGTCGTCCTCCCTCACCAAGCAGCCAGCTCGACGCCACCGTTGCCAGCCGACGCCGCCGCCAACTGCCACGAGCACCACGGCGGGCACGACGTCGCTGCCGTCACCAACAGCCGTCTGGCCGGTCAGCCTCCGCTGCGTGCCGGCCGGGCTGCTCCTCCGAGCCGCGTTGCCGCACCGTCGCGGCCGCGCCGCCGCGAGCTGTTCCGCCGAGTCGCTCCCCCGCTGCCGCGAGCTCGAGGTCGCGCCGCCGTCGCCGCAAGCAGGGGTCGCCCGCCGTTCTGCGCCGCGCCGTCGTCGGGAGCTCGAGCCGCCCGCCGTCTTGCCGCGCTGCCGTCGCCGCAGTGCCGCCCGCGACTTGCCGCGTCGCCGTCGCCGCGAGCTCGAGGCCGCCCGCCGTCTTGCCGCGCCGCCGCCGCCCCTCTCCCGATCTGGCTGGCGGGGGGCCAGATCCTCCACCGGGGAGGCCGGATCCGCGTCGGCGTGACCGGATCCGCCCCGCCGCCGCTCCGGCCGCCGCCTCGTGCGTGCGTCGCGCCGCCTCCCACGCCGAGGGCTGCCCCCGGCATGTTTTCCCCGCCGCCGCCTTCCCGGCCGGCCGCACGGTTTCGGCGGCGGCGAGGTGGCTGGACGGCGTTGGGAGGGGCGGCGCGGGCGGGCTAGGGTTTCGCTCCCGAGCCGCCCGCGTGAGAGCGGCGCGAGAGCTCATAGTCACTATAATCTTAATTGACCAACCATGTTCAGGATTCAGAGAAATTTTATAGTTTTGAAAAAGTACGTAGAGCTACCTAAACTTTACACTAAATTTTTTGGTACCTCGAGGTCTTGGGTATCTGGAGGCACCAAAATTTTACACTAGAAAGTGTGACACTTCCCGGTATTTTTTTCAAGGATGATAAAATTACCCTCGTATATAATATACTACCTAAAATTGTTCCTGCAACCTCCCAATTGTTTACCCGTAGCCCTTATATATCATAAGGCAAAATTTGCTACATGACACTCAAAAAACATGTAATTAGCTAGGAGACACCGTAAAAACGTGACATGGCTGATGGACACTTACAAAATGAGGTAATTGGTTGTAGGACACCAGAACAATATTATAATTTTTCAGGCCAAAAGAGTTGAGAATTTTTTTGAAATGGCAGGATTGCCCCTACACGCGAGCCGCCCCCTGTGCGCGTCTCTCCGCTCTTTGTCACGTGCATGGGCATGGCGCTGCCAGGCACAAACGCCTCCAGCCGCGGACCACGCCGCTCGACGGCTCCTGCGTCGCGATTGCGCGCAGGCGCGCGCGCCGTGGCCCGCCCCAGCGACACCGCCCGCGTTCAGCACCTTGGGAGGTTCGTCTTTTGTCGTCGTTGGCCACTTGGCCTTGCCAAGCGTGTCCACCGGCGCCAGCCCCAGGTCAGTGATGGGGCACGGGACGGGCGCATTCTTCCGGAACCACGGCGTCTCGAGGAGGCCGGCGACGGTGATGCGGGTGCCCGGGTAGGGGTCGAGCAGCATCTTGATGAGCTTCCGGGCGTCCGTCGTCACCCACGTCGGACAACAGAAGTCACCCCGCCGCATCTTGCGGTACATGCGCAAACATGGCCGACGCAAACATCGCGGACGCTGTACATCTCCACGGACGACATGGTGAGCTCGCCGGCCGGGGTTGTTGTTGGTGTTCGGCGTGTACAGCAGCAGGAGGTCCTCCTTGTTGGTGAGGACATATATAGAAGCCCTCGCCGAGCGGACCGATGTAGTATGTGAGTGTGACGTCCTCGATTTTCCTGGTTTTTTGAATTTTTTTTGGGCCTTGCGTTGTTTGCCGCGTGGATGATGATGGAGTACTTGTTGCTCCCGCGGGCATTGACGCTGCAGCGGAGTCGTGTCGAGAGGGCGATACGCGAGCCGGTGCAAAGGTTGAGCAGCACGTGGCCGCGCGACTCGGGGAGCTCGGCGGCGAGCCAGCCGCCCGGGAAGGAGCCGTAGAATCTCGCGACGCGGGCGGTGGTGTGTGTCCCTGCTGGCGACGCAGACGAAGAAGGTCGTGGTTGTGGACGGCGTGAGTACTTGAGTAGCAACGAGATCTCACGCGGCGGAGATGAGAGAGCTGGAGAGGAGCAACGCCAGGGGCAATCTCGTCATTTCAAAAAATTTCTCACCCCTTCTAACCTGGAAATTATAAACTATTGTCTCCGGTGTCATATAACCAATTACATAATATTTGTATAATATTTGTAGTGTCCATCAGCCGTGTCATGTTTTTACGGTGTCTCCCAGCCAATTACATATTTTTTGAGTGTCCTGTAGCAAATTTTGCCATATCATAATATGACTAAAGTAGTTCCTGTATATATAATAGAAAAAAACAAGATACATGACTCCAAGTTTATATGGGGACATGAAGTTGTAAAGAAGTGTTCGGCCACTAACGATAGTTTTCTCTTATGAAAGGAACATTGGTCCTCTTTCTTCGTTCATAGTAGGGATATAAGTACACCAAAAATAGTTTCATAACGGGTTATTTTCCTGTTATTAATCCTGGCTCACTCACTTCACATTCAAATTCAAGTGTGGCCCTGCTTTTGTGAAATTCATACCAACACATTTGCACGATCGAACCTTCTGTCTTGTCCGGCTAATAGTAATAGGCCAACCTCATCAACTTAACCTTAACCATTTTTTTTAAGGAACACAGCAGGAAAGGCTCCCGCTGTTAAAAAAAAACTATATTAATAAAAGGAAAGAAAGTTAAAAAAAGAAGAAAATTATAGCAGAAGAATCCAATCTCTGACTACATTTTGATCATGCACATTCAGCCGAAACAATAGAAGAACGAAGTCTCTTTTAGGAGTTGCTTCCAGGAAGAAAACAAATGCAACCTATTCTAAAAAATGAAACAATTTCTTTGTTTCCAAATATTCCAAGCCCCTAAAAGAAACTTTTCCATGAAACACACAATCCATTGTATACATATTTAGCCGTCTCATCTAGGGATGAAAACAATATGGAATATTTCCGGATTCCGGGCCTGTTTTCGAAAACAGAATCAGCCGGTCGGAATTTTTTCAGAAATGGAAACGAATTCGGAAATATTTTGTCGGAAACGGAATCGAATATGATAAGAGCAGTTTCTGTCGAAACTCGGAATCGGTCTGAAACTTTCCGGAAAGTTTTTCGGAATTTCCGAAGTTACAGGCCCATACAATACAATAGTTCATAATACCTCCCCAGCCCAGCCCAATTTAACATAATACCTCCCCTAACCTAGAGACTTAGAGAGCAGAGAGTGAGGGACTGAGGGAGACATCGAAGATTCCAGAGTAGGTTGGCGGAGCGACGCATCCAGATCTCACGTTGCCTCGTCCCCGGCCGTCTGTTTGAAGTTTTTGTCAATCAAAGTTTGTTGCTCGGTTTGATGGTTTTTTTTATTCCGATAAATTTTCTTTATCGTATTTGCGCCGGTTTGTTTTCGCTCCATTTTTCGGTTTCGATAATATTCAATTCCGTTTTCGTATCCAGGGTTTCCGATTCTGATTTCAATTCCGAAAAGAAAATATGAAAACGAAAACGATAAAGGTGGTTTCCGTCCGTTTCCGTACCGTTTTCATCCCTAGTCTCATCAACTTAACCTGTGCAAGGGGAAGGCAAATCACATATTTGAGAATTCCCAGTGCCTCTCGTGGTTACATAACGATATTTTGTCTCCAGTACGGAAGATAAATTTCAGGATTGTACTTGCCGCTATATAGTGCAAAAGCTTGCGTTGGTACGTACCCTTGGTTCCCATCTCACAGTCTGAGAGTTCTTCTGAGCTCTATTTTGCTACCTGCCTTTTATGTTCAGGATTGCTCAATAATTTATACTAAATCAAGAAAAAGGATATCCGTAACTCCACTTTTCTGATTACCACCATAAATTCTAGCTAGTCACACATAACTCGTCAAGGCCTTATTCCGTTAATCCCCAAGAATGAGAAGATGAGAGGGAATAATTACACGCATCACACTAGATGTGGAATAAATCCTCTCCAAATCCCCCTTCTTTTTGTCAGAGGGATTATCCGAATAATGCCTGAAGGATCGCCGTTGGCGTAGAGATTGGAGGGGTGGGTTATAGGACTAGGGATGAAAACAGATCGGATACGGACGGACAATACTCGTACCGTATTCGTTTTCATATTTTTTGCCGGAGACGAAAACGAATACGGATAGCTCGAAAATGAAAATAAATACGGATCATCTCGAATACGAATAAGAATCGAATATGATTAGACACAAATACGGAGATAAATTTTTCTCGGAACACGAAAACCAACTCAACTTCTAATAAAAACAGATATCAACATATATAATTACCTCATTTTATATAAAATATAGTTTAACTTTTAAATATTTTTAAAATTTTAAATAATATTAATATTGTGGACTGGTGTTAAGAGATGAACTACTATTAAAATCTAAAAAGGTATATTGAAGGTCATAGAGTTATAAAGAAATGAGGTATGTCTCATGACTTCTGCGGATATCCGAATAGCATTGTTCACCGGATATCCGAATTATTATCCGTAGCCGACGGAAACCCCGATACCATATTCGCATCCGTATCTGAACTATCCGAGAATTTCGATCCGAAAAGGACCCCACCAAGCATAGTTTAAATGCCGGTGACTATGAAATGCATTATACTTATGGGCATCCTTAATTAGTTGGTTGGTTCATGCGACGGTTGCATTATGTTAAAAGGAATATTTTATTTTGGCCAGAAAAAGAGTTTAGTTAAACAATTACCTTTTTTTGGAAGTAAATAATTCTTTTGGAGTATTCTGCCAGGGTTAAATAGACCATTAGAATTGTATAAATAAATAATACTATATTGTACCCTTTATTATTAGGCTGCCAGACACACTAAATAGGCTAACATCCATTCTCCCATGGTGGTGTCATTATTTCAGTTTTGCTATTTATGTTTGAGTAGATCTCCATATGGGTCAGAACAGTCTTAGCCATACTATACCAGGGCCAATACAGAGCTCAAAACAAAAGAACAGATGGTCCGTCAAAAGGATTACAACATTGCCAACCTTGTTATACACTATCCTCTACCAGTCTACTGAATACAAAAAATATAAAAAAGAATCACTAGGTTTATGATATACTAGTAGAGCAAGATTTGATGATAATAGGGTATGGGAGGCACTGGGACTTCAATCCTTTGCCCATGAAATGCACCAGAGAGAGCCTAGGGCTGCTTCCATTTCCCACGCATGAACAGAGATAGGGTGACATCAAACAGCTGCTATGGACAGGGTACAAAGCAGAGGCAACAAGCTACCCTCAACTTTGCCTGCAGAACGAGTCTGTAGTGCGATGCCATACAGTTTTAGGCAGCATGGTTGAACACCTTGCCACCTTTGAACTTGATCAGGATGAAGATTAAGTGATGGCATGCAAAACAAGTATGTTATTAGCACATGATTGATTGAGTTTTAATTATGGGTTTATTTGATATTTTAAAGCAACTTCTATACAGAAAGATTCCGAGACGCATTGTTTAACTTTTTAAAAACCGAGGTAGAATCTGTATCATATTTAGAAAATAATAGTAGTCCTTAATGTTCTGCGAGATTTTATTCAGCCATGTTAGAAAATAAAGTCTTGTTATGTTACACCCAACTATGCATAAACACGACTTGTCTTTTTCTTTTTCCAGTTTTTAAGGTACACGAAAAATCTGTCAGCCTTTAACATTTTGAGACACATTAAAAACACATCTACTGAGACTGCATATACCGATTACTACTCGGTAATTATTAATTCCGAAATTCATAAAATTATTAAAACATGAAAATGTTATAGTTGGGAACCTGAACTAAGTACAACTCGATATTATTAATTATTAATTTTAAAATTTACTAAATCATGCCAACAATTAGCTTATTAATGCATGACAAAGCTACACAAGTAAGACTCTAGACTGAGTAGAACTCAACATTTATCAATTATAAATTCTAAAGTTATTAAATCATAAAAGACCGTGCTAATAGTAGTGGTCAATGACTATTATATAATAGAGAGAAAATAAAAGAAGTATCTGTCCTCCAAGTTTGGATGAGGACATGCATGGGCCAAAAAACTGTGTTCATGAGTACTCCAGAAAGATAAATATGCTTTTGCACTGCCACAGTACTAGATATATTTTGAGTTCTGGCATTAGAAAAGCATATTAATTAGCTGGCAAGCTAATATATTTTTTGGTCTTTCGTGTACAAATGTTTCACTTAACATTGATTATTGCTGAAATCTGTAGCGATACTAAGAATGATAATTGTTTCTCACGAGGGTGTATTTCCATGTTATTGTTTATCCGAGCTCACTTTGAACAAAACTACAAACCCAAGCCGTTTTGGTGAAATTCATTGTGGCCCGTAGACAGGATCATGCTGTCTTGGATTGTTACCCCATCCACATCAATTGATCCTACGCAATGGGAAGGAAAATCAAAGATCTTGATTTTCCCATCCTACAGATATATGAACTCCCAATATCTCTCATTCCCACATAGCAATCTTTTAGCACACAACAGATGTACATTTCCGAAAATTTTTTGAAATTATACTGTTTATGGATTGATTGTGCAAAAATATACCGTATAGCGAACGATTTGCGGAAATAAACCATCGGTATCGCTTTTTGGAATAGCGATACCGATGTTCGCTCGTTGAAAGTGCGAGAGCGACTATATATATAATTGGGTATAGTAGGCATTGTATATGTAGAGCGCGTTGTTCGTATAAATCCATTATCCAGATGTTGCATTTCCAATGTACATTGCATATGATGAAGCAAACAATGTGAATATTTTGATTTCCTTGATAAATATATGTTTTTTTGTATTTTCAATAATTAATTTATTTATGTCACATTATTCTTACAATTCCCTTCTCCAAGCATCATTATTTCCAATGTACATTGTACATTACATATATATTACGTGTCATTAAAAATCTGTTCTCTGGATGTCATGATTTCTAATGTCTGTAGTAGATGATGGGACGTGCAATATAATCATAAACACACTTCTTTTGAACCGTGCAATATATCTGTTTTTTTTAACACACAAACATATTATTAAGCAAGAACAGAGTTTAGGGGATAAACCCTAGTACATCGCCAAAAGATAAGATATGAAAGCAAAGAGCCACCCTTTTGAAAAGGGAGGAGTACCTAACCTTTTCTCTTTGATTTTTCAGACAATTCCCGGGGTACCCAAGATCAAGGATAATTACAACCCATCAACATGGATGCTCGAAGTTACTTGTGCATCTATGGAAGCTCAATTGGGAGTAGAATTTGCCCAAATTTACAGGGAATCAACCATGTGCAAGTAAGTTTTTAAAAACCCATCACATTTGGATCTAGCGCCATTTATATATCCAAAACAAGTTACACATAAAATGCAAGGGGGTTTGGGTGCCAAGAGCGGTCTTGATAAAATAATTGACCAAATGATACTTACGTGTGTCATCACGCCACTTGTAATTAACAATACTCTTACCTGTGGGAAAAACAAAATTGGTATAATGGTAAGTAATTGGTTATTGAAGGGACAAGGATGCTCTAGTGAAGAGTTTGAGCAAACCAGCTCTAGGCACGAGTGATCTCCATTTCCCAACACGGTTTCCACAGAAGTTTGGGGAGCAACTAAAGGCTTGCATCTGGAAGCAGTGTTTGTCATATTGGAGAAGTCCTTCTTACAACTTAGTGCGAATTGTATTCATAACAATCTCCTGCATTGTCTTCGGTGCATTGTTCTGGCAGCAAGGCGACATCAACCACATGTATGTATTGTGAACCATCACTATGTCCATCCTTGATAAACATATATAGAGGAAGCATGTTCATATGCATATGATTGATATGATCTGTATTGATCCTTTTTTTTAATTTCTTTTTTTGTTTCATTGGTGGGTAGAAATGACCAACAAGGCCTATTCACCATACTAGGGTGCATGTACGGCACCACTCTTTTTACTGGCATCAATAACTGCCAATCGGTGATGCCGTTCGTCTCCATTGAGCGCTCTGTCGTTTATAGGGAGAGGTTTGCAGGAATGTACTCTCCTTGGGCCTATTCCTTGGCACAGGTATCTTACGTCCTCAAGACCTTAACCTTATATGTAAATGACTTGGTTGTATTATGCTTGGGCTTAATATGACTTTCTATTTGTTGTTCATTTGCATCTTGGGGCTGGCTGGAGTAGGTTGCAATGGAGATCCCTTATGTGTTGGTGCAAATATTGTTGATCATGTTCATAGCTTATCCCATGATAGGGTATGCATGGACTGCAGCTAAGTTCTTTTGGTTCATGTACACCATAGCGTGCACGCTGCTGTACTTCCTCTACTTGGGAATGATGATAGTGGCACTCACCCCAAATATCCAAGTGGCATCTATATTGGCATCCATGTTCTACACCCTGCAGAACCTCATGTCTGGCTTCATCGTTCCTGCACCAGTAAGCAAAACCATCATCTCACCTGAATAATTATTGCTTAATAATGTAAGTACGTATACATAGCATTACAAAATGCATAAATATATGGTTTACTGATATGGCAGCAAATTCCAAGATGGTGGATATGGTTGTACTACACTTCCCCATTGTCGTGGACACTCAACGTTTTCTTCACCACACAATTTGGGGATGAGCATGAGAAGGAGATTTCTGTATTTGGAGAGACTAAATCTGTGGCCGCCTTCATCAAGGACTACTTCGGTTTCCGCCGTGACCTACTGCCACTAGCAGCCATAATTTTGGCCATGTTTCCCACCTTGTTTGCCATCCTTTTTGGTCTCAGCATCTCCAAGCTCAACTTCCAAAGGCGATAAATAGCATACAAATGGCATATGACATGCTTCATTCCTTTGGCACATATACATACATATACAAGTGGGCACACCAAGATTCTATACTCACTCCAATGGTGGTGGCATTGAACCTACCACCCCTCCTAGTTTTTAATATTACATAACAACTAAATCTAAATGGATAGCCCTATTTCCTATAGGAAAAATGTGGGTAACACATTTCATGAAAAATATGATTTATTTATTTTAGAAAATATTGTGATATTTTTCATTTTATCCGAAGCAAAACACGGGCATTAGCTAGTATTTATAAAGTTGTTCATGAACCTTTGGTCCAATCATTTGATGAGAAAAAGAAACAAACCAATTTAAAAGGAGTAAAACTTAGCAAACCCCATGTTTTATTTCAAAGTTGCATAAAACCTAGATATTATGACCAGTGGCACATAACCCTAGGTATTATGGTTGTAAAGTTTCACAAACCTTACTCTATGCACGTTGAGTGAATTAGTTATAGAACTTTAAAACACGGTGTATTTGAATTGTTTTTAATTATTGAGTTCTTTACTAAGGTTGGTAGTTTAACTGTTTGCTACTTTGAAAGATATCATTTCAGATATAAATTAATAAAGATTTAAATAAAGATGGGGTTTTACAAAATTTAGACCATAAAACCTGTGTTTATATGCGACAAGTGACCATACCAGTGGTTTTCTACAACATTAACAATAAAATATAGGGTTTTCTAAAATTTACTAGTTTAGAAAGTTAGGAAGGGGTTGAGAAAAAGGTGTACCAAGAAATCCAAGGGATAATCATAATTCTATACTCAAACATGTTAAATTCCTAAAATTTTACAAAACACCCATTTTTCATGTTGTAAAGATAGTTTTTTTTGCTCTAATTAAGAGATAGATATAGAGCTTTCCCTTATTTTTTTTCTTTTTTAACTATCACACATTTGCATGGACGACACATAATAGATACATATCTTTTTCCATGTGTATTTACTTGAACTTTTGGACCAGTGTACTCATATTAAGAAGTGTGTACGATTAAAAGTAGGATTGATATGCCTTAATATCTCATACTAGTAAAGCAAAGGCAAAATATTGTGGACAAGTGGGGTGTCATGAAAATCGTAAAGTATTAAGGGCTCATTGGAACATGGGAATTCTTCTAATTCTATAAAAATTAAACCAATTGCTATAAAAGTCCATAAAATTTATAATGTTTTAAAACACACCCATAAAATTTCTAAGTCCATAAAATATTAGCATAGTAAAAGTGAATAAACAAAAATGACCAAAACCACAACATTGTCTCTCTACCCCTAGCATTCTCTAGCAGTATGAGAGTTTTACCTTTCCCTTGGAAACCCGGATACTGACCCTGGTGGTACATCAATTTCCATCAATTTTTAACAAATTCCAATGGAATTTTGTTAAAATTTACTATTTTAAATTTTAATTTCTCAAAATATATTCAAAATTTGCCTCGAAACGTGATTATGTCCCTGCTTGAAATCTCAAAATTTTACGGTTTTTTACTTTTCACCTTCGAAACATGGACCCTGAGAGCGGAGATGGATTCTAATCATTTGGGTGGACGTCCACTCGTTTATCGCATGTCAACTAAATAGTTATGAAAATTTTTTGATTAATATGTATTATTTCAGTCCATAAACATGTAAAGTCAAATTCGATTTCTACACGTTGCAACAAAAATAACAAAATAAACTTTAATTGGTATATGTATATTCGCAGTCAAAATTATTATTTTTATTACAATTTATACTTGTTTGTTGAGCAATATATTACATATTAGTCTACCGTATCATTTTTTTGAATTTTTTGTAAACCCTAAACCCTACATTATTTAGTTGATATATGATAACCGAGTGGACGTCCGTTGAAGTAATTATTAAAAACGCTGCTTTACTCTATGCTTTTAGGCAGACACCTGCTGCCTTGAAGAACAAAGTTAAAAAATATATATTTTCTACTGATTTTACAGGAATATACATGTTTAGTAGAAATTGGTAGAAGTATACCATTGTCGCAGAGGGGTGTGAATTGCAGCCCCTCCCTCCAGAACCGCGTAGCCAACCCATCGACGGGTGGACCCACTTACACATACCACCCACTTACACTTTCATCCTCGCTTCAGGTAAAATGGTTAACCTGAGAGTGACATAGTTGGAGAGAAAAGATGGTTAACCTGAGATTGGCATAGTTAGAGAGAAAAGACCTTATAAGTTGGTTCCAACATTGCTAAACTAGCAAGGTGGTACTAAACATGAGCACCCAACTCTCATGCGCCACACATGCTAAATCCTAATTGGACCGGGATGTTACACGCAGCGAGTTTGCACGGTGAGTGCGTGAACTCATAATGTGTTCATGATATCATCACGAGTTCGCGCGACTAGGGCGCGACTTCGCATGGAGAAAAATGGGTGGATGCAAACTCGCGGCACTGCAAATCGCATGATTAAATAATTAATTAGCATCACTAGAAATTAATTAATTGGTGGTAATTTCTATTGTTATTAGCATTTAATTAACCGCTAATTCATCGTCAACAATTTAGTAGGCATTTCGCTGTCCAGCCAAGCGAACTCACGCAGGGCCAGAGATTTTTTTTATGTTTTAGACCTTTTAAATAAATAATTTTAACAATAGACCTCCCAGGAGCTTATTTTTAAAAATGAACCTTTTCGCCACTGTTGACGGTCGTTAGCGATCAGTTTCGACCGTCAATATTACCAAAATAGAGGAGAACTAGTTATGCTTGCAATGCATATTCAAGTTAGAATCATAATATTCCAGTAGCATTTGGTTCACTAACCTTTTGCAGAGAATAACTATAAAGGAGAATCGACATCAAACCGGACGATAAATCAATCGGACGATGTCGAGAATCAAACTTATGTATGAGAGCAAAGGAGGAGGCCACCTGCCGATTTTGGGCCAGGTCGGCCCAGCCCATGGTTCGGCCAATGCATGAATGGGCCAAGAACTCAGAATTGACACGATGGATTGGGCCAAAATTCACAAGTCTGCGAAAGAGAGCAAAGGAGGAGGCCACCTGCCGATTTTGGGCCAGGTCGGCCCAGTCCATGGTTCAGCCGAACCATTGGGTTCGGCCGACCGCCCCGCAGCGCCACTCGATCCAGGGTTCTCCTGGATGGCTGAGATGACTCCCCAATGACGGTTGGTGGGTATTACCAACCTTTCCAACTATCACAACCATCATTCTCAATCTATAAAAGGAGCTCTCATCCTCACTTCACAATACCTTAAGTAAAGCTCTCTCATATTCTCTCAAGTTTTAGTGTTCTCAAGCTAGTTGGAGTAGGAATAGAGTAGAAATCGGAGTCCGGAAGCCTTCGGAAGAGTTCGGGTATGGCTCTAGTAGCTCTTCTCTTCTCTTTTGAAAGCTTTGTACTTTCTTTAGAATACTGTTCTATATACATCTATGGTATTGGAATACTTTCTGAGTATACGAATGCCAACTTTACATTATGTTCATGTTATACTGATTATACTGCTAGCTTATCTGGGAGATGCATTGGTACGGGTATAGTATTTGCTTATGCAATTACTCTATGTCATGACGATGATATTAGAGTAGTATCTGGTAGTTTAGGCGTGGTGTCTAGATTACGGGATATCATTATTTGGGGTTATATGTTGCGGATGAGAGGTGGGCCGCTGATGGTGACAGCTCAGTACGGGTATTCCTCCGCGCGTGTATATAGTCCTAAGTTAATTTTGTGGGGAGGGTACTCCTCCGTGTTTAGCCCCGGTTGTATGGTCATGACAGGATGTCGTAAGGAACTCAGTAGTCAGGAGTGGCTTCTCGAAGTACCAGGAGGGCATCGGATAGAGGGTATTAGCTAGTATGTCAGATAACTAGGATGTATATATACTATGTATATTAGAAGTATAGGAATATATTCTTTTCTACTTTCTTTCCACTTAGCTTAGATAATTTAGTATGAGAATGAGTAGTTCTATGGTTGTGTGTCATTCTACCCTATGGATTATATTAACCCCAGCTTAGACTATGATTATTACAAGTAATATATAAGTTATTAGTACGGTTCTCTCTACTATAATCTTCCCACGGGAATAAATAAATACGATACCCTTGGAATACTCTCGGGTGAAATGCTACAATGGTATATCCGTGCGCTTGCGGATAAACTCTGTAACCATAATATACTATGAGTATTTATGCGCCATTGCTGAGAATTATATTTCTAGTAATTTCGTAAGAAATACCAACAGCGGCCCCCTGGAGGCCGGCAGCTATGCTCTGGGGTGGCCGATCCAAAGCCGCAACTGGTCAGACCGAGCCGACGTCGGTCTGACTGAGGTGTGGCCGATCTGACCGGCCGTAGTACTGCGGTCTGACCGGCCTATTCAGAGTAGCTCATTGATTGCCCTGTAACTAGCCGTTACATAGTAGTCCGGTCTGACTAGCCACACAATGGCGGTCTAACCAGCAGTACACCGAGTTGGGGGATTTCGCCCCCAACGGCTAGTTTTGGTTGGTGGGAGTATAAATACTCCCCCACCAGCAGCAAGGGAACTCTCTTGGTACTTGCTTCACTTGCATACACCCCTTGCACACTCTCTCACACTCTCTAGTGCTTGTGTTCATCCATTAGGTGTGATTGAGGGTTAATTAGCCAAGAGTCGAGTGCATTTGCTTCATTGTAGAGCTAGTGTGGCACTTGATTATCTCCGAGCTAGGTCATCTCTTATTACTCTTGGAGGTTGCCGCCTCCTAGATGGCTTGTGGAGGTGTTGCCCGGTGACCTCTCCGAGAAGATTGTGGAGGAGGCCCGGTGCCGATTGTGAGTGGTTTGGAGTTCACCACCTTCGGAGTGAAGGAAGAACTACCCCTAGTGATTGAGGTTTGGGTAGTCCTCTCCGTGGGCCGGCTCCCACCTTGCCCACCCCTTGACGAAGGGGGCGTGCGGTGGCTTCGTGGTTGAGAGGTGGAGTTGGGCTCGCCTCAACGGGGATTAGGAAACCGGCGAGTTTCCGAACCTCGGTGAAAAACTCCTTGTCTCTTGTCTCATTTTTTTGTTGCATTTACATTTGTGCAATTTACATTCATAGAGACATATTTGAGCCCATATCACCCTAGGATTGCAAAAACTTAACTTAGGTGTGTGATTTACTTTCCTAGAGATATACTTGAGCCACTATCACCCTAGGATTGCAAAACATAACATAGTTGCTTACTTAGACTTGCCCTCACCGAGCCTACCAACTTAGGTTTGTTTTGATTAGGTGTCATTTAGTTTTTAAATCACCTATTCACCCCCCCCCCTCTAGTCGACATCTCGATCCTACAAGCCGCCGGAGTTGGCAAGGGCAGTGGCCGCGACATAGGCGGCGTGAGGAGAGTTGTCGTGGGGTAGCTCGTCGTCGTTTGCTGTCTATGTTGCGACGCCAGGAGGAAGGAGATGACGAGCTCCATCCGCATCCATGTCAGCTCGTCGACCCATTACCATCTATAGTAGCAGCGATGGCGGCGGGGAAGGAAGGGACTGCTAATAGTGAAATTTGGTAAACCCGAAGTCATCATTGGCATAAAGTCAATATCGGCTTCAGAGTCCTGGAATTGGTCGATGGGAATTATCAAGTCGCCACTATATTCGGTTAAGGAAATTAATCAATTAAAGGAAGTTTATACAGAAAAGATCGAGTTCAAGTAGGATATGGCATGGCAGTTTATCTATTAATTAGGAAGCGTTTGTTAGTTTTCTTTTATCTTTAGGAAAGTGTGTTTAGTGTCCTATAAGGACTTTATGTTTTCCTTTTATCTTTAGGAAAGTTTCTTTCTTATCCAACAAGGACTAGTATCTACCCATGGGTATAAATATGTACACCCGGGGTCATTGTAAACTATCTCCACGATCAATACAATTTCAGCGCATCGCCACTCTTTTACTTTTCTACTTTTTCGATGAGTTTATACTTGTCATGGTTGCTTGCATCGGCGGAGCTAGGGCTTCAACACTCTGATCTTGTCCATGTAAGCACCTATCTATCATCTTAGTTAATCTAGTTTGATAGTTCGATTTACTTATATCGGATGAGATTCATTTTAGGATTTATGCCGGTATCGGCTAAATCGCTTTACCAGATTAGATTAGCTAAGGTATCTACCACCCTAAAAATCAATCAAGGGCTTGATTGTCTAGATATTATGTTTCTTTTCATACTTAGTGTTGCATCAGTTAAGTTTGATCTACTAAATCATGCTTAAAACCATAATCCCTAGCTTACTTTTTGATTGCCAATAAGGGTTTCATCGGAGTTTCAGCCGATGAGTTATCTGGACATTGCATTGGCTTACAAGGATTGCACATAAGTTGGATTTAGCCGATGGCAACAGACGTTTCACTGTTTATCTAATCTTGTGGATTTTATAACATCGGACTTCTAAGCCGATGTATGCTTTAACCTTCGGATCAGTGCTTATTCTATTATATCATTATTAGCCGATTGGTTTTTATTGGATTATATTGTTGTTATCATCACCCGATTGTCTTTATTTACATCACGTGTCAGATTCTACATCAAACATATAGCTGATAGCTCAAAACCCTATCGCTATAGGCTAGTATTGGCATCGGCTGGAATTATTCCATCGGCTTGTCAGCCGATCGGCTCATTGGTATGCTATTTGTATACCTTGTCAGTTGCAGGATCAAACTGACAGGCACTGATGAACCCTAAGTTCCACTCGAGACACTCAAGGCTGTTGTTGGCCCGATATTTCGGTGAGTTGATGATAACTACGATTTGGGAGAAACGTTGACGACCTGACTACAACCGTACGAGACGTTGTTGTGTTGCGCCTTAGCGATCGATACACCTCTCCGTGGGTTGTTGATCTTGCCGGTGCAAATCAACCTTATTCCTGCAAGCAAATCGAAGAAACAAGCAAGAACAAGATAAAAGCAATCTGAATTGCATATAGGAATTGAATACAAATGATATGTTGGGGTTCTGTAACGAGCAAACCGGCGATCTAACCGATCACGGGATTACACGGCAAAGTAGCAAAGCTAAACTTTAATCTAAACAAAACCCAAGAAACCCTGAAGGGGTACCTAGGTATTTAAAGAGATGGGGGGACGACCAGGGGACCCTAGAGTCGTGCTCCACCTGGTTGGGGCGCACCTCACATGGGCCCCACTTGGGCCGGGGTCCAAACGAAGTTTACAAGCCCAAAGGCCCATGACAGGTGACGAGCACATTGTTTCTTCATCTGCATATGATTTGAGATGGAATTTGGTAATGAGGCTGGATTCGTTGGAAAGAGGACTCCGAGAGCTTTCCATCAAGTACTCACGGGCCCAAAACGGAGCTCGTATGCAAATTTGGCGGCCGTTTGAAGTCAGCAATGTAGTGGGTGGCCAAATCGGATTCGGCACTTGGAGCGATTTCTTGATGTCTTCTTGTTGGTCCATGATGTGAGTAATGGTTGTATCCGTAGTAGCCATGGTCACATCAGCACACCCGCATCTCATCAACCTTTGGACCTATACTGGAGCTAGGTATATCTCCCAGGCCGTTGTGTTTGTTGACTTAGTTCGCGGCCAACAAGACCGACACCATCGCCCGAGCACGAATTTTTCGTCAGCAGGGACAACCGAGGCTGGCTGGTGATGTAGCGGGGGTGGTGGACGAGGAAGCTAAGGAGGTGCGGGCCGTGGAGGCGCGTAAAGCGAGGAGGAAGGCAGCGTTACGGGAGTGGTCGAGCCGGTGAAGGAGCTGGTGGTGTCGAGGTTTTCAGCCGTCGGGGTCAGGTCACGAGTGCGGTGAAGTTGTCATCGTTGGTCAGCACGGTGGCTGGCAGGAGAGGAGCAGCAAGCGACGGTGTTTCGGGGGTGGAGCAACCCGGTCCGAGCAGCGGAGAGGGAGGAGCGGGGAGGCCGGCGAGCAGGGCGGGGATGCCGGCGAGCGCATGCGGAAAGGGAGGCGGCGAGGAGGCCGGCAGTTGCGCAGAGAGGGAGGAGGCGAGTGCGCTCCTCTCCCCGCGCGAGCACGCCCCCCCCTCCTCCCTCTCTCTGCGCACTTCGCTAGCATCCCCGCCCTGCACACCGACCTTGCTGCCTCCTCCCTCTCCGCGTGCTCGTTGGCCTCCTCGCCACCTCCCTCTCCGGCGCGCTTGCCGTCATCGCGGCCTCCATGTCACCAGCTCCACGATGACGAGGAAAGGGGATAGAGAAATAGGGAGAGAGGGAAAAGAAAGGTGGCCGGGGTCCAACTACATTCTTTTAATTTTTAACCAAACACTCGATGGCATGTGGGTCCAATATTATTTTGTTTTAATTTTTAATTTTCAAATTTTGCTTTCAGTGCCACGTCACCGCTACGTAGGACGAGGACCAAGTCAAACTTGCCACGTAGATGCCACATAAGCCGAATCACCATCCAAACCATCTTAGGACCTTGCTTGCACCGGTTTTGTCAGTTGAGAGACCCGTTGTATCTGATTAGGGGTGGGCAGAAAAAGACCGAACCGAAAAGACCGAGACCGAGACCGAAAAGACCGAGACGGAGAAATTCGGTCATCAATTCGGTCCTAGGTAGTGAAAGACCGAATTTTGTTTGGTCAATTCGGTTAGTCTCCTCAGTTAACCGAATAGACCGAAAAGACCGAATTATCAAAAAAAAGTCTAAATGCAACTTACAATCCACTATGTTAATAGGATTAAACTCTAATTTTCACATCCCTACTTCTTCTAAGCATGCAACCTAATAAAAGTCTCAGTGTTTACGAAATTTTTTTGTGATTTTTGTGTTGAAAATTTCCATTATTTCTTTGCATATATGAAAATATTGTTGAATTTCGGTCAGGACCGAGACCGAGACCGAATTTATCGGTCCTAACATTTTTGCGCTGAAATTCGGTCTTCACTTTTCAAAGACCAAAAAGACCGAAAGACCAAAGACCGAGACCGAAATTTTCGGTTAGACCAAATGCCCACCCTTATATCTAGTATTGCGGTTCAGGGAGGATAAATGGATTCGGTGTCAAGTTAAGGGACCTCAAATGAACTTAATCTTTTTTGAATTCTTAAGTACTCAACTCACACGTTTGGTGTGCTTGTTTCATGGGCTGGCCCAACAGAAAAATCGCTCTGCCCAATCCGCTGGACGCACGCGGAGTCGCCAGTCTGCTAGAGGATGTGCTCCATTTTGGCAGCCCATTGTTCACCGCGAGAAAGGATGATGGACCACAGGCTACTAGGCTAGTCAGGTCACGCTTCGCACGAGTGCTTCTCCCTCACGTGCTCCTCAACGTTTACACAGAGGTGACAGAGCAGAACAGAAAAATGAAACAACAGAGCACCGGTGTTGCGTTCTTCCATTCACTGAGAATTTGTTTCGTGTAAGCCTCCTGGGTCCAGCCCAACTCCCCATCTTCCCTTTTGTTGTTTTCCCTGGGTAATCAAAAGCGCGACCAAAGAGGACAAGGAAAAAACAAAAAGAAGCACAGGAGTAGTCGGGAGGGAGACGCGACGCAAGCGGCGCAGCAGCAACGGGTCGAGAGGGAAAGCCTCCCCGCCGTTGGTTTCCTTTTCCTCTCCTCTTCCTCCCCAACCCGCGCCGTGCCGCACGGCCCGCGCCACGCCAACTCGATCGGTGGTGACCCCGCCTGCCTCCCCGCGCGCCGCTGCCCTCCACCTTCCACCTGGCAGCAGCGGCTGGCATGGCATGGACGCGCTCCTCTCCTCTCCTCTCCCTTCCCCCGCAACGCAACGCGACGCCCGGGCGCGCACGGGAAACCGACGCTTTCACCGCGCGCGAGGGGGGAGGGAGGGGAAAAGCCTCGCCCTCCGCCCTCGCCGCCTGACTCGCGTGCGCCGCGGGTTGGACCGACGCGCAACCGCCTCTTCCGCCCCCGTCCCCCCAGTGCACGCATCGCACACCCACCCTCGGGCGGCCTCGCTGCCACTCTCGCGTGAGGGGCTCGCTCCATCAGGACCAGGGCTCCTCCTCCTCCTCTATATAGCGCGGCGCCCTCCGCTCCTCCTAGCTTCAGCACCAGTGCACCCGCACGCACGCACACCCACACACCGACCACCAGGCAGCGCCTCCTCGCTTTGGCTCTCGCGTGAGGAGGGTTTAGGCGGAAGCAGAGCGCGGGGGTTGCGGGGGGGATCCGATCCGGCTGCGGTGCGGGCGAGATGGCGGCGCCGGCGTCTGCGGTTCCCGGGAGCGCGGCGGGGCTACGGGCGGGGGGCCTTTGCTTATCCTTGTGGCGGTTCCCCGTGCCAGCCGGGCCCGAGCTGGCGTGCGGCGGCGGAGCTGCCACGTCGCGGTCGCTGCTCTCCGGCCGGAGTTCCCCGGTAATGATCCCGCGCCACCTTGTTGTTCTCGTCGCCGCGACGCGCCACGCGTGCGCCTCGGCTCGACCAGGTGGCGTGCCGTGTCGCGTCGCGCGCGGGGTGCGGTAAATCGTCGTGATCTTCATTTTGGTTTTGCCTGCGTCTCGTGTCCAGGTGCCGTTCGCGTCGGGGGTTCCGGGGGGCGCGTGGCCGTGCGCGCGGCGGGGCATCAGGGGAGGTGATGATCCCGAGGGCGAGAGCGACGGGATGCCGGTTTCAGCAGGTTCAGACGATCTGCAGGTGCGTGATCATGATTCATCCTGCCTTGACAATACTATTGCTACATATCTAACAGCATTCTGCATGTCATGTTTGAAAATGGAGACATGTTTTGTGCAGTGCTACCTTACGAGATCATATACATTTCACGCAGTCCACGTCTTGAGACGTGTTGATTTCTGTTTGTGACGGGATTATGATATATTCGTGATTCAGTCCTTTTTTATGTACTTAGTCCATACTAGTTTGCTGCGTGCATAATGATAATGTGATTAGGTCTAGAGCACCCTATATGAGGCCTCAAAGGGCACACCATATGCGTAGGATTGATCTAGAGTCTTGCTTGTTGTCGCTCATTCCGTTCAGTTGTCATTATGTTTTACTTCTGAACATTTTATCTCTTGTACATTGTTGTAGGTGCCAGCCTTAGATGATGAATTAAGCACGGAGGTTGGAGCTGAAGTTGAGATTGAGTCATCTGGAGCAAGTGGCGTTGAAGGCGTGAAGAGAGTGGTTGAAGAATTAGCTGCTGAGCAGAAACCACGAGTTGTCCCACACAACAGGAGATGGGCAAAAAATATTCCAGATGGACTCTATGCTTAATGGCTATAAGTACCATCTTGAATATCGGTATGGCTTTCCGCCCTTCTTTATAGATCACATAGTTTCATTAGGTTATGTTTTTATTATTCTCCATATGTTCAGTCTTTCACAAGATGTATGCAAATAACTACTTAAGTGTCACAGCTGATGAGACTCTTGAAGTTTTATCTTTAGTCCTGCATATATACTCTGATCTATTCTCAAATGGAAGTTGTTTTAGAAATCATTCAGTCATGCTTTAAAATTTAACAAGAGTCCTAAACTACTAATGTGCGAAAAAAAATAGATTTACCATTATAAGAATTTTTAAGTCAAGATATAGTTAGAAAAAAAAAGTTAATGGTCAAATGAGTATATTGGACATACATAGTAAATAGTACTAATAATACATAGATAGTACTCTTCACAGTGGTTCTGGTTGGGGCGGTACTGCAAACCAAACAAAAGAGTGATAGGATGGCGTCAGAACTAAGAAATGCAATATTAATTTTGCAAATATTTATCTGAAAAATATCTATGATGTAAAATACATAATGGGTTTTAGACCTTGCTGACGTCTGTCAACTGGACAACAACTTTATTTCCTTTCTTTTATATCATTGTTATACTCCCTCTGTCCTAGAAAAAACAACTTTCGTACGTGAACTTGAAAGTTGATTTATTTTATGATGGAGGGAGCATAGATGAAGTCAATATGCCCATGCTAACTCTACTAGAAACCTGATTATGCTTTAATTGATTGAATACAGATATAGCCTATATAGGAGACTGCGTTCAGACATTGTCAGTATGAAGGAGGGCTGGAAACATTTTCTCGTGGTTATGAGAAGTTTGGATTTCATCGCAGGTATAGTTTCTTTTACATTGTAACCGCACAACACTTCTCTGGGTGTAACAAAATAACTCAGTGATATTCATCCTTCTTCCCATGTAGTGCTGAAGGTGTCACTTATCGAGAATGGGCTCCCGGGGCACATGTATGTTCTTTTGATAGTCTCACCATTTACCTAAAATGCTACATTATTAGTTCCATATTTCTAGTACATGTAGATATAATTACCATGCCATATATTCTGAGATATTCCAGATTGTATGATTTATAATTCTCAGATGAACAACTTGTCAATGTACTTGACTAGACGTTGTTAAGAACTAATTTTTGCTTCCAATTGCAGTCTGCAGCATTAGTAGGTGACTTCAACAATTGGAATCCAAATGCAGACCGCATGAGCAAAGTAAGCCCACAGGCTCACAACTATGCCCTTCCTTTCTTCAAAATATTTTGTTTACATTTCTTTAACTAATTTATTTGGCTATAGCATTGGTTTCATCTATACTCTAGAGTTGAGCTAGTGATATATCATGCGAACGCATGTATAGCGCAGTGGTAGACCTGACTCGAACATGGATTTTCACACAAAAAAAATAAATCCCTCCTTGCAAATGCTGGCAGAAGCGTGCTCCCCATGTGAGGTTTGAGCAGTCCCGGTTGTGCGATGCGTTCAGGGGTGGGGTTCTCGACTTAGCTTCATGCTGCGGGCCATCTTAACCCGCCGATTGAGTTTTTATATATATATATATATCATGTGCACTCTTATATGTTATTGACTGTTGCCATGAGTTAACTGTTAGTTATCGGTTTTGATGCTACTGTAGTGGTAGTACATTAATGTTGTGTATGTTACATGTACATTCTTTAGTACCTAGATGTATTTTGCAGTTTTTGTGGACTTGATAGGAGAAGATGAGTAGCTTGAGGTTGTAACTAATAATGCATGGACCAAGTGTTCTAATTCCATATGATTGGTAAGTTGGTAGTTACCGATGCTCATATCTAATGCAACTGTTTCCAGAATGAGTTTGGTGTTTGGGAGATTTTTCTGCCTAACAATGCTGATGGCTCATCTCCTATTCCACATGGCTCACGTATAAAGGTAATTCCTTATTCTGCTTGGCCAGTGTTTTAGCTCTGGGCCTGTGAGCATCTCCCTGTATCAAGCATGCCTTTTGTCATCTAGGTGCGAATGGAAACTCCATCTGGTATAAAGGATTCAATTCCTGCCTGGATCAAGTACTCTGTGCAGGCCGCAGGAGAAATCCCATACAATGGAATATATTATGATCCTCCTGAAGAGGTACCCCCCCCCCCCCCAACACGTACACACGCCATTTGAATATGTTCTTGTTCCTTGAAAAAAGTGCTTCATTTGTACTTGTGAATACTTCTGAAATGTCCTCGGACTGTTGGAAATTTCTCTTTTTGTTGGCATCTTTAGATTGTTCTTTTTATCTAGTTATTAAAATGTTTTATATGAATATGCAGGAGAAGTACATATTCAAGCATCCTCAACCTAAAAGACCAAAGTCATTGCGGATATACGAAACTCATGTTGGAATGAGTAGCACGGTAATGCATCTTTTCTTTTAATTACTAGCCATATACAGTTCAAGTTAACTTACATTCTAGAATTATATTAAAGTATTGTTAGCCTTAATTTTTATAACTGTCTACTTCTAAGCAGTGATAGTTTGTTACAAGTTTTCCTCTGTAATAATATATTAATACAATCAGCACATTTTTTGCACATTCATCAACAATTAGCCGTTTATATAACCTTTGCTGGATGGTTGATTCAAATATGATGTTTTGAAACAAATTACTGATATTTACACTGATATAATTTTTGATTTATGTTTTCTGCTAACATAGGGTATATTTGATTAATCTAACGTTTGTATTTCTTACAAACGGGTACGGTTATTATTACATAATAAAAAATAGCGAATAACACAATGCCTACCATTTGTATACATTTTTTTTGTGGGCGTCTGTTGGTAATTTATGATTTTCCTGTACTATGCTGGCTGGTATTAATTTTAATATTGCAATCAGGAGCCAAAGATCAACACATATGCAAACTTTAGGGATGAGGTGCTTCCAAGAATCAAAAAGCTTGGATACAATGCAGTGCAAATAATGGCAATTCAAGAGCATGCATATTATGGAAGCTTTGGGTAATCAAATTACATATTGCTGGATTTATTTCTTGTCTTTGCAGTTTACATATATATGCTTTTAGACTTTATCTTTCATCTTCCTTGTTCCCTTTGTATAATGTGATAAACTGCTTCATCTTTCTTATCATCTTTATCTTCCTTTTATACTCATGAAACAATGATGTTACTGACCCCTTTTGTTTCCCCTTTTGTTTTGGTACAATTGAACTGTAACAAATGACATTCGCCACCTGTTGAATGAATGGCTATTGAGATAATTTTCAATTGTCAATTAAGACTTTTATTATGGGTGAGCAATGCAGATTTTTTACTTTTGTTTCAGGTACCATGTCACCAATTTCTTTGCACCAAGTAGTCGTTTCGGGACCCCAGAAGATTTAAAGTCATTGATTGATAAAGCTCATGAGCTTGGTTTAGTTGTGCTCATGGATGTTGTTCACAGGTAATTAATTACTCCCTCTACTCATTTTTATAAGGCATATTTTAATTTTAGAAAGTATTTATGACTGAAATTTGACTATTAATATCTCATAAAATATATTTATCATAGCTATAAAACCAATATAATGTGAAAATACTTTGAGGTATGAATCTAGTGGTATATGTTTTATACCCTAAATATACTTGTATATCAACTAATTATTGGTCAAAATCTTTCGAGTTTGACTTTCTGAAATCAAAATATGCGTTATAGAAGTGAACAGAATGAGTATTTGTTAACTGGTCTTTCATATCTAAGTTAGTAAGGCGTGGCCACAGAGATAAAAGAAAGTCCTTATAATATAGAAGAAGGCTGTGGTGGTAAGTCTGCCATTATACCACCACCTCTTGAGTTTGTGGGATCTTCTGTGGATAAATAGATCATTTATGCATGTGGCTAGGCTGTTTGTGGATTAATGTTTGGTTCCAAATTGCTTACAAATTACAGTTTTTTTTCTGAGAAGTTCATGCATAGTTCATTTCATTTTTATGATATTTTTTTAAAAAAATCCATTTCTACTCATGGGTATTTAGCTAACGGTATGATTCTCTTTTCTATAAAAAAAAAGTACTTCCTCTGTCCCAGATTAATGGACGTTCTGGAACAGTTGAGCCAAATTAGCATGGGTAAAAATTACCATATTGCCCTAATTTATTGCTAGTTACTTTGAATGACTAGGATGAGTAATCATTTCAAACCTGCCGTTCCTGCCACAGAAAGAATCATCGATGAACTGTTACACTGACAAAATTTGAACATGGATGAACTGTTGTCCTGACAAAATTTGAACCGTACACTCTACTGCCCGCCCTCACGTTTCTGCTCCTAGCCAAAACGTCAGCCTTTGTGGGACAACAGGTAGGAAGTAAAACGTCAATTATACTGGGACGGAGGAAGTACATCTAGCCCTCATGTTGGTGAACCCTAATTATGACTAATCTACAACCGTAGATGTTTTCTCTTTTATGCAACATGTTTAACTTGAATTATTGCAGTATAAGAGTTTTCACAATTTAAATTGGCTAGCATTCGAGTTTATCTTAGGATGGGAAGAAAATGAATTAAACGGTTTCATTCATATTTTCTATTCAATTATTGAATTTGAGAATTCAAATTAATATTTTATTCGTGACATCTTTTGTTGGCTTTCTGGTGGACAACAACTATAACTAATTTACATGCCAAAATTTGTCAATCACCATGGCCCTAAGTTTAGCTCATTGGCCTCTGGGTTCTAAGCCCTTTTGGTTTCAAATATTCACCTTTGTGTTGATTTACTAAGTCCCCTTTTAGCTGCATACCTAATAGCTTTACCTTTGCCCCTTTTTTTTCCTTTTGCAGCCATGCGTCAAATAATACCCTAGATGGGTTGAACGGTTTTGATGGTACAGATACACATTACTTTCATAGTGGTTCACGCGGCCATCATTGGATGTGGGATTCTCGCCTGTTCAACTATGGGAATTGGGAAGTAAGGAACACGTTAATCGCTACCTCCCTTTACAAAGCATCATTATTCATATGCATTAATCTCTATTGTGTTTGCCAACATTTTTATCCTTATACAGGTTCTAAGATTTCTACTATCCAATGCAAGATGGTGGCTCGAGGAGTATAAGTTTGATGGTTTCAGATTTGACGGTGTAACCTCAATGATGTACACTCATCATGGATTACAAGTATATTGCTTCGTTTTCATTACTTTATCTTCAGTACCTTCTTAATTATGATGGGGTCAAACCTAGCAGTTGCTATCTGTTACAATGTCATATTTATTTGCGTCATAACCTTTATCTTATGATTCCACCCTCTATTTTAGGTAGCATTTACGGGGAACTACAGTGAATACTTTGGATTTGCCACTGATGCTGATGCAGTAGTTTACTTGATGCTGGTAAATGATTTAATTCATGGACTTTATCCTGAGGCCATAACCATCGGTGAAGATGTAAGTGCTGACTATATTTGTCTTTATGTACTCATTTCTTGAGCATGCATTTATAGCAATATTTTGGCATCTATACATGCTTAAGTAAGAAGTTGAAAGCTTGCACTGCATATTAAGCTAATGTCAGTTTTGCCTTCTCTAGTTCATAATTTTGTATACCCAAAGCTTAGCTTTCCAATCTTAGTGTTACATATTTATAATTAACCCCCTCTTGATAGTTGATCAAATTATGTCGCTGGTTCAAGAAATTGTTTTCCTTGGGCTTAGAAAACAGCAAGGAGTAATGATAGTTACCAAAGATTAGTGACCACCTTGTCTCTAGTACAGAAGTTGACCATCAATGTTATACGAGTATGTTAGTAACGAATTATACAAACTAGCTGGGTGGCCCGCGCAATTGCGCGGCTAGCAACCAAACAATATTTTTCAGTATGATTTTATTTAAAATTTATTAAATAGCTATCTCATTGTCTTGAGACTTTGAAAGACCAAACATTATCATTCCCATATTTCTAATTATATAATTTTTAAAAGTCGCCCCAGCTGCTACCACTTACTTCTATCATATCCTTCTTTATTTGCTTGCTCGATCTACCACTATTTTTATTCATTCTCTTTGAAACCTTTAAAAATTGGATCTTAGTTTTTAGAGGTTATTGTCTCACTGGGTTTCGTTTTTATAATTTCTAGAAGTCCCATCAAACGCTGCCATTATACTTCTCTACGGCCCGTCCACTGTTTTTTCTCTTTATTATCATTGGGATTTTAAAAATCGAACATAACTATCATTCGAGTTCATTTTTTACTTTCTAAAAGTCCCACCAAACCGTCAGCGGCTTTGTCATTGTACTCCTTTATGGCTCGCCTGTTGTCTCCCTTCTTTATTGTCATTGAGATTTTAAAATTGAACATGATTATCATTAGTTTTTTTTTTTACTTTTGGACTTTGTAGTTGTTAGAGTTTATTGTCTTGTTAGGTTTCATTTTTTGTAACTTTTAGAAGTCCCGTCAAACGATGCCAGTATACTCCTCTACGGCCCATCCGCCACCTACTCTTTATTGTCATTGGGATTCTACAAATCGAACATAACTATCGTTGGAATTCATTTTTTTATTTTCTAGAGGTCCCGCTAACCGTCGGCGGCACTGCAACTATACTCTTATACACCCCGCCCGCTGCTTCTCCTTTTTATTGTTATTGAGATTCTAAAAATCGAATATGATTATAAATGGGGTTTATTTTTTTACTTTCTAGAAGTCCCGGCAATCGCCTTGCTCGTTTACTTCACGGCCTGCCTGCCGTCCCTCCTTTTAATCGTCATTAGGATTCTATTTGGTGTTTTATTAACAATTTTTATATGTAATATCAACCGCTACCACTCTATTTCTTTATAGGTCTGTTACTTAATTTATCTCGTTATGTGTTTTAGATGATCTTTCCTTTCAATAGTCTTTATTTTTTATCACCAATTTTAGTTATTTATAAATTGTATTCCTAATTAAAATCTTTTTTCTTTTTATAATTTCAGAATTTATTTCTTCAAAATCTTTTTTCTTTTAATATTTTAATATTTTTATTTTTGAATTTCAGGTGTTTCAAAATTGTATTCCTACTTTGAAGTCTCTTTTAATTTTCTAATTTTGGATATTATTTTATTTTTTATTATGAATTTTAATTAATCTTGTATTGGGTTCTTATATAGATTCTTCTTTCAATATTTCTTATTTTTAATTCCAAATTTCAGTTAATTTTAAACTGTATTTCTACTTGAACTCTTCTTTTCTTTTTGCTGATTTCAGATTTTATTTTTATTTTTATTCCGAATATTAATTAATCTCGTATTGGGTTCTTATACGGATTCTTCTCTCAATTTTCCTTATTTTTAATTCTGAATGTCAGTTATTTTAAATTGTATTCCTACTTGGACTCTCCTTTTCTTTTCTAATATCAGATTTTATTTTATTTTTGTTCTAGATTTTGATTAATCTCGTATTAGGTTCTTATACGGACTCTTCTTTCCATATTGCTTATTTTTAATTCCGAATTTCAGCTATTTTTAAACTGTATTTCTATTTGGACTCTCCTTTTCTTTTTCTCCGATTAATGTGGGAATTTCTAGACCCCACAGCGAACGTGGTGCCTCCTTTCAAAGTTGTTTTAATAATATAATAGATGTATTGTTATGAAAAAAAATTCGTGACGAATATAATGGCACCATTTGCATGTGAATAACCTGATTGTTTTTATATATTACTCTGAGTTAGAGAAGTGTGAAATATGAACGCGTGCATTCTAAAAATTTACATATTTCTGAACAAAAAGAGTACATTTTTTCTGTAAAAAAAGAGAGTATAATTGTGTCCTCAAAAACAGCTGTGCATGTTCCATGGTGTCATACTGTCATAACCTTTTCTTCTCTTGGGAAATCCAGCCTCCCTGGAAGTTTGTGAAGTACAAAAAGCAAGTTATACAGTAGCTCTGTATGGTCTACATTTTTTTTTTTTTTGGGAATACGCAAAATGCGTATCTTTTGTATTAAGATCGGGAAAAGTTGTTAGAACAGGCACAGCAACTATGTACAGGGAGAAAGGAAGAAAAATGGGGGTGGGAAACATATAGTAATATCTCGCGGAACAATTTGATGACCAAATGCTCCACCTAGATGCGCGCTCCTGCCTCCCTCCAGGGCACGGCCTCCGATGCCACTAGCTCCGCTATCTCCTGCATGATCTTGCATTGACCATGGAAAACCCGGTTTTTCCACTCCTTGTGTATTGTCCAGGCCACCAGCATATGATGATGGTGTCAAACCCTCATCTTTGGGCCACTATGATTTTGTCTCGGCTGTCGCACCACCATACGAGGAAGGGCTGCTCATTTGATGGGAAGCAATGGGATTGGCCAATGCCGCATAGAACTGTCCACCATAGCTGTAGTGTTTCTGGACACTGGATTAGAAGGTGGCCAATTGACTCCACACTTTGATCACAGAAGACACACTTCTGCAGACCACTTGCTCAGCCTGTCGCCTGTATGGTCTAGAGTTGCAATAGTAGTAACAATACTCTAAATCCCATACGTAAACCTAACTCTATTGCAAAAGATAACTTACTTTCAACTGTTCTGTGGTTAAATGGCATATAACTACTTCAGGTCAGTGGAATGCCTACATTTGCCCTTCCTGTTCAAGATGGTGGGGTTGGTTTTGATTATCGCCTTCACATGGCTGTTCCTGACAAATGGATTGAACTCCTCAAGTAAGTGTTTCAAATTTTGGTTAATAGAAATACTAATTACATATCTAATGAACATAAACTGTTTTCTTGTGTTAAATTCTTTTTTGTATACATTGGTTTCCTTGACCATGATATCTCTATTTCTCTTCTGAAGTTAATTGGTATAGCTCCTGCCCTTGATTTTTTTTTTTTTTTAAAGATCACTCATATATAGGGTTATAGGCATTTACCAATGTGATGTGCTGGATTTGGTCATATGAACAGTGGTCGTGTGAGTTCCATTATTAGTATAAAATAAGATGCAACTACCAACTTATAGAGTTTGACTTGGCAACGTTACATTTTTAATGCTCCTTTATTATGTGGTATAAAAATGCCCATGCTCATCGTATCTCACTTTTTTGTCAGCTGTTTAGCTTTTATTTAGAAACTGGGAAAGATTGTTATTTCGTATCCTTTAATTGAAAGATGTGGTGCCAGAGTTTCAATTTTTATTTTACACAGGCAAAGTGATGAATCTTGGAAGATGGGTGATATTGTGCACACACTGACTAACAGAAGGTGGTCAGAGAAGTGTGTTACTTATGCTGAAAGTCATGATCAAGCACTAGTTGGTGACAAAACTATTGCATTCTGGTTGATGGACAAGGTTACCACACATCAATCTCTAGGTTTTAGTGTTTTACTGATTAGGACTGTAACTAATGGCTCTTTAATATATCCTTGATAATTATTTGTACTGATTTTATTCAAATATACTCAATGCATTCATTGTGGATAGTAAGAACGGTATGAAAACCACAGCTAGATCAGTGTTTTAAGTTGGATAGCTTTAGGCTTTCTGCAGTCTACACCCAGTTTTTCCTGTATTAGTTGCAACATGTATTTATGAATTTTCTATTCTTTACTAGTTCTTTGGAAAATGTTATTTCCTTGTTTTAATACTAAAAACATATTTGTGTATCAGTGTATCACCGTACTATTTTTGAGATAATAGAGTTCTTCTTTGAGTTTTAATTGTTGAGAAAATGCATATACATGCAGGATATGTATGAATTTTAATGAATACTGGCATGAGAACCTCACATACTGTACTTATGCAGGATATGTATGATTTTATGGCTCTGGACAGACCGGCAACACCTAGCATTGATCGTGGAATAGCATTGCATAAAATGATTAGACTTATCACAATGGGGTTAGGAGGAGAAGGCTATCTTAACTTTATGGGAAATGAGTTTGGACATCCTGGTGAGATTTAATAACAATCACACACCATGTTTGTTTCTTATTTTATATCAACTTCTCATTTGATGACAATGGTTCTTGTCACCTAGTATTTTCTGGGAAACAATTGGCTTAAAGGCCATTGATCTACCTTTTATTTTGCAGAATGGATTGATTTTCCAAGAGGTCCACAAGTACTTCCAAATGGTAAATTCATCCCAGGGAATAACAACAGTTATGATAAATGCCGTCGAAGATTTGACCTGGTAACTTTCTTTGCTCTGTCACCTGATTATTGATGAAAATAAGTTCTGCATTCCCTGGATTCAATTTAGATATCTTTTTACCCCCTTCTGCAGTGTTTTAATCATGAAGGTCCCATTATGACAATTCATCTAATTCATCAATTCCTTTTTATTCACATTAACATTTGTGCGAGACCAGCAACATTGAACCATGATTTTGTTATGGATCAGTAAGTTTTTTCATTGCTTTGTCAGGGTGATGCGGACTATCTTAGGTATCGTGGCATGCTAGAGTTTGACCGCGCGATGCAGTCTCTCGAGGAAAAATATGGGGTATGTTGTATTTATCACTTATCTTTTTCTGGGGGTTGCACAAATATGAGCCATTATGCTTATGTCCTGTGACTGATACTTGCTATGTCAACTATTTATCCAAAACCACTTGAAATATATGGTGAAATGACGAGCTGCACTTGTGCATTATGCAATTATGTCCAATACTCTTAGGAATAGTTCCCATTGTCATTATCTAGGTGCATCATTATGTTTTCTCGTGTCTTCCAATCATTGCAATAGTAATCGATACTGTTAAATAATGGATAGCTTTGTTCGATGCCAATTAAATTATTTTGTCTTGTTTGCATGGGCTATGTGGACAGTAATTTTATATTTTTATTGATGAATAAATGCATTATCAATAATATAATGCATATATTTCCCTTCATAGAATTTCTTTTTTGTATTTATAGGAAAAACTTTGCAAGTAAAATGATGGTTTTGTTTTAACATTGCTCTGACAATGGAGGTTTTCTTATGGCTATGTTATTTCAGTTCATGACATCAGACCACCAGTACATATCTCGGAAGCATGAAGAGGATAAGATGATTATATTTGAGAAGGGAGATCTGGTATTTGTGTTCAACTTCCATTGGAGTAACAGCTATTTTGACTACCGTGTTGGTTGTTTAAAGCCAGGGAAATATAAGGTATGCAGCTATTTGTGCATTGCCCGTGGTCAAATTGTAGTTTTTGTTCACTAGGTAAGGCTTTACCGACCTTACTGTTAACCAAGTAGAAAATGGAAAAATGCCAAAAAAAAACGGATTTGTATGATTTCTGCCCAAGAATAAAATAGATTGACAACTATGCTTGCGTATGCACCCCGGTGGTCAAGGAGTTGCCTTTGTTAGCGATAGTCCTAGGTCTGGATCCTCAAATTGCAACCATTCATTTTTTTTTTCCTATTCAGATTAAAAAATGTTGAATGTGGACTAAAAAAATTTCATGTTATGTACGTCTCCAATTGTACTGTACCTAATATTTCTCCCTGGATCTCTGGATATGTCAAGTGCCATTATTTATTGATTGGTGTTAAATCAGGAATTACGAGCAAAGAAGTTCTTGGTAATCATCAACACTTCATATTTACCTACATTAGTCGTGTGCCCATTATGTTGACCCTGCCATAGTTTACTCCTTCCATATATTTGAAAATAACCAGTAAAAATTACTCAAAAGTCCTCTAGTCAGTTTTGCAGCGTGTTCATGCTTCTTACAGACGAACTGGATGTGTTGGTTGCTGAACTGCAAAATAATTTATGTTGCTTTCTATCAGGTGGTCTTGGACTCAGATGCTGGACTCTTTGGTGGATTTGGCAGGATCCATCACACTGCAGAGCACTTCACTGCCGTAAGTCCTTGCTCAGATGAAATTGCGTACCGTATACTGTGTGCTCTTTATTAACCTCTGTTGTGCTCATTCCTTGCAGGATTGTTCACATGACAACAGGCCCTACTCGTTCTCAGTTTATTCTCCTAGCAGAACATGCGTTGTCTATGCTCCAGCGGAATGAGAACACCAAGAGGCAGCATGCAAGTGTGTGCGGCTGCTAGTGCGAAGGAGCAAGAAAAACTAGTTGCCAGCAATCTGTGAACGGCTTTCCTAGGTTCTGCTTCGATGAATGCCGGATAGACTAGACAGCTTGCTTTTGTGCTTTGCGCTCCCAATTTGTAGTTTTAGTTTGTGAGGGAAAGAAACGCTTATTTGTAATTATCTATGGCTGTCGAACGGCGACGAAACCATGAACCCCGTATATTTGTTGGTACCGTTCGAACTGCCAGTTATACATAGTTCTGTACTTCTGTACATCTTGTGATGCTTGAATCTTGATGCTTAGTTAATTAGAATCATGTTTGAGAACCGAGCGATGCTCGGTTGGCTTGCGTCGCCAGGTGAGCGAGCAGCCCGCGCGGGTTCGATCCCTGGGATCGCAACTCGCGTGTCTCACCAGGGGTTGTTCCCTGTTTCCCCGGGACTGACTTCGGTTGGTCCCGGCTAGGTAATAGGGTACACACACGCGTGCGCGTTCAGTGGGACTGCATGTTTCCCGTGCACTGAGGCCAAGTGCCTCCAATGTTATTCTTAGCGTGTGTTAGGGACGCGCACGCGTGTGTGTGCGTGTGTCGTGGTGTGAGTGCGGTGTGTGTAAGTGTGCGTCCTGAGTTATCCCCTTCTCAAAAAAAAAAAAATTAGAATCATGTTTATCCTTTCAAAAAGAAAAGTTAGAATCATGTTCGGGGCTTAGCCATCATTAAGCAAAATGCTTTGAGTTCCAGTGATTTCAAGGTGAGATTTTCTAGTAGTCAAAGTTTGTTGGCCATGTCAGCCTCTAAACAGGTCGTGTGGTCCTACTCTGTTCTGCTTATCCTTGACTGCTACTTCATCTTGAGTACTAGCACAGCTACACAAATGTGTGGGATGCTTCATCACAAAGCACCAGCACTCCCATCCCTGAAGGCTGAAGAGACATCTCAGCTTTCCTCTCCGAGATGTTAACCCAATAACAACGCAAGGACATACCAAAATGGAAGAGGAAAACAACTCTCTTGAGTCTCTGATGCTGCAAGGCCAAGTCAGAGATGGATACACCTGCAGCAAGCAAAATGAAAATGGAAGCAGCAGGCAGGTTGCAACCTGCAGTGCACATGTAGGCATTGGCTCACATGAGAATGAAACACTTGGGCAGCTTGCGCAGGAGTTACTTCTACTCGACCCCTAACACTGTGGCCTCACCTAACACAGTTTGCTCCCCAGCTCACATCACATGTACGTGAAATCATGCTGTCCTCTCTTCCATCAAATCCCTAGTAGATAGTCTTATGATATCATTGACATGAACTGCTAATGACTGACACATGCATGAAGATCAATGTTTTAAATAGCGGGCTAAGGCATTTAGCGGTTAGCTTCTAAAACAGCTATAGCTGAGCTATAGCGGCAGCTATAGCGGGCTAAATGGAGCTATAGCGGCTAAATTGTACATGAAAGCAAATAGTTAGAACCCTTCTCAAACAGCTATAGCGGGAGATAGCGGCAGTTTAGCGGGAGATTTAAAACATTGATGAAGATATAGTCAGATTAAGCCATTGATAAACTTGTTAATACGCACTGCCGCTGCTTGCTTCAAGGTTGAGACTGCAGGTAGGACACTTGTACTCAACCATTAATCCTCTGCAACAAAAGAGAAAAAAAAAAAGGTACATATCAACATGGCCAAGCGGCAGCAGGAAGGAAGATTGAGAAGAGATAAATAGGCTTGGAAGGTAGAGGAGTTGTTAGCTTAGGGTAGCTACTGCTAGTTCCTACACATTGCTCGCTGCTGTAAGGTTAGCATTGGTTGGTGAGAGAGAGAGAGGTTGCAGCTAGCTAGCAACAGAGAAGCACCTGCAGAGGCGAGAGGCATGGAGTGCGGCGGCGGCGGCGGCAGGGAGCAGCAGATGCAGATCGTGTGCGTGCGGGGCGGCGGCGGCGAGGAGGATGGGTCGTCGGAGTGGGACCAGTCGTCGTCGCGGTCGGCGCTGTCGCTGTTCAAGGAGAAGGAGGAGGAGATCGAGCGGAAGAAGCTGGAGGTGCGGGAGAAGGTGTTCTCCATGCTCGGCCGGGTCGAGGAGGAGACCAAGCGCCTCGCCTTCATCCGCCAGGTCAGTGCAGTGCACCGTTCGTCCGTGCATTCCTGTGTCCGCCATGGCGATCGATGATCTCTGATCGCAACTTCGCATGCTAACTGTTGGCTGATTTGCAGGAGCTGGAGGTGATGTCGGATCCGACGCGGCGGGAGGTGGAGACGATACGGAAGCGGATCGACAAGGTGAACCGCCAGCTCAAGCCGCTCGGCAAGAACTGCCTCAAGAAGGTGAGGACGCCATTGTGTTTTTTTTTTTCTTTTTTGCTGCTTCTTCTTCTTCTTCAGCAATATAGCTGTACATACATGTTTGTTACGACGAATTCAACCGCATGCGCCGCGCGTTAACCATTTTTTCCCCTCTAAAAACAAACAGGAGAAGGAATACAAGGCGTGCCTAGAGGCTTACAACGAGAAGAGCAACGAGAAAGCAACGCTTGTGAACAGGTTGATGGAGGTGAGTGACAGAAGAGCGGTTTTCAGTGGTTTTTAGCTACCCAGGAAAGATAGCATATATATTCAGTCAAAATAGTTGTAGGACTGACTTGAATTTTGATCAAATTTCATTGAAAAGTTCAAAATTCTTTGAACTATTTGGAGCAAAAAAAATTTTGTGATTCCAATTATCTAAGTATAAAATGGAAATGTTTGCATAAAAAATATGAAGGAAACTAACGACCGTAGTACCATTTACGCCATCCGTTTTTAAATATATGACGTTGATTTAAAAAGATAAGACATGATTAAAATACCTTTATTGATAAAACATATTTAAAAAACCGAAGTAGTTATATGAGAATAGTCCAACTTTAAATTTAGTTCGGTAAGGGTGAGAACAAAGAACAGCTAGCTTGATACTACATTCGTACTAAAATATAGTTATTTCTACTACAGTAACTTGTATCAAAATGAATCTATTTCTACACCTTTTTTTAGGGAAGCTATATTTTTACACCTACCAACTTCTCTTAATCAATTACAACTATTCTCTATTTAATTTTTTCACCTACTTTCTTTTCTCAACTAATCACAAGAATCCTCCAATCATTTTCACCGACCCATGGAGTACCAAATGGAGGTTTCTGTTTTTTTGTGTGCCAAAATTGTTTAAAGTTGATGCCTACTTCCATTTCAAGGTCCAGTTATAATTTTCGGGCCTAGCCCAAAATTCCCAAGCAACAAGACAACATCCAGCCTTTGTCTCAAATCTTCATCAACAAGGTTGGGCCTAATGTATATCTGTCCAAAACTTCCTCTAAATGCCTAACCACCGTTAATGGAGCAAGATTCCCACTAGCAGATGATATATGCTATAGTTAATTAAGTTTTTTTTTACCATTTATAGCAAAGATAGACAGTGGAAATACACAATTGTATATCTCAATTTACTCGATGGATAAACACGGAACAACTTGTAAAGTTTAAACTAGACGAATAATATTGTGAAGTGGGTATTATAATACCCATTTCATAATATATTCAGAAGATCATTACTACACGCTGCAGTTCTTATAGTAATGTTTTTTGGTACATTATATATTTATTCTTCTGAATATATTATGTTATGCTCTCATTAAATATTTCCATATGATCTTGAGCAGCTTGTGGGCGAGAGCGAGCGGCTGCGGATGAAGAAGCTCGAAGAGCTGAACAAAACGGTAGAGTCCCTCTACTAGACTTGGGCTTTTGGGGGCCCATGGCTGCCACCACGAAGAGCTTGTTTGCAGTGTGCAATTTCTTCTCTCTTTTTTTTTTTATGACACGAGGATGAGCCAAATTTGTGTGACCTCACATGTGTCGTCGCGTTTGATATATCTGACGGGATCACGAGTTTATCTATTCTGTATGGTTCAGTTTAATTGCAACGTCATTGTCAAGAGAAATCCTTTTTTCTTTTCCAATTAGAGGGCTCGAAACAGGATTAATTTGGCAGCAAATGCGTACTAATTGACAGATCGTGTCATCAAGCTCTTTTTTTTTTCCTCGGGGCTTTATTCCTGAACTGGATTCTTCAGAGGAAACAGTATCAAATACGTTGACGTATTCCTGACCGATCAGTTTTTATAAGTTCTCCAACCTCGCCTCATCGATCGACAAGTCCCGGGGCAGTTGTAACCATCATCTTATTCCTGAACACGTACTCAAAGAACTTTGGCGCTTCGACTAATGAAACCACAGTTAAAAACAAAAAAAAAAAAAAAGACACCGTTTTTCACCCGCGATCCGCCGTGCCGTGTGCCATCCGCTCGATCCGATGGTACTCGCCACGTCCGCACTCCGCAATCGGATAGCCCACGTCAGCACCGGGCCACCCATGTCATTGTGTGTAGGATGTATAAGTGGGTTCGTGGGTTAGCTACTTACATTTCTACCTATGTATATGTAAGGGCAGTCCCAACCCATAGTGTCCATAAGTAGTGTCTATGGTACCATGTCAATAAGATATCACAATAGAAACTACACTCTACAACACATGGTTTCTTAAAGTGAGCCATTAATAAATACATCATCTCTCTTCTCTACCAGTCATATTTATTCTTCATCTATTTTGAAGACACTATTATCTCCCAATGCAAAACTTGATAGTGTCTAGTGCATAGGTTCTCGTGTTGAAGCTGTGTCTTGCATGAGACCGAGTTTCTTCCTCTCTTCACTCTCTCTCTTAATTAATATAATGCCACGTAACCTAAAAGTTCTACGTGGCAATATAGTTAATACCATAGACACCATCCTAGATGGAGGGTTGGGACTGTCCTAATGGTGTATCTTTGAAACGATGTGTACATGTGTTCGCGCGTGTGTATCTTCTATGTAATTATCTAGGTAAAAAACGAGACGGCACCGCGCCGTCCCGTGGTTCGTGCGCTGCGCGCGACGGCGATGCAGGGGAGCGCGCAGACACGGCACGGCGAAGCAGCTAGTCGCTGGGCTAAACGCATCAATCACACACGCAACGTGGACGTGCGCGTGCATGGGCACCACGACCCCAAGTCCGCGAGCGGGCCGGGCCGCGGCCGCGGGGGGCGTCTGAAAGCGAGGTCCCACCTAGCAGCAGCAGCAGCAGCAGCTAAGTTCATTAATTAAACTAACCCATCCATTGATTGATTATCAGTGGGCGTAATCATCAGTCTAAACCCCCCTTAACAATCGAGGATTATTATTAGCCTCTCAACGATTGATAGATTAGCGTGCAACTAATCGGCAGACGACCATAGATTATTACCAGTAGCGGAAACAAAACAATTTCCCTAGGCCGAGGCGGGTGCGCAGCGACGGTCGCGAGGCGCAGTACACACTCGCTGTGCCGCTATGCGCTCCGCCCTTCTCATCCTCTCCTCTTTATTACCACGGAGTTGTGGATTGGTCGATTGATTTGATTGATTAATTGGTTGATTCTCCGACGGCGAGGAGAGGAGGAGAGGAGGAGGATACCATCCAATCCAGAGCTAGCTGAGCTCGCGGATTGTGTGGTGGTGTGGTGGTGAGCCCGGAGTGAGATGCTGGAGGGCGAATGTCCTCGCCGGCGGAGAAGTCGACGAGCGGCGGCGGCGGCATGAGCATGAACACGGTAACGACGGTGATGGCCTTCTCCGTCAGCGCCTTCTTCGTGCTCTTCATCTTCGTCAGGCTGCTCTGCGCCCGCATCCACCTCAGGGCGGGCCAATCCGCCGCCGCAGCTGCAGCCGCGGCGGCGCACGGCGACGCCTTCCCGGCCTTCAGCGTACGTACACGCAGCAACCCCATCCTCTCGTTGATCGTACGTGAGTAAGTGCGTGTTGTGATCGGTTCGCGTGGCGCGCAGGTGGAGCGCGGGATCCGCGGGCTGGAGCCGGCGGTGGTGACGAGCTTCCCGACGGCCAAGTTCGGCGACGGCGGCTCGCGGCCTCGCGCGGCGGCGGCGCTGGAGGAATCGCAGTTAAGGCACCACCAATTAATCCCTCCCTCTTTTTGTTGGGTTTTAAATTGGCTTTAATCTCACGCGCTCATGCCACGATTATTCGACCAAATTTAATTTCTCGTCGCGGATAATAGCTAGCTAGAAATGCATCACGTCAGGCGAGGCGAATTCGCTTTGTGCGCGAGCGTATCTAGCGATGGCGTGGCGAAACAAAATTCGTGTGGCCCTTTTCCTTTTACGGCAGCTGGCGGCTTTCTTTTTATTTTTTAGCAGTAGAGAGCTCTTTTTTTTCTGAATCATTTCTTTTTCATTACTATCGATCACAACTTGCTGAATTTCGTTGACAATTACAGAAAGCTAGATTAAAAATTGTTTAGAAAAATAATTGTATTAATTCCTTAAAAAATTGTATTTATGTAGGGGTCTTATTTGTAGTTCTATAAATATAATTAATATAATTATATTGTATATAACCATTTTTAGATAATGAACAAAAATATTTGTATATAACCTATATAGATTGATCGATTTTTCAGGTTATAATCTAGATTCAATGAGATAAAATTTTACAAATATTTATGTTTTCTTCATATATTAATGTAGTAATTTCTAAGATCTCAAAACGAATGTGATGGTTCACTATCTTTTCTTAGCAATGTACTCCCTTCATCCCTAAGGGACGATTGTTCTAGCGAGTCAAAGGTAGATTAAGTGAGAGATTAAAATGTTACTTTGTTATTCATTAATGCGAAGAGAAAATGAGGACGACGAGGAGGGAGCATTGCTGGTTCAATGGCTAAACGAGAAGATTAATATTAAAGTTGTATTAAAAATGTCTAATGGGCCCACTTAAAAGAAAGTTTTTATGAGATAAATCTTTAGACTAAAATGGTAAATAGTATTTTTAAGAACGGAGAGAGTAAAATAGATTGATAAGATAATAGATACATTGGCTGATAGCTTTCGCCCTGGTATCAACCACATGTTCTCTTAATTTAAATATAGTTTAGAGTGCAATGGTCTTGTTGCGCGGATTTGCTTTTTATTTATAAGAATTTTGCGGATTTAGCTAGCTTTACTTAAGAATCAAGATGATCTGGACTTGGCTTTACTTGAAAAAAAAATATATAATGTTCTGTAAGATCGAAGTCACAGAAACCTGTTTTATTTGGCATTAGACTGAAGTAGAAGTGCAAACTGGGGAAGATCACCTCGAAACTGGAAACTATATGATGGGTTATGGATATTAGTTAACAGAAGCAAGATAGTTTAGTGGTTCTCTGGGTTCGAACTGCCCTTATCTTACCAATAAAGGCCATGATGGCCTATCAATTTCAGAAATAGTCAATTGTGCATTTGTGCTTGACGTACCAGAGAGACAAAGTCAGATCGAAAGTGGTCACTAATACTATAATTATGGCTTATATTAATAGGGAGGGGGTTGTTTAGTGTTAAATCATAAACAATGTTGCCCTTTATTGTACTCCTACCAAAAGTTGTTTTGACTTTCAAAGTTAGGAACATATCACTTCTCTATATATAAAAGTAAATTTTGGGTCATCTTTTATATCGATATTTTGAACCATATTTTAATTAATGTTTCTATTTTAAACTGGATAATTTTACTTTTGTTGTCTTACTTTGAGCGTATGTTACCTTAGTTGCAATAGACATATTTTACTTTGAACTTACGTTACCTTTGTTGCAATATGACACAACCTGTAAAATTGTATTTCGTAAAGTTTTCACTCTCTTAGAGGATATATTAAAATACTATAGTATTATACTACCAGTATTATTATAGAAAAATTAATAATTTACTAATACCATGATTAAGAGTAACTATTATTTATATATATTATTTTTTTCTCGGCTAAATCGTTGTATGATCATTCATTGCGATGGCTTCGCTCATATTCTACCGGAAAAGCTAAAAAGGGAGGGAAAAAAGTTTAATCACGGCTAAATGACAATTATACCCCTTTGCACTTTTCTTTTTATAATAATATCCTCCATGTTTCTACTATTATTTATTGAGGCGGTAGTATAAATATATCTGAAACCCTCTAATCAAATGAGATCAATGATTCAGATTGTTTTACACTATCAGTAGAGAGCGCACACTACTTTTCATAATGTAGTTCTTAAAATAATGGTTGAAGTTGTCTCTTGGCAAATCTAAAATAGTGAAAGAATTATTTTTTCTTGAATCCTAATTTAGCCACGTAAGCTACAAATTGTCCACCGTTAGATGCAGGCAGCAAACTGTATAAAACCGTTCGATTCGTACTTGAGTACTCAAAAGACACTTGAGCACCGCATGTTGGGCGGGCGAGTAAAAAAAATCAACGGTTTCATACCAACTTCATTACATTCATTATCTAATGGTGGAGCTATATATGAATTCATTCTATTCAGTGTCATGCTTCTCGAGCTACATATGAAACTATTAAAATATTGTTTTAAATCCATTTTAAATTTTATAATAGTTAATAAATTCGTGTATACTCTTAAATAAGTATGACAAATTATTCAACAATTCAATTTTTTTTTTGCATATATGGTTTATATTCCATTCAGTAGAAAAAGGGCCTTAAAAAAGACCTAATATATCATCATAATAGTTCATTAATTATGCGGTGCTCTAGAGAAGCATTTTATAGTATCGTATTTTTACTTGCATCTTAATCAAATGAATATTTGTATATACTGGTGAATTTATATTGATTGCCAAATGAGAAATCAATACAATGAATTAATTAGCTTCCCACGCTTGGTTCCGTTATCTCGATAAATATGATTATTTTTTAAGTACTACTCATTGTACATATTTTCCACTTCAATATATATTAAATATTTTTTTACGGGTGGGTATATATTCCTTGTCGCACAAAGTGCGACTTAGTGGCTAGTTAACACGAATTAAAGTGTCCTGCAACACAAAACTAGAATATCGTGGCGAAGTGAGCATAGCTCAACTGGCTAGGTTCCTTGTGGTGGAACCAGCCCACCCGGGTTCAAATCCTAGATTTGACACGGGTGCTCGCATTTACGGCTAATTATGCTTTCAGTGGTAGGCGACGTACCCGTCGACAGCGAGGCGTCTGTGGTGACTTCGTCAATCTCAAGATATGCCGGCCCAGTCTTCCGGAGGTGCTCATAGGGGTAGGGTGTGCGTGTGTGCGTTTATAGGGGTGAGTGTGTGCACGTTGTGAGCGCCTGCGTTTGTACTGTGTTTCTCAAAAAAAACGCCGCCAGGCCCGCCACCCCGGGCCCCGCGCGTGCAACCTTCCGGCAGCAGCAGCAGCAGCAGCTCTCCGCCACCGCGTCCTCGTCGTCGGACGCCGACGCGCTCCAACCGGCGGCAGCCGCAGACGACCGGATGGAGATCGTCGTCTCCGATGAGCAGCCCGCGCCGTCCGCCGCCGCCGCCGGACAGGCAGAAGAACATCCTCATCCTCCTGCTGCCGCTGCCGCGGGCCATCGATGACTACTGTTGCATAGAGAGGCAGCGAAGCAGTGCTAGTCTGACACGTGTACCAGCTGTTATACGCCAGATGGATGGTTGGTTGAGAAGGGATTATGATGTGTTTAGGATCACGTAGGGGCCAGTCTTGTTTAATTGTTATTAACATTGTTTTTACAGGCTTCTGATTTCAGTTCTAGTTCGAGCCATGGTAGTTTTTTTTTTTTCCCGCTTCGTAGTATACTTGCATGTACATTCTTGAATCCAATGGACTTGATTTGATCATTTTGATCATTTCACATGTTGTCCTTATAAGATTGGAAAAGTTGGTATTTTTACTCTCTTCTGCTGCTCTTCGGGGTGTATGTATAAATCTGGCCCAAACGAGAAGGCCTGCACACAATACGGCCCATATGCTGTGTCCGGACTCGAATTCCCCGGCTTCCAAACCGCAGCACGCAGGAGCGTTTTTTTAGTACCACATCGCTTGTTCGAGGAGGCTGGGGCGGGAGAGCACGCTATAAAACCAAGGCCAGGTGCACCGTTGCTCCATACTTACCTGGACGGGGTCTATGGCCGATCAAGAAGGGTCATGGCCTAGGCTAGTGGCCCACATTGCACTTGGTGGGTGCGCTGGCTTACCATCTCCCCAAGTGGGAGAGTGGACGTTATAATTTGTGGTAGAGGGGATACGCGTTCGCGCGGCCCCTGCCAATTCTTCAAATTTAAATTTTTCTCCCTAGTTTTTGCTTTTCAGCTCCTCGTCTTTTGCAGAAAAGCCCTTGTCAATTCTTTAAAGTTGCCCTTATTTTAGCAGTTAGGCCCTTCCGCACTCTGCAGCCAACACTGCCAATTCTTGAGTTCGAAATTTGCCCAAGTTTAAAATCAGTTAAGCCCCCCGTGTTTTAAGTTCAAAAAAAATTGCTCAAGTTTAATCAGTTAAGCCCCCTGAGTACAAAATTTGCCCAAGTTTAATCAGTTAAGCCCCATGTGTTTTAAGTTCAAAATTTTCCCAAGTTTAATCAGTTAAGCCCCCTGTGTTTTAACGTTGGTAAGACAAGATCAACAGTTATCTGTGTAAATTCTGACATTACAATTTTGCATGATGATGTATTATCTGACGGTAAATTTTGCATAATAATGACTTGATGAGATGGTACAATATGTTCACCAATCACCATAGCACATGGAAGAAATTTTTAGATGGAGGAAGAAATTTGTACAGGAAAGAAAATAGCCTCGGTCCGATGATAATATGATGGGCCTAACGAAAAGATCAAAACTGGCCCAAATCATACAAGAGTATCCCACTAGCCCAGTCATCGCCACCGTATTGGGCCTTGCCTCTTCCGATCAGCGGCCACGGTCACCGCCGCCCTTGCCTTGCCTTCTCCGTCCACGGCGTCTGTTTCCCAGCGATCTCCTCGATCTAATCAATCACCCCACATCTCAGGTGGCTGACGATACAGATATTCGCAGGTGGCTGGCTGGGCTACCTCCCGAAGGAGCTGGAGAGCTCGACGGAACTGAAGGATCCGAGGTTCTTGTACGGCCCCGGCGAGAGCCCCTCGTCGTCGGCGACGACCTGCCGCCTGGCGTCCACGGCCGTCCGGCACCTCCGCTTCCACACCCTGTACGCCCCGAACGCGGCCGCGGCGACCAGCACCGTCACGCCGACGGCAAGCAGCGCCGCCTTGACACGCGGCCGCCTCTGCCGCTCGCGCGCCGCCGCCTCCTCCAGGCTCCTCACCTTGAAGTACCACCTTCCTCTCGTCGGCGGCCACCATCATCTGCGCCGGTAGTCCATGAGGTAGCAGTACCCCGTGCCGTTGCTGTAGACGGCGCCCCAGCAGCTGCAGTTGCGCGCGCACCGCGCCTCGCAGTCCGCGCCGACGGCGAGTGCTCGAACGGCAGGAACTCCTTGTTCGCCGGCTCCACGCGCTGCCTCCGCACCTCCCAGTACAGCCGCCCACTCGCCGCCCGTGCGGCCGCAGAGGCCGCCGCCCCGACGGATGCGGCGGCGCATCCCGAGCCGTCCGTCGCGTTGGCCAGGCACGCGCACCGGCCGCTGGGCGGCACGCACACGGCGTAGGCGCCGCATGTGCTTGGCAGGCCGCACGGATCGGTGATGGCGGTGTAGTCGAGCACCCACCGGGAGCCGGTGCTGTCCCAGTAGTAGGCGGCGAGGTTGCCGTCGGCCTCGAGGGTCATGCGGCGGAGCGCCCGCACGCCATGGTTGAAGGTGTCGAAGGAGAGGACGTCGGCGGTGGCCCTTCCTTCTGGTACAGTGCGAGGTAGCCGTCGGGCTCCACGCGCGCGTACGTCGGGCCGCCGCCGTCCACGATCGCGGCCTTGGCCTGCAGCGCCGTGTGCTTCCAGTACAATCGCCGCCGCGACGCCGCCGCCGCCGGACGACGACGCGGGCGGCTCGATGTACAGCCCGAAGTAGCTGGTCCCAATCCGCATGAGAAAGCGGCGGTCGAGGTGTAGAGCGCCGCCGTGGAGGTGAGGTTTTGGCCTTGCACGATGGTCTCCGATGGGCATCGAAGCTCTGCCCACACGATACCGGGCAACCGAGCCCGCCGCCGCCGCCGCTCTGGATTTGGAGGTTGGAGGTGTTGAGGAGCACCACGCGGTCGCCGCCGGCTCCGGCGGCGGCCCCGGCGGACCAGAGGACCTTGTTGGCGGCGGGGTCGGTGAGGACGAGGTCGCCGTCGAAGGAGAGCGAGGCGGGCGCGGACCACTGCGCGGGGCGGTCGGGGATGGCGCGCCAGAGCGGGAACGAGGACGGGAGGTGGACCACGGCGAGGTCGAGCATGGTGGAGTTGACGCGGAGGAAGCCGAGGGCGAAGACGCCGGTGGGGTCGGACAGCACCTGCTCGAACTGCGAGTAGGACCGGTCGTGCGCCGCCGAGAAGCCTCGCCGCATCTCCTGCGCCGCCGCCGCCGCATCAACCGCACCGCCACCCAATGAAGCCAGCGCCGCCGCCACAGCCACGCACAACACCACAAAACACCTCACCGCTTCCATGGCTGTCCGTCTTACCAAGAAACCTCAATCCGAGCTCGGATTTTTCCCAATGAGTGGGCAGCGAGTGAAGAAGAAGAAGAAGAAGACGAACACCGAGCTGAGCTAGGCGCCCACCAATGGCGGATTGGGATCGGGAGGAGCAGGAGAAGACAAAGAGCTTGGGGGGGAATATTTATCTGTCCATTGCAATGGCGGAGTGTGATGCCATCGTCACCATGGTCGTGGCAACGATAGTGAACTCTGCACAAGTCAAAAACGGAGCATTTTCAGTACGGGACAAAGTGATCGGAGGTTTTGTTTGGTCAATCAGCACTGGTCGAGAAGCGAGCACACAGGCCGGACGCTCTGATGGATCGTGTTTTTGCTTGTTTATGTATTCAGTATTCCTTTCGCTCACCTTCCATTCCATGCAATTTTATAATCCTCGCTGCATTTGCCTACTTGCACTTGGAAAAGCATGCGATTTTGTTTATAATTCTCACTGCATTTGCTGTACTAGTTGCAGTTGGAAAAGTGCGGCGTGATCGCGTGCACGCCGACTAGAAGAAAGGAGATAGGCTACACACGCACGAGGGGCGCGCACTCACCGAGCAGAGCAACCCAATCCTTGTGAAGACGGGAGCAACGTGCTCAGGGCAAAGAGAACCGTTTTCTACTGGTTCGCGAACCCTCCCCTCCCTCTTTGTTACTATTAGTTTTAGTTCTCTTTCTGCACAAATCGATAAAGGTTAAAGGATATGGTGTTGGTCACTTGTTAATTTTGGCAATCTCTACAGTCTAAACCACATAGTTTGCATAATAACAAGATAAAGTGGTTTTTCAGCCATGCATCAAGCTGGGTGCTGTAGTAGCCAGGGTTAGCAATCTCAACATTGTGATTTTTGCCGGGGGTGGCCAAAAGAACCAAAAATCTCTGAAATTTTGGTACTTTTTTGGCCTTTTGTTTTTTGAAAATTTGACGAATTTCGAATGAATTTGAAATTTTTTGACCAATTTCACAAAAAAATGGAAAAAAAAAACCCCGAAAATTTCGGGCGAGGTATGTGCTTGCCGGCGGGGGATGAAATTTCATTCTGAAATTGCAATCACTGGTAGAAAAAAAACTGAAAATTTTGGACGGGATATGTTCTTGACGGCAGGGGACGAAATTTCGCTCCGAAATTGCAATAACTGGTAGTAGTTGATTTTATAGGGCACAATGTCATTTTGGTTTGGTCCAAGCACACATCTGGATATTCCAACTAATTAACAATTTGTACTTGTCTTACCTACTAATCTACCATTTCTTCAGTGTAGCAGTGTGCTATTGTAATCATGTTAGCCCAAACAGACAAATGCGATACTGGTTAGTTTGATACCAACCATACATACAGAATACAATATTTGGGTTGACTTGTTTCCCGACATATTGCATTCACTAGCAAATTTGGAGACGGCCCGTTGAGTTTGATAGGTTGTCCTTTTTCTTTCGGAATTGCACTATCGTCTCGAATTTCCACATGTCAAAATACAAAGGCAAAATCCTTCTGATGGGGAGATCGAACAAACAAGGTTATTGTTTCTTCTTTGGCGTTTGCGATTCAGGCTGCATATGAGCTGTTACAATTTTGCATGTGGCACTGAATTGATGCAAAGTCACGGGCTTTTTTCCCCCTCTTTTGTCAAAGTGGTTCAACGCCTGCCATGGTGCTGATTCAGCAAGTCAAAGAAAGCTTGCCTGGTAGTAAGTAGAATCTTATCATCTTAGGGTAGTGACACTGAAACTACAATATTATTTTGGGAGCCCTATTATTTTTGGTGTATAAATGCATTGCTGTTTTGGAACAATCTTCTCGGTTCAGTTTGTTCTATCTGCATAGCTCATATTTTAGTTCACAGTTGAAGGAAACACACTGATCCTCATATTTTTCTTCAATCATGCACTTTATCCTCGACTTTGTCTGACTAATCTGAAGAACCCAACCGTTGGACGTTGGCATTGCGGCTTACCACGCACCGGTTCTCCACGAGTCCATGGACCAAGTAATATTTGTCATGTTATTGAAAGAAATTTGTTTGGAGTTAGTCAACTTCTGGAACTCTACACTTTATCAGTTATCAACACACGCAAAGAGTCCATGCTACTAGTAGCTTGGAGATCTTCTGCCGATCTTGCTGTTGTTAGGTCCAAGATAGATCTCATTTTATAGATGCAGTTGTGTTAATTCAATTGTTTCATACCAGTCCCCGTTGACATTTGCATTATCCAGACTAGCCTGCTCCCCCTGCAATGCTCACCTGTGTGCAGCTTACCTGTTCTAGGAGTATTTCGCAGATGCAATTTGCAGCAGCTGTAGCTGCCCCAGTGGGCGAGCTACCAACTGCACGCTCGCCGATTCAACTTCAGTTGACCAATGCTTGGTCGGTTTGCAGACACGCTCAACTGGTTTGCCGATCACCAGTTCAAAGGCTGCTGCGATATTCTGAAATTTATTTATGAACATGGTGACTACTGAAAAGCCACTTGCAATCTGCATTGCTGAATCTCTGTCTTTCTTGCTGTGGAACACTTGTCAAACAATGCGCAAGTCATCTGGATGCGTTTGAAGAAGAAGAATACGTCGATAAAGCTAAACTGAAGCGGCGTGTTGGTTATGGTGTTATGGATGTGGTTTGACTTTGTGCGGAGTATGTAAAAGCGACCTCTGCTCAATGTCAAATAATCGTTGTAAGGCCGAGTTTAGTTCCAAATTTTTTTTTTTCAAACTTCTAACTTTTCCATCACATCAAAACTTTTCTACACACATAAACTTCTAACTTTTCCGTCACATCGTTTCAATTTCAACCAAACTTTTAATTTTAGCGTGAACTAAACACACCCTAAGTGTAATTACATGTCGGCGGATGCTTTGACTTGCTTTATACTATCTCCTTTCGGCCTTTTCCTTTTCCAAGCTCAGCACATCAGTTCGTTACTGATCGAGCGGGTTGCGCAGTCGACATTACGGTGCACCTCAATTTGGACGGATGAGGACTGGAAAGTCGAGATTGCGGCTAGTTTACTTAACTACGAAACTAGCCTCATAATAAACTAATAAACTAGAAAATCGGCGCATGTTAATTATGCCCGTACATAATACTTTAAGCATATTAGAAGTACAATATTATCTTAATTTATTTAGAGTAAATTTCATTGGGCCATGTATTTTGACCATACTTGCAACATGGACCAGGGATAGAAGTATGTTTTTACTTAGCACCATATATATATGCAAGCTTTTGCATTTTGCACCGAGTCAATGGTTTAGACTGCTATGTCGCTTCTCCAAATGCACATAAATCACTTCACTTCCATGAAATTGGCTGGGTGAATAGTTAATTTAGTCCATCAAGTTTCACCGAAGGCTCAATTTAGTACTTCAGGTTTCATTTTGTTCACATAGATCCTCTAAATATTTGTTTTGGCTTAAAATCATCTTTGGGTCCACTTAATATGCTATATAGTTATTTCTAGTTAATATTTCTGTTAGAAAATATCCCTTTTACCCTTAATTTGCATACCACTATACACTAGAAAATAGAAAACCAAGATGAATAAATAACATTGCATACATACTTCCTATTATTTCAATATGTGCATATGAAACTTAAGCAATGGATATCGTATACACTTGCAAAACATAATTTATTTTCATTTTACAAAAATTACTATGCATTATCTATAAAAAAAAATTCAAGCATACAATTTTTCTCATATATATATGTGAATGATAGGGGGGTATAAGTGTCATTTATCAAGAGAGTTGTTGGTTATGTTTAGCCATATGGTTCAAGGATAAGTTTAAGCTTAAATGGAAATTTGAAGGACTAATATGGATGGTTTGAAATATTAAGGACTAAAGTGAGTCTTAGATAAAACTTGGAGGATCACTTTGGCTATCACCCAAATTGGCCGGCCAAGCTTTGCCCGACCCGGCAAAAAATAAATCACTTCACTTAAACCAATAACTACACACGCAGAAATAGCAACGGAGCAGTAGCTAAATTTGCACAAAATCAATCAAGTTTAACCCAAAACTAACAAACTCCCTAAGAAACCACAAAATAAAGTGCCCGTGACTCCCTCCTCTTTTCAATCCTAGTATAATGCGAGATGTTCTCCATTGATGAAACTGACAAAGTCATGCTGCTTGATGAAGTCGATGACGATGAGGGTTTCGATGACCTGTCTACCGTCGCCCTGGTGACTGGTGTTGACCACATAGTTGCTTGACACTATTTTTACTATAGACTTTCTTAATTAGAGATGTCGATTTACTATATCCCAGGGAAGATCGAAGATGGCAACGTAGAACGGAGGTGGAGACGTGGAGTCCACCACCTCTTGCTTGCATGCCATGGACAGAGCCACCGTGGCAGCTCAAACCTTTCACTCCGGTCCAAAGTGAAAAAGTTTGTCAATATATACGGTGTTAAGTGAAAATATGAACTTACCCCTAGTTCAGGTTGCAAACATGGTCAAAATACCTAGCCCAAACTGAAATTTACTCATTTATTTATCTTACTAGGAAAGACGCCCGTGCGTTGCAAAGGGTAGAACCAATTTAATTTGTACATATGTGTCGGTGGACAAATAATCGCAGCCCATTGTTTCGTTTATTCATGTGCTTATCCGAATCACTTATTACTAAATAAAAGACTATTTGTGTACAAATCTTTTATATACATGTTCTTAGAGACTCAAAAGCAAATATTGTAAAATAAAGTACAATAAAGAAACCAAAAAAGTTGAATTTAAAATTAAGTTTTAAAATTTAAAATTTGGCTTATAAGAATAAGCATAAGCCAAACAATGAGACCTTCAAACACGAGCTCGATTTGTCGTCCAGCTTTATCTCAAGTTGGGCAGGAATTGATGACGGACGAAATCAGCAACTTCGATCATCATTTATTTCAGTTGGCATGTTCTTTTCAAAAGTAAAACTGATTCTTATGGATCACTGCAATGGTATCTCAGGTAGTACGTACGAGCATGTGCAAAGACTGACTTGAAATCATGCCAACATGTCCCAGGAATCGTGTCGTGTAATACAAATAGAATTGGATGATTTAGGCAACGACGTACATGATATCCACACTAACTCTGCGAGTTTTATTTGCTTGGTATACACATCATGCGGACTCTCTTTCGCAGTCCGCTCGCGAGTTCTGACTTCGCAATCAATGTTACGCGTGACGGGAATCGGATACAGATGACGTATCATAGTTTTGACAAAAACATCTTCAATTTTTAAATCGTGGGTAAGGGCGACGCTGCCCCAATCGGACATGCGATAAGGGAAAATCTCGCAGTCGAGGGCGTCGTGGGCCCAATGGGGCATGCGGAAAATCACGCGTGAGAGGGTGTTGCGGGCCCAATCGCGGTGGCACGCAAAGGTGCATGTGTAAAACGAACTTAGGCGCAGGCCCGATCGCTGCGTGCGGCAAGGGGCGTGTGAAATCGCGTGCATCTCGGATAAGAGGGACACTCTGGTGTAAGAAAAACGGAAATGATTTGACAGAGACATAAAATTAAAACCAATTCAAACATGAATGACATACCAAAATTCCAGCGGAAACATCTTTATTTTTTATAATAGTAGAGATATATGCACGTCACCTAAAAGGTCCTCAGATTCAAATATACCATATGCTTCTGGTATAGTTCATAGTTAAAACCAGCAACAATAGGTATACCCATTAGTGGTGGTTACCTGTGGCTAGCAGGTCACTTTAAGTTCCAAACCGTCCACAGCATCATCCTCATAGTTGGAACCGTTGAAAATATAAATGCATATAGATTTAATTTATTTCGTAAATAAATCATGACATTAAACAAGAAAACTAGCACAACCAAATCACATGATCTAGACATGTATATGAAACAACTACACATGGATAGATCGAATATATAGAACATGGACGAAACGTACCAACAATTCTAGTCCTGATAGGTAGAGGATCGGTTTAACAGGGGTGGGGAGTAGCATGCACCACACAAACAACACACGGTACAGGATGTTGATGACGACATGCAACATCTGAGTGTAGATGAAGACGAGCCATCATGGAAGATCATCAAGCAGTCGCGCAGAGTGCTTCCCAAAAACCTTATTAACGTCTTCTCCCTGTGCAGGTTGTCGAAGGCGAAGGTTTTGGAGACCCGCTCTCCCGATCGTCAGTGCATGTTGGTGAGCGGGATGGAGTTGACTATGAGCGATGACGTAGTACAAAGGATGAGTAAAACCCTAGACTGTTTTCGAGTGTGTTGCGAGGAGACGGCGGTTCGGTTTATAGACATAACAAGACTAGTGATCAGGACACCTGCACGATCTCCATAATGCGTAACCAAATCGGATAAGTCGCGTGTAACCTATTCGGACTCCATGCCTCTCCATGCACCGGATTATTCAATGTGTGTGAAAAACTAGATTTCCAAAAACAAACACCGAATTTTGCAGCAAAACAAAACTGCAAAAGAAAGACGCCTCTCCTCAATTTTGGCAAACCATCCACGCTCAAGTCATGTACACGCGCCACCCTCCTAGGCAAGGCGAGGCAGTGAGAGCATGCACGTTCCTCTAGTTCTCTCCACTACACACGCCTCAAGTGTCTAGGAGAGCACTCTTCTTCTTTTGAAGGTCTCCCTCTCCTAGAATAGGCAAGGTAGTACTAAATGTGCTCATGCATGCCTTCCTATGAAATGTGCTTTTGTGTTTTTTCAAATAATTAATCCCCATACGGGTAGGGGTCGCAATTTCCCCGCAGGGTCAAGGCACTTGTTGGACCCGCCTCTACAAGGTTGGGGGCAGGTGAAGTTTTCGCCATGCGAGGCGTCGGGGTGAGGGCCCCAATATTGGGCGGGTGCGGGCACGGGAAGGGAATCCACCCGTGTGGCCCCGAAGGAGGTATGTTACCCCTCAAAATATAGCTCCTTGCAAGCCCAAGATGCCCAAATTGGTGGGATAGTGGGATATATAAGCTAAAACCTAACTCAGCAACTTAACAACCCTACTATCCTCACAACCTCCAACCCTCCATGCACTCCCTCCTCACAGCCACCGCCATCCACTAGCCTCTGTGCTCTGCCCTCCTATCCACCGCTCTACGCATCCATGGGCACCGACCACCACATGGCCCCTCCCGTGGTCCAGCCTCTGGTCTCCACACGCGGTTGTGCCGGGCGACCTGCAGCCAGGCGAACCAGCGATGACGATGCGCTTAGGTAGGTGTCTATGGACTATATGGTTTGTGCGGGTGGTGAGTAGGGTGGCATGTCGGCTGCGAACGGGACGGAGCACAGGCTATGAGTAGGGCGGCGAGTGGGGCGAGGGACAAGCGAGTAGGGTGGCCGACTACTAGGCGAGTAGGCGCAGGCGAGCAGAGCATTCATGCACCGAGGAGGTCTTTGTCGATCTATATTTCTGAATGTGTTCTTCCATTAGTTGGTACTTTAACATTCCGATAACATAGAAAAATATGATTTGTTACTGCATTTGAGGTAGTTTTACATTGTCGGTACATTTTAGATTCCGAGCATAACATAGACTTTGTAGAATGGGATATTGAGGTAGTACATAGAGATATTTATGCTTGATTGATCTATGTTTTGAACATCATTTTTTTTACAAAATGTTGAACCCTGCTGCCACCAAGGAGTCTTAGGCTGCATTGACACCAACTTCTACTCCGTCCTCTACTCCAAATGATGCTCCAAGCATCGAACAACAAGAACATCCTATGGATTTCACAAGGTGCAGAATTAGAACCAGAACTTAGAGATTAAGAGGCTGAAATTTGTAGCATGGTAAGATTTTGTTAGGAAGGAAATTAATGGTGTATGGAAAGCTGAATGAAAATGGTGTCAACAAGTTTGGAGCAGAAAGTAGAAATGTGACTAAACATTGGTTAGACCATATTAAAACTTGCAAGTCTAGGCTGGCTAGAAAAGGTTTTAAACAATCCAATTTGAAGATAAGAACAAATGCGAAAGGGAGGGTTACCATAAGAAAATATGTCTTTGATCAAGAGGTTGCTACGAAAGAACTTGCACTAATGATATGCCTCCATGATTACCCACTTTCTATTATAGACATTTGTTCAAAGTTATGTCCAAAAACACAGTTAGGAATGATATCATTGGGTTGTTTGGGGTTAACAAGGTTGCTACCACTAATTATTTACACAAGCTTCAAAGCCGTGTTGCCATTATTACTGATCTATGGACAAAATCATCAAAAGAAAGGCTACATGGCAACAGCTGCTCACTTCGTCGATGATGAATAGAATTTGAAAAGTTTTCTTTTGAGATATATTGAATATGTGCTGCACATTATCACTCTGCTCGTGTTCGTACCGGCGGCAAACTTGGCAATGGGGAGACGCAGGGATGGTGGGCTCTACGGTGGGGAGTTACTGTGACGGTGGGCTTAGCGAGAGGAATGCCGAGCTCCCTCAGGCTTGTGTGCCCTGTGATGTCGGGTACCTTGGTGCCCACGAGAGGGTCGCTATCAACATCGCAATCTATTGGGCCCCTTCGCCGACGAGAGGGAAGCAAGCTTCGTCATCTGGGAGAGCCCCTCTCGACCAAGAGTGATCAAAGAAGGAAGAAGCATATGAATGAAGAGGCAATTTGATCCTTAAAAACAAAAGAAAATGCAACGAAGAGATATGTAATGGCATATTTAAAATTTATCTAGAACTGTATAATGACATAGTTTTAACCAGATGAATAATAATAAGTACTCCCTCCGTATTTTAATGTATGACGCCGTTGACTTTTTAACCAACGTTTGACCATTCGTCTTATTCAAATTTTTTATGCAAATATAAAAATACTTATGTCATACTTAAAGAACATTTGATGATAAATTAAGTCACAATAAAATAAATGATAATTACATAAATTTTTTTGAATAAGATGAAAGGTCAAACGTTTATCAAAAAGTCAACGGTGTCATACATTAAAATACGGAGGGAGTATATGTTTTTAACTACAAAACTTTTTTTAATGAAATGGATCCAATTATAGAAAACCTTATTTCGATAACGACGTAATGTCGAATATTTGGACTGCACTTGTCCGCCGGGAGGGAGAGCAAGTGGTCGTGGGGGTCGTGGCGGGACATGGGCATTTTGGGCTATACGAAATTACAATGTTCTGCACGTGGGTCCAAGGATCTACAGGGTGTAGAAAATGGCATGTCTCAGACATAAGAAGAATTGTAATGGCATATTTCCAATTAGGTGAATTGTAATGACATTTCTCAAAACTGTAAATTTGTGATGGCATATATCCGATTAACCCTATTTTAATAAAGAAAAAGTACGAATTACCCCCTGAACCATCACGGTCGGCCGAATTATCACCTCGAACTCGAAAACCAGACATTCTTTACCCTGAACTTTCAATACCGGACGAATTACCCCATCGACCCAATCCAGAGCGGTTTTGTACACGTGGCAATCTAGTCAGCATTTTCTTTTTCTTTATGGTAGGGCCCACTTGTCATAAATACTCTATTACGTCTCTCTCTCCCCCTCTCTCTGGGGCCGTCGGTCGCAGGTCGAACGCCGCGGGCGGTCAGCGCGCACGGCGCCGCGCGGGGGTGGGTGGTGGGCGGCCAGCGGCGGGTCGACGAGCTCGGCCGGCTCCGGTGGCAGGCGGCGTGGCGGTGAGGGCGGCGGGACGTGGAGTGAGGTGGCGGCGGCGGTTCGACTGCCTCAGCGAGGTCTACGGCAACGCGCGCCGCCTCATGCTGCTGCCGGCCCCGGAGTGGCAGGACGCGCCGCGCGCCGGACTTCGACATGGTGTCCCGGATGCGGACGGTGGGAATGGTGTAGGAGACGCTGCGGCTGTTCCGCCGTCGTCGTTCGTGGTGCGGGAGACGTTCCGGACTGCAGCTGGGAAAGCTGCTGGCCCCCAACTCCTCAAGGCACTACCTGTTCGTCCCGGTGTCCACCATCCACCACGACGTCGCTGCTGGGGCCCGACGGCGAGGCTGTTCGACCCGTCACGCTTCCGAGACGGGCGGCGGCGTGCAACCACCCGCAGGCGTCGTTCATGCGCGTTCGGCCTCAGCGCGCCGGCACTTGCCTCGGCCAGAACCTCGCCCTCGTCGAGGTCAAGATGCTCGTCGCCGCCGTCCTCGCCCGTTTCGAGTTCACGCTCTCGCCGGAGTTCGGCCTGCGCCTCCGCATCCGCCGCGCCGCACAAAAGTAAAGGAAAAAGAACGAAAGAACACTGAAAATAGAGTGTAGATTCACATCAAAAGTAAAGGAAAAAAAGAACGAAAGAACACTGAAATAAGCAATCTCTTAGGTAGTAATAAACACCGACTCCATGGAATTACACTACAGGTTACAACCCAACTAAGCTTCTTTTGCTTGATCGATGCATGCTGCTTGCCGGTCGCAGCTCCGAGCTCTACCAGAAGCAGACAGACGCGGCGGCCGGGCGTGGTCGACGCCGGAGAGGTGGCTGTAGCGGAAGCGGCCGCGGTGGATGTTCCGGCAGCGCGAGACCCAGGCCGAAGCAGAGGCGGAGGGCGCGCGCGGGGCCTCCGGAGCTCCGTGGCCGCGGGCGCGGGGGAGCCTTCGCAGCCCCGCCGAAACGACGCGCCGTGCCGCGCCAGGCGAGAGCTCGACGTCACGCGGAAGTGGTAGCTCCGTAGGAACATGCCTCCGCTCCCCTCTCCGACTGGGGCGCCGCCCCCTCGCCTACCTCCTCCTCAGCCGTAGCTGCGCGCCGCTGCTTGTCTGCTCCAATTGGGCGCCGCCCCTCGCCTACCACCTCCTCCAGCCGACGCTGCCTTCACCTGCCGCCAGCCTGCTCCGACTGGGCGCCGCCCTTTGCCCGCGCCCACAGCGCGCCTCCGCCCCCGCGCGTCCTGGCCTCGGCTCGCCCTTGCCCGCCAGCCGCCGTCTCCTCTGTTCACCGAAGGGAGAGGGTAGAGAAGCATGGGAAAAAAAAGACAGGTGGGCCACCGATTTTTTCTTTGTTTTTGCTGACTGTATGCCACGTGTGTGCCACATAGGCTGCAACGGCTTCCATCGAGTTAGGGAGGGTATTTATCTGGTTTTTAAGAGTTTGGGATATTTAATGTCCGGTATTATAGTTTAGGAGGGTAAATCGTACTACGCAATAGTCTTCAGGGCAATTTCGTGACTTTTTTTTTTTTTTCCTTTTGATAACGACGTAATTTGAATATTTGGACTGCACTTGTCCCGCGGGAGGGAGAGCAAGTGGTCGTGGGGGTTGTGGCGGACTCGTGGACGTGGCCCCCCGTCCCGTGCATCCAAATCTCTCAATTCGTCGCCGTGCAGATGCAATGCACCGGAGTGCGGGAGGTTCGTCGCCAACGCGCAGATGCAGTGCACCGGAGCGGGAGACACTGCGCAAATGGGGGCGCCCGCGCCCCCACTTGCCCACCCCCGCCATCTCTCTGCCCGTGTCGCGTCGCGCGTGCGCTTGCCGCCCCGGCCCCCTCCCTTCTCCCCTCCCTCCTGTCACGCGGCCATGCCGTCCGTCTCGACAACTCCGTCCGCGAAGGAATCCCCACCCACGCGGCCACGCCCACGCCCACGCCTCGATCGCCTCTCCCGCACATGCGACTTCAGCGCAACCCGCCACCGCCACGACGCAGCAGCAGCGCGGTAGACGATGAAGGCGGACGCCGCCAAGTGGCCCGCGATGGTGCTCGCGGCGGCGGCGGGAGGCGTGCCTCGCCAGGGCTGCTCCTGCGCCCGCCGCGCCCGCGCCGTGGCGTACAGCCTCCTCGCCACCTCCCGCCCGCCAGCATCGGCAACGGTGGCGGCTCGCCGCACTGCGACGACGGCGACGCGTCCCGCGGGCTCGGCGTGGCGGACTGGCTGCGGCTGCAGCGGCACTCGAGCGGGAGCAGCGCCGCGGACGACGGGATGGCTTCTCCTCCGTCTCCACCCTCGCCACTGCCGACAAGGGCGGCGACCCCGCCGATCACCCGGCCGGCGCAGCGGGCGGCGGCGGCAGCAAGAGCTGGGCGCAGCAGGCGGAGGAGGCGTACCAGCTCCAGCTCGCCCTCGCGCTCCGTCTCTGCTCCGAGGCCTCCACCGCCCCCGACCCCAACTTCCTCGACTCCGCCGTGGCGGCGGCCGACGACCACCACCGCGACGCGCCCTCGCCCCAATCCCTCTCGCATCGCTTCTGGGTTCGCACTCACCGCGCGCACACACCAGTTCACCGAAAGATGTATACCGATTCTCCAAGTGACCATCTCGCTGTCTTGGCAGGTGAATGGCAGCTTGTCCTACTCCGACAAGGTCCTGGATGGCTTCTACCTCATTCATGGGATGGATCCCTTCGTATGGACGCTCTGCAATGACTTGTGCGATGGCGCCCGAGTGCCCTCGATCGAGTCGCTCAAGGCTATGAATCCCACCGAGTCATCCGTGGAGGTGGTCCTCATAGATAGGGTGGTCGACTATGATCTGAGGCAACTGATAAGCACGGCGATTGACGTTTCTCGGAGCCGCGCTGACTCAAGGGAAATCACCACTCGCCTTGCTGGCATTGTGTCCTCAAAGATGGGGTGAGAGACTGGGAGTTGATAAGGAAATTGCCACTTTTGGTACATTTTCTCTGTCTTACATGTGTCTCACTAATGTTGAAGGGGTTCCGTAGCGTCTACCGAAGAACATGAACTGTGTCCCCGGTGGAGAGACTCTGCCGGGTTCCTGAAGATTAGTTCAGGTTCTGTTGTGCTTCCAATTGGGAAGTTATCAATCGGTCTTTGCCGGCACCGATCATTGCTGTTTAAGGTCACCTTGCTTCTATCGCTATGTTCTAAAATCTATTAAATCTTCGTATTTAGTGGCAATATTTTCCATGTTAGCGCTGGAACTTTGTTTTTATGATTTTACAAAGCTCATCATGCAATATTCCTGATTGCCCTAAAATACATTAGATGGTGAATTATAGTGATATTGATGCACTCACAAGCATACATAGGAGCTGCACTATTTCAAAAATATCAGTTTCTTATGATCCTATTTCATTTTAGTTGCCAGTCCTGATACTCTCTTGTCTCTTCAATTTGTTTTTGATAATAATCCTATTCTGTTTTCTTTGGTGGGGGAAGACCTTAGCAGACACTATCAGTCTCCCATGTCGAGTTGTGAGGGGATGCAGGTACTGCAAATCTGCTGGTGCTGCTTCATGCCTGGTGCACTTTGGTAATGACAGGTTTGTAATCCTGATGAATGACTTGCACTATTTCTACAGATTTTGGGTCATCAAAGGTTAAAAAAGAGAGAGAATATGAAGAAAGAGTTGTGCCCCAGTTACACCAATTACATTCCTTGTCTGATCTAACAATGTCATAGAAAGAGGGTATAACATTGTTATAAATGTGAAAATGGCAAAAATATAAATGGAACTTATGTTCTCAAGTTATCTGTACAATCTTGCTCCGAATATTCTTTATTTTTCCAGTTTTCTATGTTCTTTTACACTCTCTAGTTTTCAATATTGAGATAGCATCTAATCACTTCTTGACTTCTATTTTATTTTTGGTATCAGGGAATATCTGATTGATTTGATAGGGAACCCAGGCTTCTTATCTGAACCTGACTCCCTCTTAAATGGGCTCTCATCCATTTCAGTTTCTTCACCATTGCGCCCACCAAAATACAATTCAGCTGATATTGTTAATAACTTCAAGTCATTGGCGAAGCAATATTTCCTTGATTGCCAATCGCTAAATATGATGTTCAATGATCCAGCAGCAGGTCAGATCATACTTTTCTGTCTTCTAAATACTATTTATTTAAGTACTCTTCGCATGATGTGATATTAATAGTAATATCTCAAATGGGCTGATCTGTATAGGAAGAGATTCTGACATTATTAAACTTTTAAAATTAACAGCTGATGCTGCTGTGAGCATGTTGTGTTCTATGTTCAAATAGATAGTTTTTAGATTTTTTTTTTGCTGGGAGAAACTTTATGTCATTGACATCTAGTTTTGATATAGGCAACAATCTTTCAGCACCATCATTTTAGATGTTAAAACTTAAAACTTTTTTGAATGAAATAATATGGTTTACAATAGTTCTTAGCTGTAGTTTCACAATTCAGGTCTAGTCATTTGCTCCTGAATGGTCTTCAAAAGTTTTAAAAGAAAAGATGGAAATGAACTGCCTACTAGTCTAAGCAAGCAAACTGAGTAACTGACCAATTGATATTTTTTATCATCACTATTTCAATTCTTGAATTGGAATTTCAGAAAGCAGGACTAAAAAAAATATTTAAGATCTTTTCAAAAGATCGTCTAGCGTGTCTTTTACTATTTTGAATAGTTTCAGGGACGGTTGTTGACTTAGATGAGGCCATGGGATCAAATATTGGTCCAAACTTATCACGTGCAACAAACAGTGATTTTCAAGCTAACTTTTCACATCGTAGTCGTGGTGCCCAGTCCAGTGGTCAAGATGGCAATTTTCTTATTCAGAAGAGGTGCATCAGCAGGATCCTCCCTAAAAATTGTTATAGTTATTTCCACTTTCCATCATCCGAAGTTGATAATACTGATGAATATTTCAGTTCTCCTGAGGATACACAATCTGCACAAAGTGACCCCTTCAGTGATATATCTCTCGACATTGAAGACTTGATTATTCCTTGGAGTGAACTTGTTTTGAAAGAGAAAATTGGAGCTGGTACGTTTTTGTTTTGTAATAGTGTTTTTGTACGATGTACTTATGGGCCTATTTGGTACAGCTCCAACTCCTAAATTTAGCTCCAGGAGTTGGGTCTGGAGTGGAGTTGTGGAGCTGCCTAAACCCAGCTCCACAACTCTAGTTCATTTTGTGAGAGAGCTCCACCCAACTCCACTCCCAGTTTCGGTGGAGCTGAAACTGTTTGGCTGAGCTCCAGCTCCAGGAGGGGTGGAGCTGGAGCTGTGCCAAACAGACCCTTAGTTTTTTTTTATCTCTATTATACTACACATGACCTCCAATCAACTAAACGAATTGTTCTGGCTTAGTTTTTTTTTTTTAAAAAAAATCTCTATACCACATACAACCTCCAATCAATAAAGCAAGTTGTTCTGGCTTACATGAGCAAGTACAATGAAGAGTGACATTGGGCACTCTTTTGTATCATTTAGCCTCTTCTAACCCTACTAATTACATAAGCATGCTATTAATGAAAGTTAACCACAACGTTTAGTGTGAGACTACAAAGAATATTTGCAATTAACTCCATGGATTATAGTACCAATGCATGATATTAAATAGGGCCAATCTTGTACAAAACCACAAATTACTGAAAGTTCGGTATGCGCATCCAAGGCACAAGGCTAGAACTAGGTGCCTTCTTCACTAGAGTTTTACCACAGTTATGCACAAGGCTAGAACAAGGCGCAAGGCAAATTAATAGCATGCAGTTTTTATTTTACACATATTTTGCGAAGGTGAACAAGTTGGATATTTTGGACATCCGTGACCTCACATTGTGAAAATTAATGAATGATCATGAAGCTGCCTATTTCCAGATTTTGATATTTTTGTAGTGTGCACTAATTGAGAAAAATGACAGGCTCATTTGGAACCGTGCACCGTGCGGATTGGAATGGCTCGGTATGTCTCTTTTTATTACAAGCACATTTTACAGTGTGCTTATGTGTTACAAGTTACTACTTGAATAGTGACCGGTCTAACATGTACTGCATACAACTACGCCTCCTGTATATCCTTTTTGGTGTGCCAATATATGATTTTAGGAGAGATGTTAACAAATGTTGCTTCAATAACCTGAAACACTCAACCATCCCACAGTTATGTACTTATTCTTCATGTGACGAATTGAGGATAGAAGAGCTCAATTAACACTCTTGCCTTTCATGTCTCAGGATGTTGCTGTAAAGATTTTGATGGAGCAAGACTTCCACCCAGAGCGTCTCAAAGAATTTCTTAGGGAGGTATAACATCAGAATGTCAGTGGACAATTTATATTGGTCTTCCTTTGCGACTACCAAATATGATAGGGATGAAAGCAGCAGCGCTTTGAATTTTCCTACATATAATGGACATATGTTATACAACGATGTGCATGACTAGATGCTTCTGAACTGATCTTTCCTTTGCAACAAAGTTAATGCCCAGTATTCTTTCTTTTTTTAACAGAGAATGTTAAGATGTTGCCCCATTCAAGGTCACATGTATAAGTTGATTTAATCATGTAATGTCCATGTCACTTAACATGTTAGGTATTCTCCTCTGTAGGTTGCAATTATGAAAAGTCTGCGCCATCCAAACATTGTCCTTTTTATGGGTGCTGTTACTCAGCCACCAAAACTTTCGATTGTGACAGAATATCTATCAAGGTGTGTTGAACTTTCTGATTACTATTTCAAAATTGATGTAAACTATGTGCTTACCTCTAGTCTAGCTTGTAGTTCCCACATAAGTTTTTTTTTTCTTGAATGCAGAGGTAGCCTATACAGGATTTTGCACAAGCATGGTGCAAGGGAAAATCTAGATGAGAAGCGGCGATTGAGTATGGCTTTTGACGTGGTAAAATCATATATACTTATCTCAATACAGAATTTAGGTCTAACAGAATGACTGGACATATGCTTTATAAGTATAAAGTAAAGGTTGACCGTAGAATCAAAATTATAGGTGCTTCTTTATAAAAATCATTGATTTTGTGTACCTTCGTATCCAGGCTAAGGGGATGAATTACCTTCACAAGCGCAATCCTCCTATAGTCCACCGGGATCTAAAGTCACCAAATCTGTTGGTTGATAAAAAGTACACTGTGAAGGTATATCCTTTTACCCATTTTGCCATATTTTAAGACCTGTTTGATTTCACATTACTCTTTGTGGTACTTTTGTTATTTTTTCTACTTTGTTTTTGGACAAAGTATAACTTCCGGCCTCTGCTCCAAGACTCCGCCACCACACCAATGGTTTTTCCCCTTTTAACCAAAGATGCACATGGCCATATTTGTGGACACCAGAATTTGAACTCTAGTGGGTGGAATCATGCACCCATGACTCCGCCACCACACCAATGGTGTTTCCCCTTTTATGAGAAAACTTTATCTTCAATTACTCTATGTGGTACTTTATTATTATTATTTTTTCTACTTGAATGGGTATAGTTGTTATGATCATTAGGATTATCTTTCTTTCTAATATAATTGGCAGTTGTTCCCTATTTAATCTTATCTCCAACTAACAACAAATTGCCCCTACAATGCTGCAGGTCTGTGACTTTGGTCTCTCCAGATTGAAGGCAAACACATTTTTGTCTTCCAAGACTGCAGCAGGGACTGTAAGTACATATTACCGTTACTTTTATTTGTTGATTTTTTTTTCAGCTAAATCGTGCTAGTAAGTGCTTTCGATGTAATATTCTCTAGCCTGAGTGGATGGCACCAGAAGTTATACGAGATGAGCCATCAAATGAGAAGTCTGATGTCTACAGCTTTGGTGTTATCCTATGGGAGCTCATGACATTGCAACAACCATGGAGTACTTTGAATCCAGCTCAGGTTTGTATCTCCTGTTTTCTTCATCACACGGATATTTTCCAACTTCGGACGAACTGAATTGAACAAAGTCTACCTGTTCACTTGCAGGTTGTAGCAGCTGTTGGTTTTAATGGGCGAAGGCTTGAAATTCCAAGTAGTGTTGATCCAAAAGTGGCGGCAATAATGGAATCCTGCTGGACAAAGTATCTATAATATACTGTTATATGTTTCTTCTCACAACTCGTAGCCAAGTTGGTTTGATGAATATTTTATTTTTATTCGCAGAGAACCCTGGCGACGACCGTCTTTTGCCAGTATCATGGAATCCCTGAAACCTCTAATCAGAACTCCTCATCAACTTCAAGAGGATATCAGTTAACGGTTCATGGGCACCTTCAAAACCCTGAAGATACGAGCCCTTGACAACTTACAAAGGTGACTAGCTATCTTAGTCGTTAACTTCTTAGGTTTGAATTCAGACATTTTTCTTTCTTTTGGCTTCCGATTATTGTCAGTAATATTTTTGCTCCGAAAGCTATTTAAGCTTATAGTTATAGCTCTTCCCTGGACGGCTAAATTAGTTATTTCACTGGTAAAGTTCATTTTCATGATAATGTATATATTCATACCATGCTATACCGTACATACAAAATGAACAGACTCCTTAAATAAAGCCCATCATTTTTTTTTTTTTGCCTCAGTTAATGCTTTTAGGTGTATTATTCATGCATGCTGTTGCTAGTATGATTGCTTGTGAATTTCCGTTGCATTGTCTTTGGTCCCTAGCACTATCTAAATTGTCCTTGAGAAGAAAAGGACTGTGTGTCTGTGTATGTAAAGATGTTTATGGAAATGTTCGATACAATATCCCCAAAATCAAAACCTTTTCACAACATATTTTATCTTTGGATTTAATCCATCTTTCTTTTGTTCAAAAATCCTTTTAGCCTCTTTTTTGTTTTAATTATACGGCAGACACACACGCACACACACCACTACATACACAATGCAACACTTACATTCCCTTGAATACATCCTCGTACATATGCTCTAAGAGACTGAAACCAACGGTACATCTCTGTTGAAAGCTCACTTGCATGTTTGTAATATTTGTGGGCACTAGGATTTAAACCCATCGTACCACTAGCCTCTTTAAAACATGGAATTCTAAAAAGAATACATTAGTAAAACACTGGATTAGAGTGTCATTTATTGTTCAATCCTCAATAACTCTATAACATTTGGAATTATTACATCATGCTGCTTGGATGCTCGCCATTAGAAAAATACAGTACTTTTAGGAGAAAGGCACGATGGAGAACTTCTACCTGGTCATATCTCATGTTGGAGATCCTCAAAAGCTGTTACCATCACGCGCACAATCACAAAGCATTCCCTTAGAGCAGGTACAATAGCAGGCTATAAGCCAGCTACAAACATATTTTAAGTAGATAAATGATGAGAGAATTGCAGCGGGCTACAAATCAGCTGCAGCACGGACTCCAAGACACAGTGTATGTATGACAGGTGGGACCAGGTATTAATAGTGTAGTATGTAACTATTGTATGAATGAGCTATTAGATTGGCTATAGATGAATTAGAGCTAGTAGTTGGCTATACTATTGAACTTGCTCTTACCATAACTCACACTAAAAGTTTTTCAAAAACAGCCAGTCTATTTTCAAATTACTCTCTCCCTTGGTCCAATAAAAATACAAGTACAATAGTGGCGTCTAAAAGGCAAATCAGTAAGAAGGAAATAACTTAGATACCCTCGTTAAAGGAGAATGGTAAGGAGTGTGAGGATGGTTGAGGATAAGTTGAGAAAAAAATTTAAATGAGGAATGGTTGGAGTAGTACTTCAGAATTGTATTCTTTTGGCAACAAATTTCGAATGCAGAATTGCATTCTTTTTGAGGAGGGAGTGCACAGCAAGAAGGTTTGAATTACATAAGAGAATGCTACAGAACATGTAAAATGCTTTATACAGCGTTTCAATGGCTTTAAGGCTGTGGAAATGAAGAACAAAGCTCATATAATCCTTATATGGTATTTCTGGATCCTCCTGTTTGTAAATCCTTGTGGTCTAGATGGTAATAAGTTATAAGTGCCAAGGCTTTATAAATTCTTAGCATTTATTTATGGGGGGTTCTTTCCTCGTGGGCACTTCAATACGTAGCATATACTGAATAATGATGTTGTTCTTGGTACTGCTCTCTGGTATTTTTTGCTGAAGTTTTAACTTTTAACAACTGAAAAAATGTGTTGTGGTGTGAAGAGCAAACAAGTGGTCAAGGTGTTATGCCTTAAATTTTTTCAACGATGTAATGCTGACTAGTTGTGATTTGAATGTAAATAATCTACTTTCACAATTTTAGCACTTAACTGGAATATGATTCCATTCATGATGGCAAGTGTGTTATTGTATAATCGTACATATTGTTTCTTAGAAATTTCAACGTTAGAAGGTTAATTTTGGGATGATTTATTAGATTGTGATGTTACTATGATATCATATGATCGAAATGTACTTCACTGCTTTTTTGGTGTTCACCTAGGTGTTCATGACTACCCTTTGTGTTGAGGGCTTGAGGCTTACTCCTAAGCTGCCTACTTTGGATTACAATTCTGATATCTCTTGTTGGTGTTTGCAGGGCAAATGCACAGCAACCAAAGCTTTTCGTGGGCATGATTCTCATCCTCATTTTCGCAGAAGCGCTTGCCCTGTATGGTCTCATTGTGGGCATCATCCTCTCATCCCGTGCCGGCCAATCTCGTGCAGATTAGGCACTTTGCGGTACCATACCGCTGTTATTCCACTGGCTATATTCTTGAGAAAATCTGAAACTTGGGAGATCTAGTTTAATGTATTAAAAGATCGATTTGTAGCTTTAAGGAAGGTGGCACTTCCAGTCCTTTTTGTTTCTTTTGTGGTGGTTCGTGCAAAGTTTTTTGGGTTAGGCTGGATTTGCTGCTCCTGAGCAAACGGATTTAATCTCATTCGTGGTGAATAAAAAACACGGCATTGTAGCAAAATAAAATCATTACAATATATTATGTTCATCCCTTCCCTCTAATGTATTGGATTGCAAAAATCACCAATGCTCCTTTTTGTTATGAGTTCAAGTCATCATTAAATCATCCGACTTGTGTGATAAGCTCATGTGTTCATTGAGATGAGTAGGCTAATTACTCTCAGATGTTGCTCTAAGAAAGGTGATCTTTTCCTCTTGAATGGCCGTTCTGTACAATCGCACCAATTTTGTACGCTGCTAGTGCTCAACCAATCTGTAACTATTGCCGACTCAATTCATTACCCTATTGCAGCAACTTCTTTTGTACCGAAAATCTCAGATAACCTCTCGAAGAACTAAGAAAATCTCAGGTAATTTACAAGAAACAAGGCCAATACCACAGAATTCCAAATCTACCTGTTCCCCATTTCAGGAATGCTTCTTCCAAATGCATTGACCTACATCTGTTTCATCGCTACCAACTGATGCCATTGCAAAAACAGTGGTTTTTGGATGTTTCAAAACTAGGAAAGAAAATTTTGTTATTGCCACGAGACAGAACTCGTGCTGTTGTTGTTCTTCAGTATCAAAAAAACAGAATGCAGCGGCAACTTTAGCTGTATAACGCCGCAAGGTCATCCTCGTAGGCCTTCTTGATGGCCTCCCTCTTGAGCTTGAGGGCAGCCGTGACGAGTCCTGACTCTGGGGTCCATGGCTCCGGCACCAGCTTGACTTTGGCTGGGATCTCAAACTTCTCCAGCCGCGCTTGCTTGGCAGCCTGAAGAACAAAACACACGTCAGTACGATCCAGTTGTCATAAGATTTGCATGTCCTGCATTGATCCAGTTGTCATAAGACTTAATAGGCTTACTAGATTCAATTTGTTTTGGGATTGTTACGGTGGCAATGTGGGGTTGCATGGCATACTGAGTGAAAAAATGGTATTTGGCATCGACCATTCGGACCGTACACATGATATCTGGTTGAGCTCATGAATGTACATCCTTTTTGCACGCAAAATATGGAGATATCGTCGCAGATTATGATCATATCAAATTGCATATTAGTGTATGGGTTATATTCTCTGTTTACTGGAAGATTATAATGTGTTCTTTTCCTGATTCTACTGATAACCTATGAGGTCCAACATGTCCTCCGTTGTTCTCATATTGGTACGGCAATACCACATTGCCATTCTCAAAAGAGAAGGAAAAATAGAAGGAAAATATCAGGTTTTGCTGAATTATCCAGGGAATGTAATCATTAGTAAAGTAGTAGTAGTTAATTTAGATGGAAATATTGAGGGTTAATGGATCGCTTAAATATACTTATATGTATAGCTATAGTTTTACGTATTTCATAAGAATTTTTAAATAGGACGAACGGTTAAACATTTGCTAAAAAGATCAATGGTGTATATTTAGAAACGGATAAAGTACTTGGTAGTAGTACTAGTTTTGTTCAGTTCGATACGGCAATTAGTAATTTAAAACCGTCGTGATTCCGAACCAATGACTAGACTTGCGTGGCGTCGTCAACCTCGTTCCAAGGTTTTTCAACGTCGCTGTCGAGACGAAGAGAAAAGGACTCGTGAATATTAGGCCTGGTTTAGTTTAAAAAATTATTTCCCAAAAATATCACATCGAATTTTTAGACACATACATAAAGCATTAAGTATAGATAAAAATAAAAACTAATTACATAGTTAGGGGGAAATCGCGAGACGAATCTTTTGAGTCTAATTAATCCATGATTAGCTATAAGTGCTACATTAACCCATATGTGCTAATGACGGATTAATTAGGCTCGAAAGATTCATCTCGCGGTTTCCAGATGAGTTATAATATTAGTTTTTTTTATTCATGTCCGAAACCCCTTCTCACATCCGGTTAAACGTTTGATGTGATACCCAAAAATTTAGTATAGATGATCAAACCATCTTCTAGTTGTTCTGTTAGAGTACCGTCAGCGTTTCCCAGCTTATTGGCAAGTTCAACGACAGGGTATAAGCTACGAGGGAGAAAAACAACAATGATAAATTATAGTTCTCGTTTGAGGGTTTGTTCTACACACATTTTACAAGATAAATAACATTAATTATATAGAATGATTTTTAGAGTTGTTCACGGGTATTAAGAACGTAGGCATAATTTAATGTGAAAATGTTTTGATTGGTTGAGAGGAGAAAAGTAAGAAGGAAGTTTGAATGGCGAAAGATTTTGATTGGTTTAGAAGAGAATGTAGGTAAAAAAAAAATGTTATATTGGGATAAAATTTGAATGCTAAAAGTTATATTTATTATATTTAGAGACGGAGCAAATACATAAGTGCAAAAAAAATATAGAGGAGATGAAAAATAGAGGTAATCTTATAGCAAGTATATTATACTCCCTACGTTTCATATTATAAGATATTTGACTTTTCTCCTAGTCAAATTTTGTTAAGTTTGATCAAGTTTATAGAAAATATTAGTATCATTAAATCTAAAATTGAATATATTTTCATAATATGTTTGTTCTGTGCTGAAAATGATAATACATTTTTCTATAAATTTGGTCAAACTTAAAGAAGTTTGACTAAAAGTCAAATATTTTATAATATGAAATGGAGGGAGCATATGTTATCTCTAATATTGTTTTTAAGATACCTCTTCCACTCTAAATTATTATAACTTTTATTTCAGAACAGGAGTTAGCTCATATTAAACTTGCTCTAAATGCAGTATTTCATTCTCTGCACGCTGGAACTTTTCCGCCGAGGGAGGAATTGTCTGATCTCTCCGGAAGCGAAAAAGTATCCAAAAACCTCAGTACCAATGCGCCAAACAACTATGATCTTTGCTGTATCAAAGATGGTCAAGATAGCTCAGGTCCAAAGCCCTAGTCCCCATGTCTGATCTACTTCAGGTCGGTTATTATTTGGCAGCAAGTTGCTACTGAATCGCATCAGGTGCCTTTCCGTTTTATTCGGCCATAGCATATGTGATGTTTTTTTTGTTTTTGTTTTCTTTTGCTTCTTGTTTTTACACCCATAGCATGTGATGTTGTGGACTGGGAAGCGGATCCCCTTCACCTTCGAGGCCAGCCGCCATGACCGTCACTCCTAACCAGATCGCAATTTCAACTGCTGGAAAGGTGTAGGCTATTTTAGTTAGATTGTCGTTGTAACAATTAAAATGGTGATAGGTGGTTGCTAAATCCAGCAAAAGCTTCTCCCTTCGCACGACCTCTACCCAAAGCACCGAATGTGAACATCACCTTCTGCAATACGAGCATTTTCTTCCAACTGACGGACTCTCACTGGTACTCAACCATCACAGTAACAAGTCTTCGTATATCGTATCGCACGTTTCATAATCAAATGTTCCGGTCATCGCTTCGTCGAGATGAATCATCTCTGTGCACACGGCTGCACCACTGGATTCGGATGCCAAGAAGGTAGAGACCGGGATGAGGTGCAAGGCCGAAAGATTTGCAAACGGTTAGTCCATTTCCGTGTTTCGTGTCGCTGATTACGAGATGGAAGGAGTTTTTGAGCAGATGATGGCGGCCGTGGCGGGCCAAGAAACTACCGAATGAAGCGAGCAAGAAGAAGAAAGGAATTGGGGCAACGAGTGTGCACCGTTGGATGAGAACGGACGGTGGATAGGATAGAACTGCACACGCATGATTTTGCATAGCAAAGTCAGGGGATCCACTTCCTGTAGACTGGAGAATGGCAATGCCCACCGGCGGTTCGGAGTGGGAGACCCTCCGAAGGACGGAAACTGACTATAGCGATCGCAGAAAACAACTGCAGCATAATGGAAAAGAAAGAAAAACAGCGTGCTTGTTTGAGCTGTGAGTCTGACCGTAGCCAATTTTGAATTTTACAACTCGATTTTGAAATTAAGGGCTTGTTACCACTTCCAACCACACTAAATTTTTGTCATTTTCATTTTTTTTAAAAAAAATAGCAAATCAAATACGCTTCAACCATTAATACAAATTTTGGTAGTTCTACACACTTCCTCTCTTAAAACTCTATGAAAATTTAGCAAAGACTTCAAACTAAAACAAACGCTGCTAGTAAAAAGATTTAGCATTACCAAAAATTTAGTAAGATTGACTGTGGTAACAAAATGAAGAACCCCTAATTAGATATATTGGCATTGTTGTCATCACACTTGGCTCCGAATAAATAAGATGAAACACGGATGAATGCTGAGGAATGATCTACTCCATCCATTTCATATTATAAGTTGTTTTGACTTTTTTCTAATCAAACATCTTTAAATTTGATGTTTGATTAAGTTTATAAAAAAATTTAGCAACATCTACAACACCAAATTAGTTTCACTAGATGTAACATTGAATATATTTTGATAATATGTTTGTTTTGTGTTGACAATATTGCGATATGTTTCTATAAACTTGGTCAATCTTATCTTAAAAACTTTATATATTATATATATATATATATAAAGCGGATAATATGAACCGAGGTTCATATACACCTCAACCCTCTGCGCGACACGTGTTCATGTGGGGTCAGTGCAGGCATGTCCTGTGATGAATTGCTATGGCCAACATGTACCAACCTGTTGCAGTTCTCGATTTGCCCCTCGCTCCACATCCCGTGTGGGTCAGTGCAGGCAACGGGTAGGTTTTTGATTGGTACATGTTCTGTTCTCGATTTTGCCCCTCGCTCCACATCCCCGTACAATGAATGGAAAAAACGACAACATTTGTTGTGTTGTATGACTCATAAATGTGGTGCAGCTACCCTCTATCACAATGTTTATTGTAGCACCACACTATCAGATAATGGTACAATTAGGCTTAAAAGATTCATCTCGCAATTTACACGCAAACTGTGTAATTAGTTTTTTTAAATATGTAATACTTCGTATATATGTTTAAACGTTCAATGTGACGGGGCAAAAATATTTACCAGTGGAACTAAACACCCCTGAATTGTGACATGAAAAAAGAACGTCACATACTGAACTGTTGACGCGTACAGGCGACCTCGAGTTACTACTACTCCTTGTGTAGTACTCCTACTATAAAATTAGGGCCGGTTTAGTCTCCAAATTTTTTTCCAAAAATATCACATCGAATTTTTGGACACATACATAAAGCATTAAGTATAGATAAAAATAAAAAACTAATTACATAGTTAGGGGAATCGCGAGACGAATCTTTTGAGTCTAATTAATCCATGATTAGCTATAAGTGCTATATTAACCCATATGTGCTAATGACGGATTAATTAGGCTCGAAAGATTCATCTCGCGTTTTCCAGATGAGTTATAATATTAGGTTTTTTTATTCATGTCCGAAACCCCTTCTCACATCCGGTTAAACGTTTGATGTGATACCCAAAAATTTAGTATAGATGATCAAACCATCTTCTAGTTGTTCTGTTAGAGTACCGTCAGCGTTTCCCAGCTTATTGGCAAGTTCAACGACAGGGTATAAGCTACGAGGGAGAAAAACAACAATGATAAATTATAGTTCTCGTTTGAGGGTTTGTTCTACACACATTTTACAAGATAAATAACATTAATTATATAGAATGATTTTAGAGTTGTTCACGGGTATTAAGAACGTAGGCATAATTTAATGTGAAAATGTTTTGATTGGTTGAGAGGAGAAAAGTAAGAAGGAAGTTTGAATGGCGAAAGATTTTGATTGGTTTAGAAGGAATGTAGGTAAAAAAATGTTATATTGGGATAAAATTTGAATGCTAAAAGTTATATTTATTATATTTAGAGACGGAGCAAATACATAAGTGCAAAAAAAATATATAGAGGAGATGAACAATAGAGGTAATCTTAGCAAGTATATTATACTCCCTACGTTTCATATTCATATTATAAGATGTTTGACTTTTCTCCTAGTTAAATTTTGTTAAGTTTCATCAAGTTTATAGAAAATATTAGTATCATTAAATCTAAAATTGAATATATTTTCATATATGTTTGTTTTGTGCTGAAAATGATAATACATTTTTCTATAAATTTGGTCAAACTTAAAGAAGTTTGACTAAAAGTCAAATATTTTATAATATGAAATGGAGGGAGCATATGTTATCTCTAATATTGTTTTTAAGATACCTCTTCACTCTAATATTATTATAACTTTTATTTCAGAACAGGAGTTAGCTCATATTAAACTTGCTCTAAATGCATTTTCTCTTAGTGCTCTAAATGCATTTTCTCTTAGTAGAAAAAGAATTAAATCTCAACTACACATGTAGCAGCTTAGCGGCCTCACCACCGATTGATGGGATGGAAAAATTGTTTTTCAAATAAATTGGTAATTCCAATGGGCAGTGGTGGCGTAGGGAGTTCTAAAAAGGGATAATTTTGTTTCTGCCCCTACTTTGATATCTAATATTGATTTTACCCTACTTTTTAGGGTTTTCATTTTTACCCTCACTTTTTTGAACTGAACGCTTGATTTGCCCCTACTTTGGACGGTGAAGTTAACGGTGTTAAGTAATTGACAAAATGACATTTATACCCTCTCATGTATGTTCATTAATTTATGTTTTGTCCCTATTTTATGCATATAGCTTAGAACTTTATTTTTTATGTATATTTAAAATTAAATGAAGCACATTGACTAATATCTAAAGGGAACAGATAATTACATTTTACAAAATGTTGTCAAAATTTTGTTTAAGTTCTATCAAAATGCTGAAATTTTGTCAAAATTCCATCAAATTCATAATTTGTCCAAATTGTTATATTAGTCAATGTGCGTCATCTAATTTAAAATATACTCCAAATAAAAGTTCCAAAGCTACATGTATAAAAATGGGTAAAAAACATATTTAATGTACATACATGAGAGGGTATAAATGTCATTTTTCAATTACTTAACACCGTTACTTCACCATCCAAAGTAGGGGCAAAACAAGCATTCAGTTCAAAAAAGTGAGGATAAAAATAAAAACTCTAAAAAAAATAGGGGTAAAAATCAATATTAGACATTAGGGGTAGAAACGAAATAGCCCCTTCCAAAAATGAATGCCTAATGAGTTGTCACGTCGATGCCGTGCATCACAGTGATCGGTGATGCCGCATAGGACAAGCAAATGGCCACGCAGTACTCTGTCCATAATTGTTTTTCCTATATGAACGTTGAACGTTGAGATTAGTGAATTCCTTTCATTGATCTGCAGCGAACATGCAAATGTACATGTTAATATGTAGTACTCCGTCGGTCCTAAATTTGGATGATGTACGCATTAGCACATGTTAATTATGTTAATATATACTCATTAGTATAATTAATTAAATATTAGCAACTTTTTTTAAAAAATGGATTAATTTTTTAAAGCAACTTCGTATAGAATTTTTTTTTTGCAAAAAAATACATCGTTTAGTAATTTGAAAAGCGTGCACGTGAAAAAACGAGAGAGGTGAGTTGGGAAATGTAACAACAACACAGCCTTAATATATACTAACTTTTTCAAAACATAAGGGATTTTGTTCATGTAACTATATATATTATATATGTGAAACTACTGTATTTTGGGACTGTTGCGGTATACATTCTGTAAAGCATTTTTGTAAATGCCATTTGGACTGATGGTTGAAATACTCTTTCTTAAGCATGCTAAAGTCTAAAAAGAATTCATTCCGATCAGCACAGTACCTGTTGTTAAAGCATGCCAATATTTGTATTGCTCGATCCGCGTACAAGAACGCTGCTTGCAGAGTATAGCCAACCAGAACGAATAAGTTATGTACTAATAACAACACGACAGTCTATATCTGCGTGAAAAATATCGGCATGTTGGTAGACGGATTTGAATGAGGCAGTCACAGAGCGTGCGCATTGTATTGTATATGTGGGAGACCGAGCGATGGATGGTATGTACAGATTTTAATTTGGTTTGACGTTTCTACCCTCCTTTACATAGAACTGTCGATCTCAAAGGTTGGCTCACGGTGACCCATGTCGAAAATCTCAAGGCATGCCATAGGAGGGGAATAAAAGTTTTGGAGTACCGTGTAAAGGGCCACGGATGCAACAGTCCAATTGGAGTATCATAAATTTTAGCAGCAGAGAGCCATGCTTTCTGGTGTCAGCAGCGAGCCATGGTAGTCAGAACGGAAGTAATTACTAGACTGGAGGGCAACAGATGACTGAATCATCCTATGATCAGCTTGCAGGGCTTTTGTAATGAAAGCAGGATGCCAGCTAATGTCAAATGAAATACTACCTCCGTCCCAGAATAAGTGCAGCCGTGGATATCCGTGCCCAACGTTTGACCGTCGTCTTATTTAAAAAATTTGTGAAAATATTGAAAAATTTTAGTCACACATAAAGTACTATTCATGTTTTATCATCTTTGCAATAAAAATACTAATCATAAAAATTTTCAAATAAGACGAACGGTCAAAACGTTGAACGTGATAGTGCAAAACTGCACTATTTTGGGACGGGGGAGTAATTTCTTTTATTATCGACGGGGAATCGCTAGGCATACACAGTATACACAAAAAGTGATCCATAAGCAATAAAATATTTGATTCAGCTACCTAACAACATTGTGGAACTAATCCATAGCAAAGAAATACAAAGGTTATCCATAAGCATATAGGCTAGAGAATAAAATATATTATTTGTCTCTACCTCTTCTCTTCTCCTAATACTATTTTTGCTATCCATATACATTGTGAAGGTTACAATAGTTAAAGTTCATATATGTGGATCCCATCTATATGGACTACTTTTGCTATATGCATTGTTGTTGCCCTTAGGACATCCACAATGTGGTGTAAAAGTAGCCATAAGCAATAAAATACTCCATTCAGCCACCTATTACCATTGTACAAGTAGTACATATAAAAAAAAATAACAAAAGGTACCCATATGCATATGGACTACCCATATAAAATAAATTATATTATCTATCTCTACTCATATGAAATAAATTATATTATCTATCTCTACTCCTCTCTCTTTTTCTAATGATTTTTCTTCTATCTACATACATTGTGGAGATTGTCATAAGTAAAAACTATTTTATATGGATCTTATCTATATATAGGTCATTTTGCCATATACATTCGTGATGTCCCTTATTCATGATCAATCACTGTTTTCTCTGCAAAGTGGTTCTGCGCTAATCAGCGACTGCTCCACCCATGTGCCATCTGTTTTTTATATCCGCTGCTCAGTGATCATATCAGACATTTCGTTTTGTCCCATAGTACAATTAGGCTGTGTTTAGATCCAAAGTTTAGAATCCAAACTTCAGTCTTTTCCATCACATCAACCTGTCATACACATACAACTTTTCAATCACATCATCTCCAAATTTCAACGCAAAATCCAAACTTTGCGCTGAACTAAACACAGCCTTAATCTATTATCTTTTTTGTCCTATAATATCTGAAACTCAATGAATCATGCTTTAAGCAGATATTTTAGAATAAAAATGATACGGGCCAAGTTTAGTTTCAGAACTTTTTCGTCAAACCTTCCAACTTCTCGATCACATTAAAAACTTTTCTACAAACACAACTTTCAACTACTTTTCCATCACATCGTTTCTAATTTTAATCAAAACTTTCAATCTTGAAGTGGACTAAACACACCAATATTCAAGTTTCTAACGAATACTCCTCCGTCCCCAAAAGACTTATATTGTAATTTTTTTATGATTTGACCGTCCCAAGTTCAATCTTGGTTTCGTGTCGTTATATTCAAGTTTTTATGATTTAAATTTTATATTGCTGCATGTAGCATGACATAGAAAGTCACTGATGGTGTAAAAAAAGGTTTGTGTGTACCAAAACTTTAGAGTAGGTTGGTTCTGATAAAGTGTGCTGCAATGGGTCAAATCAAGTTACACCACAGTGTGATCGGCTGTGTGTTGTCTGCATCAAGTAAACAGTGAGGTGAGTTCGCTCAAACATGTGAATGGAGCCATGGGCGGGCATTAAATAAAACTGGTTACTGGAGGGAAGGGCATTGTCGACACTTCGCTAAGTTCTACTGTTAATCCATGCGTACGCGTCATGCCCCACTCTACGCGCGATACTTTTTGGCCGATGTCAGAGCACAACGCATGGCTACGTCGTGGAAAACCTTCCGCACAAATCTTAATATGATCCCAACGGGAGAGACACGGGTACATATGTACCGAGTGCAGATTTGCATTTTCCTATAACACCACACACACACACACTATATATATATATATATATATAATGAGAAAAAAGTCAATTCATAATTCCATGAACTATTTCGCTAAAGCACTTACACTTATGTCGTGTTTGATTTTGAAAGTAGAGGTCACCTTTTTGCGGAAAATTAGTCATTATTTAATAATATAAACTCGAAAAAAATAGATTTGTTTAATTTTTTAAAATAAATTTCTATATTGAAAATTTTTACTCAAAAAATTGTTAGCATTTTGAAAAGCAGTGCTAATATAAAAGAGGAAGTGGTCGGTTGGAGTTACTAAAAAGAACATGCCTTACCCCTAAGTAATTTTTCAGCTATTTTTACATCCCAAACTTTAAAAATGGTCCAATTTACTCCCCAAAATTATTTCTCTTTTTCAGTTCTACTTGTTACGATTGAGTTTAGGAAGGAGGGAGAAAACCCTAAACGCCTTGATTAAATTAGAGATGGTAGGAAATGGGAGGGTAGTTAAGGGTAAGAGGGAGAGAAAATTACCTAAGTCCCCAATTAAATGAGGACAATAGGGAGTGGGATGGTAGTGAGGATAAGATGAAGAGAAATTTGAATGAGATGCAATTGATGTGGTAAGTTAGTATGGTAAAATTGCATTTATTTTGGAACAAACGTTGAATCTAGAAGTGCATTTATAATGGGACACAGAGAGTAGTTCTCAATACTTTTTTGAATTTTTTATCACTGTTTACATATTCCTTTTGTATCATGAAAAACCAACCTAGTACCGGGTGTGACGCATCCTAGTATGTCCAGATTCGTACTTCTAGGATGTGTCACATCCGATACAAGGTTGTTTTTTTATGTGACGGAGGGAGTAGGTTGGAAACACTTGCATGATTTAAGAATTGAGGTTTTAAATTCCGAGCAAATATTCACGAACAATTTTGAAAATGTTTTTAAAAACTTTGATAATTGTGTCATCTACGTTTCTAAAAATGTTTAGCTTAAACTACAACTCGTATAAAAGAGAAATAAAGGAGATAAATATTATTAAGCAATAAATTGAATCACTAAAAATGAATTTAGCGGTAAAATAAGGCAAAAAATAGTTTAGGGTGTTTAGTTATCCAGTGCTATAGTTTGTGAAGAGTAAAATGGAAAACCTGTCAGATGACGTAAAATAAACAGTCAAAGCAAATCTGTTGTACAAAGTTTTAGGAACCACCCCCCCCCTCCCCCGCCGCCCGCGTTTTGTTAAAAAAGACCCTTCAGCACGTATGTGTTTGAAGCAAATTAACATGTTTTTGTAAATTGTAAGTCATTGTCTTTACCTTTTAATTTAGGAGTACAATGTTGACGCCATTTTTTATTCTAGCGAATACAGTTGTTTGATCAGAGTCTAAACGTTACCGTGCTGAGTTTCGCTATATGTAAAAGAAAGAATCTTATAATACGAAATTCAATGAAAAAATAGAAAGGGGAATGGAGCCACGTGGCAACACCGACTTCGCGGAAGAGGGCTCGATGAAACCATCTTGCGCATGCGCGTGCAGCGATCTAGGAACGCTCTTGCGTGCGTGCGTGCACGGCCACACAGGTGTCTAGAAGTTTCTCTTCGCGATATATCGATCTAGCAATTAGGCCCATAGACCATGGCTCAGCAGCAGTGCGATGGCACAAGAAACATATTGGGTGATTTAGAGAGACCCAGCTTTACACGGATGATGAAATGAGATATTACGCATAAATGTAGGATGTTCTATATGCAAACACCCGTTGCATGCTGATCGATGCATGAACTGGTACATTCAGTAGTCCGTACTCCCTACTTTGCATGCAAGCTCTGATTAATTACCACTTTCCCTTGTTCCGTGTTATAAGAATATTGAAGCCCTTCAATCCCTTATCTATATTCACTAAATATCCATATGAATTTAAATACATATATGAAACACATACATTGATCCATGTATAAATTAATTTATTCAAAAACCCAAAAAAATCTTATAGTATGAAACATAAATTATTCAAAACCCAAAACGTCTACACATACCTTGATCCATATATGAATTTATTCAAAACTCAAACATCTTATAATATGAAATAGATTTTTTTTTTTAAAACCAAAAGATCTTCTATTCGTTTGTTACCCCACTAGGCCCAATGGCCTAGGCTCATTATACCATGCGCCTTTTATAGTGAAACATGAAGAATAAGTCCATGGCAAATCACTTGGATAATATTGGTTACTAGTAGTCTGTGATAACTCTTCATCGGTAATAACAGACTAATTCGATTAAACACGAGCATTTAGTGGTTTTTTTGCAATAGAACTTAGTAGAAGAAGGTAGGCATTTACACTAAAATTAGGTTATGAGGTGGAATGTGAGTGGTTTTTACGATTTTTCCGTAAAAATACTACGGATTAAGCAGTCCCTTTCGTCCCAATATAGGAGCGGCTTTGGTTCTCTCGTCCGTGGGCTCGTCGCGCACTGCTGGAGGTGCAAACATTTGTCGGCAACAGGAGCCTTCTCCCCATTCTTGACGCATCTAGCTTCGTCCGGCCACTTGTTCTGAACCTTCACGACGATGCCCGTTAGGCATCTTCCTCCCCAACCGAATCTCTCAGTAGGAGATACCCCGTACCTTCTCTCCAAGTTTCATGATTAACCCAGTTAGGCGCCTCGTCTTTTCAGTTGCTTTCACTGTGATCCGTCATTTAAAAGATATTTTGCCAAAGTCAAATCTCAATTCCTCCAACAAACACTACGCATGAAGGGATTTTCTCAGCAGTGGTGTCATTGGATTTCTAAAATGGTTAAAGGAGAAGGAAGTGTCCGTATAAAAGTCAATGATGACTTGGGTAATAATTTTCAAATACACAAAGGCCTGCGACAAGGGATCCATGTCGCCTATACTTTTCAATATTGTGGTTGATATGTTAGCGGTTCTCATTGGAGAGGCTAAAGGCGATGGTCAAATTAGAGGAAGTCATTCCACATTTAGTGGACGATGGTTTGTCCATTCTACAATATGCTGATGATACAAGTAATTTTTCTAGATCATGACCTTGAACAGGCCAAAAATATGAAAGCCATCCTGTGTGTGTTCGAACAGCTCTCAGGCTGAAAATAAACTTTCATAAAAGTGAGATTTTTTGCTTTGGAAAGCCAAGGAAGTGGAGGATCAATATAGACAACTATTTGGTTGTATTCTGGTCTTTCCCGTTTAAGATATCTTGGTATTCCTATTCATTACGGAAACTCCGGAATGTTGATTGGAAAGGAGTTGAAGATATATTTGAGAAACTCAGCACATGGAAAGGCAAAAACATGTCATATCTGGTGGGAGATTGGCCCTTGTAAACTCAGTTCTTTCGAGCCTTCCCTTGTATATGTTATCCTTCTTTGAAATTCCACGAGGAGTGCTTCAAAGATTGGATTACTTTAGGTCACGTTTTTTTG
>CM020188.1:21622453-21633636 GCA_009805545.1 Oryza longistaminata | reverse complement strand
CGGGCGTCCGGCGGCGGCGGCTCCCTTCGCCCCATCTCTTCCCGCGGCAGATCTAGTGGCGTCGGCCGCAGCCGCGAGTGGATCCGGCGGCAGTGGCATATGCTGAGGGTGGATCCGGACGTGGCGGGCTCCGCCGCCTCTCTTCTCCCTCCGGCGGATCCGGCGGCAGGGAGCCGCAGCCGCGAGTAGATCCGGCGGTAGTGGCATATGCTGAGGGTGGATCGGGACGTGGCGGCTCCGCCGCCTCTCTTCCCTCCGGTGGATCCGGTGGCAGTCCGCGGCATGGGAGTGAGAGTTTTGTGATTATGTTGTTGTTCTTGGATGTGAATGTGAATAATATGATGTTTGTTGTCTTGGATGATTATTATGTGGATTTGTTTTGATTTGTGGTTGATTTTGGGGGCAAGAGGTGGCTGATTTTGGGGGTGAAGCGGGGAAAATCGCGTGGGCAAAGAAAAATCGCGCGACGGACGAAACCGAATGTGACGACCGAAAAAATCCCAATATTTATATTAGTTATAGATATACACGTAATAACTAAACGCTTCCCTCACATCCCCTCACATCCTACCCCCCTTCCCCCACCCCCACCCCACCAACCACCCCTCCCCCCACACACACCTTCCCACGGCACCCTTCGTGCGCCCTCACCCCCAGTAAATTATTTATACTTGACATCAGCTATATATACTTTGTGTTGCTCCCATGTGACGTAACCAACCACATCACCCATCACCTATCCCTTTTTTCGGATCTAGAGAGGTAGTTGTAGCGACGGACTACGGCGCGGCTGCGGGCGATGGCGCGGCGGCGGGCCAAGGGGCGGCTGCGGGCCACGGCGCGGCGGCGGTGGTGGCCGGCTCGGCAACAGGCGCAATGGAGCGGGCGGGCGGGGCGCGGCGGCACTACCTCCTCCACCGCCGAGCGAATGCGAGCGCTGGCTTTGGCGGGCGCGGCGGCGACGGGCGACGGCGGGCGGATGTGAGGCGGCGGCGGATACGGCCGCTGATTTGCGTCCCACCGCGCGGACCTGACCGCAGCGGGGCGGCGCGGCAGCGGTTCCGGCGCGACGGGCGGGCCCGTCGGGCGGAGGCAAGGCTCCTCTGCACCACCTCCGGATCTAGCTGGCCGGCGTTGGTAGCTGTCCTTGGCACCGTGGCGCTTCGCTGCTACTGCCGTCCCTTCACCGAATCCTCTCGTTGCAGCAGCAGTGATGCCCTTCTGCTCCTGTTTTTTCTTAGTTCCAATCCTTTCTTTCCTGATTTATGTGGTTGTTCTTCCTTTTGTTTTCGGTTCTTCTCAGTGCGGCAAATGTTGGAAGGAGAAGTCGTCGCCGCGTGCGTGGATAGGAGGCGAAGGGCGATGGAATCCGGTGGCAGCCATATCGACCCCTCCACCATGCCGGCTAATGGATCTGGCAAAACACGGCTGGTGGCTTGTTCTTGCGAGTGGCAGCACATCATGTCTTGCTCTTTTCTCAGGTCCGATGGCACTACTGCTCATGGTTGGGGAAAGCTGCTTGGCTCTGTTGCAATTTTATGGTTAGCCAATCTTCTTTTATTGGTGAGACACTGACTCTCGGAGATTTCAGAATATGCCATCGAATTCGCACTACTTTCAAATATGCCATCCAATTCGTGCTATTTTTCAGAATAGCCATCGGAGCACGAATTTCCTTTGTTCCCGTGCCCACTCCGTCTCTTCCGTCCGTAGCACCGTCGTCTTCTCCGCCCGGCACCGCCGTCGTCAGTCCGCCACCGCCGCGCCGACGCCCGTCCGTCGCCGCATCGTCCATCCTCGCTGGCGTCCATCGTCGTCGTCCACGGCGTGGCGTGGGCGCAGAGGGGGCAGAGCGCGACGCGAGTGTCTAGCAGCGGGCGAGCGCGCCGCGAGTGCTAGCAGCGGCTGCCGGCGGCGGGCGAAGCTGACTATCTGCGTCTGCGTCTACTACCGCCCGGGACTGGACCTCGTGTGCGCGCCTTGTGAATTTGAGAGTAGAGGGCGGCCGGTAAAAACTCCCTGATGTTGTTGCTGCTGCACGTACTTGGTCCAGGTGATGAGTGTGAATTGGCCAAGGACGGAAGGGAACGGAATGGATAGGTAAGTAGTTGGCTACTTGGAGTTGTTCAGAGGGACGTCGGACTTGGCGGGGAGTCGCTTGTAGAAGTTGAAGGGACGGATGGCGGCGCGGCAGCGAGTGCTAAGCAGCGCTGCGGCGGCGGGTGAAGCGCAGCTGCAGCTGCGGGCGAAGCGGCTGCGGTGCAGAATGGGGCGGCTGCCCGCGGCGAGAGGAGTGAGAAGCCCTTGTGGATGGTGGGGCGAGGGCGGAATGCGGCGGCTTGTGTACAATGGGGGGGCGGCGTCCGTGGTGGTGGGGAGGGAAGAATGAGGAGGAATGAGGACAGGGCACCCTCGCGCGGCTGCCTCACCGGAGGACGCCCCGATAGCCCGCCATCCTGCCACTCATAACATATACCATCTCTCGTGCTCGTGCGACTCTGAGTAGAAATATTTCTCTCGAGCGTAACTATTTTCACTAGGATGCACAACTATTGCTGGGCGGTGTGCCACTGTCGAACTGGTGAGCGTTCAGTGCCGAAATTATGCAAAAAATTGTGGACCAAACCAGCCAGATGTGTATAGACACGGACGTGCCCGATGTGCCTTGCCCGCCGCGAGCTTTATGTCCATTTTCGTGAACGGGCCGGTTAGTGAAAGCCCGTCTGGATGCGCGTCTCATGGGACGAACTCGACGCCGCAATACCGTTCTCGGACCGGATATCCTGCAGATAACCTCGTCGGTGGCGGATCCTTCCCTCCGCGGCCACCGGCCAGTGGACGACGACCGCCGACGAGGCCTGAATGGACGATGCCGGTGCGAACGGAGCAACGGACGCTCGGACGCGGCTAAGGTACGCTTGCACCCAGTGGCCGCCGGCGCGGCGGTGACGAAGGCGCCAGGCGGGAGAAGACGACGGAAGCTCCTATCGTGATCGGAGAATACCGGCGGTCAGCAAATAAGTGGCACGGATACGAAAGGCGAAATGCGTCTAGCTCCGATGGGCGTATTCTGGAAAAGTAGCAACCGATATTGGGTCGGCCATAATCCCTAGAATAGTAGTGCGAATATCCGGATGCATTCTCTGAAAATTGGTCTCCTGATCATGGCCATAGGATGTGGATTTTTTTCTCTCCGGATTAATTAGATTACTCTCTTTTAGATCTGATTGATGTGCCCTTCAGCACCAAATCTTTAGTCTTTTGTGTTGTCAATGCTCATGTGATTTTAATTACCAAGGCCCAAAACCCACCTCCCACCTCGGTCAAAGGTCCCTCCCACCGGTCAAACCCGCCTACTAACTCCCCCCACCACCCACCTCTTCTCAGCTCTCGTCCCAGGACGGTGCAGTAACACGACGACCTCTGTGCAGTAACACTGTGTCTTACGCAGTAACAGCGTTAAAATATAGTTGAAATATAGTCATGACGGATCTACTTTTGATAACCTCTTTTTTTCTAGCATCATGGTGCAAACGGTTTTAAAAAACCTTATATCACTTGGGAGATATTGTTCTTCAAAGCTTGACTTTTTTGTAATTTGTCTATCCATAAGTAATAATACTATACTATTACTTGTTACTACTTGTCTGTTGTACGTTACTACAATCGCATCACGATGTTACTACACTGCGTTTTACTGTATTTCTTGGGTAGTGTTACTGCATAAACACGTGGTAACGTATACCTTCCGTGTGGTAACACTTTTACTTTTGTGCAGTAACAAGTATATGGTTAGCATTTGAGACTTTTAACCTATATATTTTTGCTTCAATTCTTGATTTACTGTATTTCACCACAATATTACTATCAAAAGTGCAGTAACGTCATATACATGTAGTAACACTATATAGGAGGGAGGAGACCGATTTTCTTGAGAAGAGGGAGGAAGAACGGTTTCTTGAAGAGGGGAGTACGTAGATGCATTTTGAAGTTTAACCCTCCACATGCAGTAACAATATAGCATCATGGTGGGAACGATTTTAAAAAATAATACATATCTTGTGAGATATTGCTTTTCAAAGATTGGCATTTTGAACTTTAACCATCCACATGCAGTAACAAGGGCATATACATGCAGTAACATGGTTTTACCAAATGTATAAAATTGTTCAAACAACTCCTACATCAATCAGATCTCGCTCAAAGTCACCTACAGGCTTTACCTATAGCCCGCCTATTCGATTTTCATCTCATAAAAATGACATAGTAAAACTATAATTATCGTGCAGTAACATAGCTACTTGGAAATGGTAATATGCGCCTATTATGTAGTAACACTTCTACTTTCGTGCAGTAACAAGTATATGGTTAGAGTATGTACTGTTAGATTTATAAGCAATTCACACACACCAATACATGACTGAACAAAAAAAAAAGACGAGAGCAGTTTTCTGAACATTGCCCACGATTTGATTCTGCTCTCATCTAGTTTTTTGTTTGTTCAGTTATCAAATCGTGAGGAATGTTCAGTTATGAAATTATGAGGAATGTTCAGTTATGAAATCGTCCGCAATTTTTAGGTGCTGATTTTGCAATTAGCGACTAGGACGAGCTCAAGAAGCAAATCATCCGCTCCACTGCTAACGACTCTGCTGCCTCCTGGCCGCGTGGTGAAGGATGTGAAGAAGCACATCATCCGCTCCACTGCTAACGACTCTGTTGCCTCCTGGCCACGTGGCAATGGATGTGAGCTCCTCCTCCCTAACTTGTGTATGTGATGTATCATCTATGCAGTTTTGAACTTGTCTGAATCATCAAGAATTGTCAATTTTTGGAACAATTTTTGTCAGTATCGTTGGACTGGACTGAACCACCATGGCCATCATCCACACGGTGGTAGCAGATGCAGTGTGCGCTATTGATGGTGGAGGCACAGCTCGATGGCATGATGGTTCATAGTGGTCTGCCGAAGATATTCATGTCCTGAATTTTTTTTTGGTTGCTCATTCAGTTCCTCCATCCCCAACCCCATCCAGTCGATTCTCATTTAGAACTTCCACATCCTCAATCATATCTGAATTTACTTTTTAATTGTGAATTTGTTTGTGTTTAGGAAACTAGAAAAGGAACGGGAAAAGATTCTGCCAGTGGTGGTGATGCCACCGGTATTCCATCCTAGTCGTCTTCCTCGACACGGCCATCATCCACACGTTGCCGGCAGCCAACACGAAGGGCAGGGGTGACACACAGACGTCGACCCAGGACGAGCGCACCACTGACGACCGTATCCGGTGGCATACGGTGGAAAAATCTTGGTCACTAATGCCCTCTGCATTGTGATTTTTTGGACCATGAGTGTATGCGTGTTTTATAATAGTGATGGCATGACCAATTGTAAAAAACCATTTATATGCGCATTGATGTACACTTGTACAGTAAAATATTTACTGCCTATATATGTGACCATTAAGTAACGTTTTTACTCCCTTAATAATTGGATGATTCCATACATATCGGTAACACTTTTACTCCATTCATGATTGGATGATTCTAATACACGAGCATTCAAGTGATTGTAATAAAAAAATTACTAAAGTTGTACACCCACTATGAGGCTCGATTAAGTGTAGTAAAACAATTACTTTTGGTTTTACTCCTGTACATGAGGCTCTAATACATGGAGTAAAAAATTAACTTGAGGAAAATCATAATACTTAATGTTGGCTGAAACTTTCCGTACAGTATAGGTGCATGGCAGATCATTTCAAGTAACTAATTTACTCCATACTTAAAAGGTGCGGATGGGTACATTATCAGATTTCTACGTATAGTAATCAATTTACTTATAGTGTATTATGCCTTTTTAAGATTTAGTAATAACTTTACTACAAGTTATTTTGAAAAGGTGCGGGGTGGGGAGTGCGGATGGGTACACCATTAAATTTCTACGTATAGTAACTAATTTACTTATAGTGTAATGTGCTATTTTCTAAGCTTTAGTAATAACTTTACTACACGTTATTTTGGAAAGGTGCGGGGAATGGGTGGGTTGGGGGGATGATGTGAGTGAGTAGCATGATAACGATAGCTAGTGGCATATGGATCTACTAATCAACGGAAAGGCCAGGATGTCAGATCTACTATGGAATCTATAAATAGGAGGCACAACTTGAGAAGAACATAAAAGTAGAGGTATCAGTAATATTATCACTATGTACATTATGTTTATAGTTTATAACGTCAGTTGGTATTGTTGAGAATTTTTTTTTAAACATCTCGTGGACTTGTTTAGACGTCAAAAGCAATGATTTTTCAGAGTGGGAAAATTAAGTTTGGTTCGGTGTGGTGGAAACACATATTTCAAAAGGCAAGTTACCTGACCCTTGGGGCCTCGAATAAGCCAGAAGCAGCTAGCACCCCGGAGACCCAGGAAAAGCCTAAATATGAAGCAGTTGTGGCAAGTTAGAAGTAAAGGTGGCAAGCATGGTATTCTCACGATGCAAAGCATTCCGTATCCTAGTAATGACAAGCTGATATCGCGCAATAACGTGAAGTGGGTAAACTTGTATGAGGTTGAAATGCAAAAGGATATGAAATTATGAGAAAGTTCTAGATGAACTAGAAAGTCCCATATTCCTTCAAGTGCCGCAACCCAGTCGAAGTCAGCCTAGAGGTGCAACCCAGGGAAAAGTCAATGTGAGAGAAGATTCCATCCTGCAAATACAGGAGATCGAGCCAAAGCCAGTCCGGAGTGGAGAAGTTTTTTTTGTTAGGCAAGTTGTTAATAGACAGACGGAGCGGAGAAGAAGTCCACAGACAAGAAGATGAAAGACACCCCACCTATCTTCTTGCTAGCCATTCCTCGAATCTCGGGGACGAGATTCTTGTATAGGGGGGTGAATTTCGGTCACGTCCCTTGATAAACTTAATCCCGAAATAGAAAAAAATCATTTTTCTAAGGGAATAATAGAAAAATTAATTACAATTCGAAAAGAATTTGCAAACACTACAAATATGTAACAAGAAAAATTCGACATGTGGCCGGAGAATTTTGTTTTTTAAATTCTCCTTGGTCTAACAAGGAAGCCCATCAAATTTTACTTGAATTTTCAGAGCACCGAAATATTTATTAAACAACAACCACCATTAACAAAGTTTATTAAAAGGAAAAACCTAAAAAAAATCCTCCTTCCCTTCCTTTGGGCCAAGTCTGGCCCAAAGTCCTCCCTCTCTCTTTCGGCCCGCGCCAAAGTCCCTCTTCCTCCCTCTCTTTCTCCTCCTCTCCTTCTCTCCCTCCTTCCTCTTGGGCCTCCCCTTTCCCCTCGCCCAGCTCCTTTTCTCACTTCCGCCTGGGCCGCCTCCCGGCCCAAGCCCCCACCCAGCCGCCCCAGCCATCCCGAGCCGGCCCCCCCCGCTCACTGCGCGCCGCACGCGGCTTGCCGCGGGCGCGATCGCGTGGGGCCCACTGCGCCGGGTCGTCGTCCTCCCGCCTGCCCGGTGAGCACTCGAATGGTGGGATCGTAATGAGGCTTCTCGGCAAACCCTAGCGCCAAACCTCCCCAAAGCCACGCGATTCAAACCGGGTATTCCAAATTTTTAGGGGGTTTTAAACCCCATATGATTCCTCTCTCTTTACACCATAATTCCCCTTGATTCGTGCCCCCAAATCGTTCAGGAAGCCAGCTGCCAACGCCGGTCAACCTTCCATGGCCCGCGTTCCCCGCTCTCCGCCTGCCGGCTCCCTCTCCTCCCTTTATAAAAATGGAACCCCTCGATCCGTTCTCCAGTTTTTAGCCCCCTCCTCCGCCTCTCCCGTGCCACCCGCCTCTCCCCGCCTTCTCCTTCTCTCTCTCCGGCAACCGGCCGACCGCCAGCCGCACCTCCGCCGTGCAACCCGTGCGCCGGTCGGCTGAGCGCCGTCGCCACCCTCGGACTCGCAGCCGCTCTCTCTCCCGGCGTCCTCCGTTTAGCACGGAGAGCAACCGGAAGGCGCTTCCCGCCGTGCGTCTAGTGGCGTCGCCGCCACTAACACATCTCCGGCGCTGTGTTCATGCGTCGTCCGACTCCGACGTCGGCTGTGATCTCCGTCGACTCGCAAGCGTCGTCCTCTCTCCGGCTGCTCCTCTGTTCGCCGGAACACCGCCGGTGCCGCGTCCGGCCTCTCCATCCGCCTCGCCGGAATTTCCGCTGGTCGAGCCCTTCTCCACCCGTTGCGCCGTCGGCCGCAAACCACCACATTCGTTCGTCTATGTCAGCGGCGTGTTCCGGCGCCATCCTCTGCATCCGGCACTGCTGTCCTGGCTGCTCCTCGCGTCGCTTCCTTCGCCAACGGTGGTCGTCGTCGTCCGTTCGTCCTCAGTTCGTCGTTCCCGGTCGTCGTCGGCGTTCGTGGTCCCTCCGTCAAGAGCAGTTCTCGTCCGTTCGTCCGCGACGTCCGCGAGCCGCTGCAGCCCGTCGTCGTCTTCGTCTCAGCTCCGCGTCGTCAGCCTTCGGCGGCCGTGTCTCGCCTTCGTCTCAAGGATTGCCAGCGAAGTCGTTTCCCTGCGACGTTTCGCCTCCGTCGTCCCCGAGACCGTCTCCGCCGCGCTCGTTCGTAGCGTTGTCGTTCCCTTGCCCCGTGCGTGGTGGTAAGATCTCTTCCCTCGTCGCCCATCGTGGTCCTCGTCCTTTCGGTGTCCGCCCCGTACCCGTTGTGCGGTGTCGACCCGGTACCGTGTACTGGTGTCGGTAGTCGTTCGCAATTGTGCGTGTGGTTGAACCAGTGTTAGTGTGCCGGCTGCTACCGCCGTGGTTTCACGTGTGCAGCCGTGTGGTGTCTGTGGAGTACGTTTGTCGACCACGTTTGCCCTCGGTAGTACACACGGGATCCGCTTCCATCGACCCGTGGACCGTCTCGTGTAACTCGGTCTACCGGGTCCTTTAGGTTGGCATGTTGGGGTCTGCATGTCAAAAGTCGGCACGGCCTTCCTGTCTTTTCCAGGCTAGCGCTTATACATGTTTTATAATTTGCAAACCTATTACAACAATAATCCGTACATCTCGCATCTAACGCATTAAACTTCGGATGATCAGATCTTGGTCATACGAACTCTGAATCGACCGTTCAAGCTCCTATATACTTTGGTTATAGACCTAAAGAACCCTGTGCTTTCCTTTTTAATGTAGTGTTATTGCCTTTCTTACTAGCCTTGTAGCTTGGCTTGTGTGCTTCGCGTAGCTTCTGTCGTTTCCGGAGGTTCCCGAAGCGTGGTTTCGCGGTCGTCGCCCGAAGGGTCCGGAAGGTCGTTTGTCTCTGAAGCAAGGCAAGTCACATCATCCTTAGAGCCATATTGAATCCCCAGTTTATAAAATTTATTTTGAATTAAATTAATGCCATTATCGCTTTTATTTAATTTCCAACATTATCACTGTTTTACTTAGCCATGCCTATTGTACCTTTGTTATGACTTATTATTGTTGCTATTGTTATTATTACCTGTTCACCCTAGGATAAATAAACCCAACTAGTGGTTCTATTTATAGTTTCACTAGTATTGAATTTAGGTAGATGCTTCGCTGAACGTTAATTAGGCCACAATAGATGGTTTTAGATAAACTTAACTTTGGGAATTCTCATATCACTTAGAATATAAGGGAATTGGCTGCTTATGGTGGCATTGGCATACCCCTCTCTTACTCTTTCAAAACCCTAAAACATGTTTTCCGGGGGTTGGGTGCATGCCAGTTTGTGGGAAGTAGCACCTCGCGGCCAATATAAGGGATTAAGCTGCCGGGCCCTCTGTTTGCAAAGCACTCCCCCGTAACTAACCCACATGTCTAATGGGTAAGGCTTAAAACTCGGTGCCAGTCTAGTCTGAACAAAGAACACGGGATGAGAGATGGATGAGTCCGTTGCGACGATGGATATCTCTAAGTGTAAATGAAGGCTACGCGAGCCTGCGGCTCGGTAATTCGAGATGTCTAGGCAAATAAAGGCTACAACGGGTCCGGGTGCCCGTATAGTCGAGAGTACTATGGCACTGGACTAGTACGCGGGTGGTCTCACCCCTAATGTGTGTGGCGCACCCGTTCTAGATCCCTGTTGCTGAGGCGGTTCAATTCCCTGGGCCTGCCTGTCCCGGGATACGCGCCGTAGGCAGGGTTGGGTCGGTACTTTTGGTTCACGGCTAGTGGGAAGGGTTAATGTCACATGTTTACGACGGGTTCTCAAGGCCATGGAATGCGGAGTAAAGAATGTGTCTTGTGGGGTAGATGTAAACCTCTGATACAGAGTAAATCTATTCGAATAGCCGTGCCCCTCGGATATGGGCAAGCCTAGCGAATGTACCCAAGTTAGTGTTTTAATTCTTAAAAATTTGCTTAACAACAAAATATGGAATGGTTTGGCCTGGGTTGGCTTGGACGAGTCTGGGACCAGGTCGGGTTGCTAGTTCAGTCCGAATCAATCATAGGCCTTGGGTTAAAGGCAGGTTCGTGAGGGTTCACGGCCTTGATTAATAATATTGTGTAGCTCTAGGAATCGTGTACAAAATAGCTTTGGGCAACTAAGTGACTTTAATGTTGTTTTCTGCAAGCTTAAACCCCTATTATTAAGCCCCTTGTAGCCCCTTGCACTATCAGCACCTCCCGGTGTGGCTGCTTGATACGGTGGTTGCACTCATTCTTGCTCTAATCTTTCCCCTCAGTAAGAGAAGCTTTTGGATGAAGAAAGTCTTAGGTGACGTCCTGGCTTAACCCCAGTTGAGCGCCTGTGAGATGGAGCCGTCAGGCCCCTAGTCGCTGCTGTTTTTTTGATTGTCAGGCCTGAGTGCCTTTGTAATAATGTAGAAATATTATCGATATAAATGAAAGGATGTGCCTTTTGTGATCATGTTTGGTTTGGTGTACCCAGACTTTATCCTGGGAGCGGGGATTGAATACACTAGCGTTGCGGGAAAAGGCAAATTTTCTCGGTCGCGACAATCAACTGTGCCTGATTGAGCGAGGACTTGAGCAGCGTGGGATTCTCGCAGTTGTTTTATGTTGTGTTGCTGTTGGGGCATTCCCGTTCTGCCGAGTGAGCACACATCTGACATAGACAGGAGCACAAGAAGAAGAAAACAGGGGTAAAACTACTTAGATAGGGAATTAAATTAATTACTTAACTTTATTGATCTTAACTGATTTCATTATTGGCAGAAGCA
>CM020188.1:21593610-21622428 GCA_009805545.1 Oryza longistaminata | reverse complement strand
GGGGGGGTACTGTGAGGCGGGGGGGGGGGGGGGAGGGGAGGGGGAGAGGGGGTGCTGTGAGGTAGTAGTTTAGTTATTACACACCCTATACGCGGTTTAGCGCGTCCCTTATATAATTATATATATATATATATATATATAGAAAAACTATTCTACACCCGGGTATAGAAAGCTATTCTATACCCCTCCCTCCCAAGGGTCACACCTACCTCCCCTCCATACCCAAGGCCCAAAACCACCTCCACCTCGGTCAAAGGTCCCTCCCATCGGTCAAACCCGCCTATAACTCCCCACCACCCACCTCTTCTCAGCTCGTCCCAGGACGGTGCAGTAACACGACGACCTCTGTGCAGTAACACTGTGTTTTACGCAGTACAGCGTTAAATATAGTTGAAATATAGTCATGACGGATCTACTTTTGATAACTCTTTTTTTCTAGCATCATGGTGCAAACGGTTTTAAAAAACCTTATATCACTTGGGAGATATTGTTCTCAAAGCTGACTTTTTTGTAATTTGTCTATCCATAAGTAATAATACTATACTATTACTTGTTACTACTTGTCTGTTGTACGTTACTACAATCGCATCACGATGTTACTACACTGCGTTTTACTGTATTTCTTGGGTAGTGTTACTGCATAAACACGTGGTAACGTATACCTTCCGTGTCGGGAACACTTTTACTTTTGTGCAGTAACAAGTATATGGCTTAGCATTTGAGACTTTTTAACCTATATATTTTTGTTTCAATCTTGATTTACTGTATTTCACCCACAATATTACTATCAAAAGTGCAGTAACGTCATATACATGTAGTAACACTATATAGGAGGAGGAGACCGATTTTCTTTGAGAAGAGGGAGGAAGAACGGTTTCTTGAAGAGGGGAGTACGTAGATGCATTTTGAAGTTTAACCTCCACATGCAGTTAACAATATAGCATCATGGTGGGAACGATTTAAAAAATAATACATATTCTTGTGAGATATTGCTTTTCAAAGATTGGCATTTTTGAACTTTAACCATCCACATGCAGTAACAGATATGTTAACTTGCAGTAACAGGGCATATACATGCAGTAACATGGTTTTACCAAATGTATAAAATTGTTCAAACAACTCCATCATCAATCAGATCTCGCTCAAAGTCACCTACAGGCTTTAACTATAGCCCGCCTATTTCGATTTTCATTCATAAAAAATGACATAGTAAAACTATAATTATCCGTGCAGTAAATAGCTACTTGGAAATGGTAATATGCGCCCTATTATGTAGTAACACTTCTACTTTCGTGCAGTAACCAGTATATGGTTAGCATATGAGGCTTTAACCCATATATTGTTGCTTTGATCCTGATCTACTACAATTTTACTATGACGTTACTGCCAGAAGTGCAGTAACGTCCTATGTGTTATATAGTAACGTCACATGTTACTGCACTTTACACAATGTTACTACTAAGAGCATAGTAACTATTATGAGTTTCGATAGTGAAAAATATTAGAAATTGATAATCTATTTACTTTCTCATAAAATTCTTAAACAAATAGCATCATTCGATGAATTGGTTAGAAGAATGTGCTTTGAATTACGAGGTCAATGGGTTCCAATTCTTGAATTTGGAAAATATTTTTTTATTTTTCCGAAAAGAGGAAAAAAATGTTTCAGGGAGAAAAAAGAAAAAAAATGAAATAAAAAGAGAGAGATCGGTAGAGAGAGAAAAAAGAGAGAGATCGGTAGAGAGAGAGAAGGAGGGTGGGGCGAGAGAGGCGGGGATCGGGAGCGAGAGAGGAGAAGGGAGGGGAGCGAGAGGAGGTGGATCGGCAAGGAGGAGAGATCGGTGTCACGCCCGGGAATTTCTATCCAAAAATTCCAAACGCTTACATGTGTAAAAACCTCGTCCAGGAATCAGCCGAGTACACAATAACAATTGATAATAGAGTACAATTATTACTCTAATTAATAAGCGAATAAAATGTCATTTCAGAGGTAGATAGTTCCTCTCAATCAATAAAGTTCTAAGCAGCGGAAAATAAAATAAAACAGCGCAGGCGACTCCTCTCTACAAGCGCTTGACCAGGGCTACGCCTAATCATCCACTCCATCAAACATCGCTGTAGGAACTCCTCCTCTGATGAATGATTGCAAGGTGAGTATATGACATACTCAGCAAGCCACGCAGCAATATGCAAGTGCACAGGATAACAAAGGATGGCATTGTATAGTCTCATTTGCATAAAAGCATTTAATAAATATTTCAGATTTAATAAAACAGTTAATAATATTAAAACAATATTATCCAACGCTATTCAAACATACCCTGTTGCATAGGCCCAACCATTCTGAACAACCAACCCGGCTGCCAGTCTATCTCTAAACCAGGAATTAACCATTCCAAACCAGGAGTTAATAAGTTATTAACATCATCATTTTATATAGTGAGGAGGGGTGACTAATCACGAAAGACATTGTTAGACCGCCCATAACCGGGGCACGGCTATTCGTAGTTCAACTCTGCAGAGGTGTACCACTGTACCACAAAGACACAACCTCAACTCATGTCACCATGCGTCGCGATACTTGACAAGTACGCCGAATAGAGATTGTGACAATACCCTCTATAATACAATTCCAAGCAGTGCACCGCTCCCGGATCATAATCACCCTTATAAACAAGATGGACTCCCAGCGACCCCCCTGGGCTTATCTTGCACTTCACGTCTGGTGCTCTACTATGAACATACTATACAGAAAGTAAGCCGTTGCCCACGCTGGCTTTGGTTGGGACGGTAAATGTTTCACAACCGAAAATCGTGAACCGGTCCTTAATTGTCATGATACAACCATCAAAACCATATGCTCACAACCCACCATTATCAGGTTTTAGTTGGCAAATTAATTAATTAACCAATCATGATTGAACCATTGAGCTATCATTAAGCATCATTAAATAATAGGAAGCATTAGTTATCCCATTAGGTCGTGCTATGTTTCTAAGCATGGCTAAGCAATTATATCTAAATCTAGCTGACAATATTATAAAGCTCAACTAGTCAAATTAATAACCCAAGGTATCAGAATAAAGTAATCAAGAACAAAAGGCTCATAAAACAATAGGTAATTCCACCCAATGACATTCGAAAATAAAATGCAGTAGTTGAATAGAAACAATAGCTTTAAGGATCAACATGTCAAAGGGTTGTTTGGGATCTGTGTGACTTGCCTTGCTGGCCTGAAACTCCTTCAAGTCTTCTCCGCAAAATCGGACTCTCCGGAAAAGTCGGAATCTAAAGAGAAAAGACAAAATCACCAAAACAGACATAAACAAGCATGAACAGTACAGTGGATATTTTTAACATGTAGATCTCCAATTTTAGAAAATTAGAGACTTGAACAACTAAAGGCCGAGCTAAGAGAATTAGTTATGAATTTTTAGATAAATCGATTTAAGCACTTATATGGATTTATTGAATTATGAAGCGCAATAATGAATTATTTTTGAAAGGAAAAAGGATTATTGCGTCAGTCGGCTAGGGTTCACGGTGGACCGCGTGCACGGCGGCGGCTCACGAAAACGAATGACGGCCGAGATCTTATCCATCCAAGACGGCCGGGATCTATGCGGGCCACGACCGGGTCCAGGGACACGGCGTGACGATGACGTCGGCGATGACGTCATCACCGGCGACGACGAACGGGCCGCTTCGCCGGCGAATACGGCATGACAGCGCGAACGGGGGCACCAAAACGAGCGGGCGACGCGGCCGAACTCACCGGTGACCAAATCAACGGCGGAGATAACGGACGGTCGGCCGTACGAGGCAAAGCGGTGGAGTGATCGGGCGATGACGGCGTGCGGTGCTCCGACGGTCTTCGGCGCCACGACCGAGTGGGCACGGCGAGGTCGGCGGTGGTGGCGATCACGATGACAGACCTTCCCGAGCATGACGATGACTGAGCGCGGCGGCGCACGGTGAAGAACTAACGGCGACGGCGGCGCTAGGGCGCACGGGCTAGCTCTACGGCGACGAGGACGAAGGCCGGGGTGGCGACGAGTCGGAGGGCCTGGGGACCTTGTTATAGGGGCTGTAGGAGGCAGCGGCGAAGGCCCACGGCGCAGGCGACGCGATGGAAAGGTTAGGGTGGTAGAGGGAAAAAGAGATCCGATTCGAGTCGAATCCGACGGTTTCCAAACCAATTTAGCGATTGATTCCAAAGGAAAAAGGTAGAGGAGATCCTGGGGAGCATTTCCCTCAAACGATTTCACCGGATCGGGAAAGGTGCGGCCGAATTGGAAGGGCTGCCGCGGCGCGACGCGGCTAGGGTTTCCGGGCGCTAGGAAAACGACGACCCCGACAGCGGGCCCCACCTGGTCAGCGCGCGGACGCGCGCCCGCTTGCGGGCGGGCGGCTCGGCTTGGGCCAAGGGGAGAGAGAGAGAGCGTTCTGGCCGAATTTCGGCCCCCAGCCAAAAGAGAACGTTTAAACCTTTTTCCATTTAAATTATTCATGAAATGGCAATTCCATTTATTAAAAATACTTCCTTAGCAGCTCAATAAATCCCAGAAAAAGCTAGGAACATTAAGAATTAAGCAAAGTATTTAATAAAATTTTATCTGGCCCTATTTTTATATTGGAATTTATTATTTAAAATTAGATCTTCTCTTCTAGGCTTTTAAAATAATTCTAATAATTCCAATTAAACAACAATTTATAATTTGGATTTTTAGGGTGTGACAATCGGGAGGGAGGGAGCGAGGGGGATTTGGATGAGAAGGGATATATAATAGTATAGAATTATAATATAATATTAATATATATATAATATAATCTTTGTGTGATGTGTGTTGTATCTATACTATATGTATGCAAAATGCATATGTATCATGCTACAAAATTAGTGCATAATATTATGTATATATTAAAGGCACTTAACATTTTTATGCTGCATATATGACAAAAAATATAATATTTACACTAAAGAAAATGTTGTACATATAAAAAAAATATGCTATGTATTAATTAACAATCATTAATTGGTCCCTAGTTGCCGACTCTCGACGTAGCGTTATCTCAGGAAAGTTAGACGACTTATGAATTGTTATTTACCGTCGTAGTAGAAATTTCACCCTCGGATCAAGGGACTTGTTCGTTGAATGAATCCCATGAGTGTGTTTCTTGAAACAGCCTTGATAAAGGTCCTTGTGGTGTTGAGGTTGTCCCTCATGTGAATAACCGTGTGAATGGTATATATATAGAAGTTAATTTACTAAACAAGAAAAGAGTGCGGATACATTACCGACAATTGAAATTTATTTGATTCTTATTTATTACGTAACGATCGAGCTTCTCTTTGTTGTTTGATTGATTTGGCGGTTGTAGGGACTGAATTAGTGGCCAATACTCGCATTTTACGCTACGTACGCGCACAAGTAGTTACCTAAACATCTTCGCCTGCTTCTGAACACTACTTAATACAGCTGAGACAAACAACAACGAGAGATTTAATCTAATATTACACTTATATCTTTAAATTACAGATTTCAATTATAAATTTAGATTACTTACTCACTGCAAATTTGAATCCTCCGGCGAAGTTTTTCTTTCCAGCGTGCCCGCGACTAAATGACGAAACTGATACCAAGCCCTACATGGGTTAGCTATGATTCGTACTAGCAATAGCAAAATTCGTAATAATAACACTATAAACACTATGACATTACCTGTCTTATAAGTTCAAAAACCTGGTCAAAGTGAACTCATTCTTTATTCATTTATGGTCATATAGACATTGACTCTGCATTCTTCAAGTCGAAGAGTAAGAGGACCCAGTGGAATCTGCAATTTGTGTGAGATGATTATGAAACACATTACATCTAATAGTACGGACGAAATTTGTTCGGTAGACAAGTAAAAACTACGCTTGGTTTACGGCGAGTAGTATGAACGTCTTGAAATGCTGCTCCTTGAGGAGATGGATGCGATTGTTCCTCTGTGGCTTGACGGATACTTGGTGACCATTCGACTTATACTTTCGAGGGTTCGATGAATCCAGTATCAAAAAAAACCCCGCCGTGGGCCTTTGAATCTCCATTTCTACAACGATAAAGGAAATTGTTATATATGGTGTACTTATATACAAGGAGCATAATAAAGGAATTGTAAGAAATATAACTTCAACCAATACGTGACAAAATCCATGCGCTCAGCGGATAGAGACGTAGGGCGTCAGCTGGTTATAGTTCGGGTAGAATATCCTTGGAGAATTGATCTAGAGAACATTCTTTCTCCTTGTAAAGAAGTCGAGTTCTTGTCCTCGCTCCGATAATCTCCCTTTACCCTGGCGTCATCTCCCATGTCCATTTCATCGCGAATGGTTACATTCTGAGTCTGGTAGGGACCTTCAGTTGCTCAAAGCTTTGACAAGCGGTCTACCAAGATTCGTACTGGTGCTCACTTCCGCCTTTCGGATTGGTGCGCCTTTAAGAACTGAAGCCCTAGTCAGCCGCCGTGTAGAAATGGATTCTTTTTATTTCCAATTCTGCCCGGTCACAACGGGCTCGACTCGGTTGGGTTGCTCTCCAAGCAGAGGGACTTTTTTGACTTTCCATAATGCTTTCTTAAGTGTCGCTCATAGTTCGTTAGCTTTCATGGCCTCCTTGACTGGTGCTGACATCTCCTGAAGAGACTTCTTGGCACTCGGGTCTATAGGAATATTCGTTTTCGCTCCGGGCTTCAATTTGCCTCTTCACTTCTGTCTGCCACACTAAGCGGTCAAGTCCTCTTGCGTGCAATCGATACGGCAGCTCCTGTTCTCCGGCAGCGTCAACTTTCGCCTTCTTCGTGGCCCTTGTGCGGGTAGGCGGTTGGGCTTGGGTGAGTTCTTGGACTTTGGAAGGTGCCAGAGGAAGGCGGCAGGGAGCCTGAGAAGGAGTCGGTGCAGGCGAGCCTGATCTAAGGAGGAGACAAGAAACTGCAGGAGCCTGAGGAGAGAGACGGTGGGCGGCGGGGATGGTGCACGGAACAACCCCTTGTCGCCCAGGGAGGATTGATGTAGCGCTTGCCGCCATGTGATATAAATGCGTGGCTTGTACGCGTAGATGCGTCTTTCACCGTCTCCTCTAGGGTAGTCCAACTCAGAAGGTCGTCAGTTACGCCGTGCTTCCACCAGCTCAACTTCGACCTTCGAGTATCCTGCTGGAATTGGGCCGTGCAGTGGCACTTAAGTCCCCTGAAGGTCGTGAAGATGGGCCATTCGTGTTGACGCTAAAACACGAGGCCTGGGGAGATCTGCTTAACTCCAGTGCAGGTCCAAACTCGCCTCGGGTATTGCTAGCGTGCCAGATGATTTTTGATCCTGCAATCAAAGAACAAAACAAAAAAAACCGCGGTTAACTAAATGATAGCGATCGGCTAAGTGCCAATGACATATCCATTATCTTTGAGCCGAATGTCATATATGTATCGATCGGCAGTCCCATCGAATAAATAGGAAGGACACCTAAATCTACTCCGATCGGCTGATAGATATTAACAATGTATACCCCTCTTATATCGATTATCTTGAATCAAAGTTGATTGGGATAGACGGTCCACCATGCCGAGACAGTTATAAATCACTCTAGATCAAAATATAAATTAATAATGGGACTATATATATTTGATGGCATAGCCGATCAGATAATCTAGCATGTATCTGCTAATACTCCGATACTACTCTATACTAAAGATATCAAAACAAAATAGGATATATTAAACGAAGCGCCTAATGTATACTTTGAATGCAATGAGATTCTTAATATAAAGGGCAGCATTTAACATATCAACGAAGCATATAAAGTAAATATAGTTAAACCATGTAAGATTCGGCTGTGAAACCCCGATTACACCCTAATCGACAACAAGAAGCAGGTAGAGATTGAGATTCTAATCACGACTCATAAGATCAAACTCACTGATGCAGCTATAAGTATGAAGAAGTACAATATCTAGACAATCAAGCCATGAAGTTATAAGAGTGGGGATATCCTAGTTTCTAAGTCAACATCAATATCTAACCTACGACTTGCCCCTCTTCCCAACAGATGTTAGCCGATTATATGTTTGAGAGCGATTTGGCCAGAGATTATGTAAGATATATGATAGCTCGACGATTACATAAACAAGATTAGGTATCATAATAGAGGAAGCACTAATCCCAAGACGCAAACCGCTCCTAACAAGTTTTTACCTCTTGTTTGAAGATCGAAACCGATGCAGCGACCGAAAGCAAGAACTCGTCGAAAACAAACAAAAGTAAAAAGGGTGGCGATGCACCGAAATTGTATTTTGAACATGTGTTGTTTGATTACATGGGGTTCGGGTCTATTTATACCGAGTAAAGATATGGTCACATATCGGACACTGGACTCTTATCTCTAACAACTCTAAGATACCCTAAGCTCTTTGCGACAGACTCTGCCCCAAACAACTCTAAGAAACCACATAAAATATCCTAATTAATCGATACAACTGCCTTCTTAGGGACTCTATCATGCGCGGCAATCCATGAGCACTATCAACCTAAACTGACAACATATGCTGCGTTCATATTGTCAGATTCGTTCCAATCGGTTACCCCGCCGACTCGAACGCTGCCGATCTTAGCCGTAGCCGATTCGGACTTCAGCCGATCCTCACTCTACTTTCCAGGGACAATTTCCACATCGATTCCTTCTCGATTTCTTCTTCATTCGCGATCCTTAGATTTCCAATTGGTCGTTAAACACATTGCCCCCTAAGTCCGGAAATATTGGAAATGTTTCGGATTTTTCCATATGTCGATTTTTCGAGAAAATCCGCTCTTGCGCGTTTCCCGACCGTATATTCCAAGCGCTTTAAACACTAAATTCCCTGAGAAAATCTCACACCGTCTTCTTCCCGTTTTCACCGCCAAAGCCAACTCGTGCTTTTTCTTTCTCCGACGAATTTCCTCCGACGCACAGGTGATCCCCAGGCGCTTCTCTCCGGCCAGATCTCACCTGGGCGAATGTCTTCCTCCGCCAGGCCCGTCTACCGCGCCATCTCAGCCGAGTGATTGTGAGGTAAGTTCTCATCGGCTTGATCTCTTTCTTCGCAACAGACTGCGATTTCCAGCTCCTCATCTTAGTTTTCCTCCTCCTGGTTCTTTTGGATTTGTAGCCATCTCTCCAACCTTAGTTGCAATTCCCACCTGTCGCAATGAAACTACCTTGACTTTCCTGGTCCATTCGGGCAACCCTGACCCTACCGAGCTCATCATTGGTGAAACAATAGAGATTTCCCTTACGATTGGCCAACCCAGATTAGGTCGCTGGAAAATACCTTCAATCTTGGCCTCTCTGAGAAAACTCCACCCGAGAAAAGTTGGATTACATGGTAACAAGGCGCGTATCGGCTAGCAAGAAAAGTTCACTGGATGAGTCGGAATCGGCCAAGCATCTTGCCCTTACCATAGCCAATCAGCTAAAGACCTCTGATGGCCACCGCACTTATTTTTTGTCCATACCATCAATTGTTGCCTTTTTGTTCAACAAGGGCCGATGACCCCAACACTGGATTGACATTACTATGATCTCTGGATTAGATGCTAAACCTCATCGGCTAACCCTATGAGCGATGCACACCAAGAATCAATTTGATTCTAAGACCATAAAGCATAGGGGGTTGGCGTGGCTATGTAGGGCAGTATAATTGGGCAAAGGGCTGTCACTCCTCGGAGCATTTGTAGTTTTTCTTTGCTAATTGTGGCTTAGAAAAGTTCCTCATTCAGTGGATCCAGTTGTGGTCCTACACCAATTGGCAATTTGTTTTTAGCAACCCTAGAATTGAAGAAACAATTTTTCCTCTAGGCAAAATCCGTACTCGGTATCATATACCAATGTTGAATTAATGCATCAAAGAAGTATTCATATCAATAGTTGGCGCAAGTGGGACCATGTTGGCTGTTGCAGACTGGCTAAATCTTGATGGTCATGAAGTTGTCAATCGGCCATTCTGTGACAGAAAGACCGAATTCCCAAGACTAGAGCCGATCACAGAAGAGATGGAGAGGAACGCACCCATCGCAGTGTTAGGTCTTATGGGGAATATGCACCACAAGCAGCACGATGCTGGAGCAAAATTATACAGCTGAAACTATTCTAGAACTGGTTCCTGCCAGCTTCTAGAGGGCTTTAAAAAAGATGCTCGATGTTTGGGTTTCCTTATGAGATTCAACAAACCTTGAAGCCATCCAATCGACTTTAGATTTTGAGGACATGAATCATCAAAGATACCAAAAGTCTAGGAGTGTTTCTCGGCTGCAATCAGCCCATGCAATCCTTCCTGTCGGCCTTCCACAGGGATGAATATGCCAGTCTCGTTATGAGTTCTATCATCCAATTGAGGCTCAGCTAGCCGCAACTTGAATGGGCCCTACTACCAATCGGCTATTTTTTGCCGAATTAAGATCCAGTGCCGAGGAGAAATTCATCAACCTTGGATGATGGATCGGCTGCTCAATCTTCAAGACCTCCTCTGGGCAGCATTGGAATATTTGAGCTGGGGGGCTTTTTTTTTTTTTTTTTTTGGGTTTCAAGGGGGGGAAAGGCAAAAAACTTTTTTTTGAAAAAGATGGTGGGTGAATGGAAACTGCATCAATTCCATCAATCGGCTTCCATGTTAACATGACAGAACCTCTTCCAGAGTTATCCTCAGGTTATGCCTTGATTTCTTTGTTCTAATAATGCTTAGCCGATTTCATATTTGCTAATTTCTTTTTTGACTTGCAGCAACAGAGTCCTTCCCCTCCTCGCAGAGCAATAGTGGCAGAGTATTGAATATGCCCGGGGCTAATTCCAAACGAAGGTGGACCATTCTCCGTCATTGGTTATATGCCCCAAGACTTCACTTTTCTTTCGAGGGCTCATCAGAGATATCAGCCGATGCTGCAAGAAGGAGAAAACCAGATCATCGGCTGTAGTTACTTCAGCCCAGCTTCCAAAGAAGGAAAACCAAGTGCAAAGAAAATAAGCCAGCTGATGATCTGGTCTTGCCCTAGATTCCATCTATCGACAAAGCTCTGGAGAAGAAACATCGAAGACGATGTTGATTCAGCCGCAGCGAATGAGCGAATACAGAGAGAACACATCGGCTGTCGCCCGAGCAGACCCCTCCACTCCTTTCTGCTCCAGTTTCTCTTTTCGAGAGTAAAGCGTGCTCCTTTGATTCCTTTTTGTAATCACTTCACTTATAGCCAAAATTATCACAGATTTATAGTTGCAGAGAAGAACATTGCTGTGAAGAAGGAAATCGTGGCAACAACTTTCAAACCGGCTCCACCTTGTAGGATATTCTCAATTCTTTTCATTAAATTGATCTCAGCCATTTTTGTCTAACATTGTCTCTTTTTACAGCCCTCCTCCTCCTCCTTCTCTCCTTGTACAACAATCATCGAGTGACCAACTCCAATCGGCTTGTTAGGGAGTCACCATGTTGAAGAAGAAGTTCAAACCAAAACTTCTCCTGCTATCCCAGTAGCTTTTCTTTGAATCAATACTTAGATCGGCTATGTCTTATTTGGGCCTCTAACTCTATTTAAATCATTATTGCAGTCTTACCGATCTTTCTCTTTTTGACATTAGAGCTATCTTTATGATGTGAAGAAAGTGAAGCTTTAGCCCCTTATCCGATGATGTGAAGAAGATCCTTTGAAGATAATCTCTCATCGGCTAGAGCATCATCGTTAGATAGCTTAGTGGGTTGATTGTGGGTTCAATTACGGACTCAGCTTATTCATGAGTTTCCAAGACTCTAATCCCAGATGAGCTAGCCGATATCCTTACTCCAGTCTTGGTCATCGTCGAGCACTGTCAGATTTCAAAGCTGAGAAATCCATCAGCTAAGACATAGGCTGAAGCTTCGGGAAAGCCGCAAAAGTATTTCGAAGCTGGTATCAATTCAAGGCCAAATCGGGCAGCTGTTTCATGAACGAGAAGGCCACAACTTGATCAGCTATCTGAAGCGGCCCGACAAATCTATATTGATCGGCTCGAGAACTCGCTAAGTTGAGCTCTTGGCACAACTTGAGATATGACACGCGAGCTGGACAGGAACCATAGAAAAGTAGCCGATCATCGCCAAAGGTCGCTGGAAAGCAGAAGGGCCAAGGCCTAAATCGGCTTATTCAAGATGTCGCTGACCGTACAAGTCTCTAAAGTTCAAGTCTTGAGCGGATTGGTCTCAAGACGCCAGAGCCAAGGAGCTGAAACCGGTGGGTAGAACAAATTAGGACAAGAGAGCCGGATAGTCGAACTCCCAACGGCTACTTGTCTTAAGAGAATCTTTGGTGTGTAATAGTTCGTAGGAAATTGTAATTCGGCTAACGAATACTTTGGTCACCTTTATCTAAACCATCTCAATAACTTTGTTATGCCGATTCAACAGAACTCCATATTTTGCTAAAATCTGCAATTTTTCATATATGTGCCCCCAATTTTACAATATCAGCATTCATAAAAATTAAAAACTTGCAACTGAGGGCGGATATAACAATATCGGCCATTGTACATCGGCAAACCATAAGGCCGGTTACAATATGATAAGATTAAAACTTGGAAAGGGGCGCACAGTAGTAGACAAATCGCGCATGTACATCGGCAAAACCCATGTCATCCGATTACAATATGAAAAAAGAGGAAAACTTACGGGCGATTGAACAATTATTCGGCCAGCTTCAGGCGAACATTCGGCTATCTTGTATCGGCTGATACACTAGGCGCGATCATTATTTTTGAACCCAACACTGGGTTTAATATTTCTTCAAGTATTTGCCATTAAGTGCTGCGTGCCATACGACTTTTGTACCATCGAGTCCTGTGAACATGTGGAAGGGCTCCCTAGACACAACCTTATAGATTTGAACGGTCGCTTCCCAGTTCGATGGTGACCATTGTCTGAATTGTTATCCCGAGTCCCAGATCGGCATAATTCAAGCTTCATACAAGCACCTTCCCGGAGTAAAGTCTTGGCACCACTTTCTTGTTGATGTGTCAGCAAGTCTGGTTCGCTTATCCTTGGTAACCTTTGTAAGGGTCGCCATTCCGTATTGACAAGAACTTCGCTTTGTCATCGGCCTAAGGTTATGATTTACTGCAGTCGGCCGTCAATCATCTTGCAACTCCGTTCTCCTTGAGCCGTTCTAATTTCCCAATTGGCAAAACGGTCATGTCCATAAAACAAGCTTATAAGGAGGCCTGGATCGCTCGCGATCAGAGCATCCGATAAGAACTTATGCTTCGGCTAAGCGGAGTGATGGCCGATGTCGGAGATCAGAAATCTATCCGTCTTAATCCAATTTGATCAAATCTTGTTGGAGGATGCTCGGGGCCTGCCCCATTAGTTGTGCTATAATAGGTGCGAATGTTCAACATTGGATACCCGTACTATCGGAAACTTGAACAACTTTATCAGACGACGAAAATGACCGCTTGATGCGGTTTTTAATGGTTTGAGGAATACCAAATCGATAGATATATTGCTTCTGAACCAAATTGTATAGCCTTCGCCTTAGAATCAACCTTCTTCAAGGAATCGTCTCTTACCCATTTGTAAAATTTCGGTTGGCCACAGATATTAAATTATGGCCTTTACTTATTGTGGGGATTAAGTACATGCCGAGTTGCATGATAATGCCGCCGAACCTGCTTAACGGCCGGTGGCTTAATGGAGGATCTAGCCGACGCTGGTTACCTCGGAATCGCTCCATAAATTTCTGACAAATGGTTTGAATCCTTTTTAATATTGCAAACACATCGCATCCGGGCGATTAGTCGGCCAAAAGGTCGGTTGCACGTCGAAGCAAACCACGTTCGCTATGAAGTGCCGAGGGTGATGTGGAGGTTAGGTGTAGTGTCTCAGATCCCTTCAGTGACTTCGGCCGATTGCATACGCTGTAGCGCGATCGGGTATCAAACATTGTAGGCAACCGCTACGGCTAATAGAAATCCGAGAGTAGGGGCGTCATGAAAAAATTATGGCTTTCACCATTCTAATAGAGATGACTTCACGTAGTATATTCTCAACTTTCCGTGTGAGGAAGCCGATTTGAGACGTGATTGTTCTATGAATATGTGATGTACTTTCATTATTATCCAATTATCGGCTGTATTGCGATGCAATTTCATACCCAACATTCTTGGTCATCGCTATACCTCGATGGCCTTGGGCAATCATTGCTTCAATATTCTGCTCTCGAGTATACCCTGCTTCAACGAGGAACAGCCGAAATTCCTTTCCGTTAATCCTGGCACTCTCATTATAACTATTTATACGTATCATTCTTTGCACTCATATTCTTCCTGCATTGATCTGATTACTAGCAAAGATCCCATAATTTCTCGTGGTGATGAGCATTAGCTTCAACTCCTGTGTGAGGTAACTGACTCCTTTGAGAACTGTGCTCTCATACTCAGGCTTGATTATTAGCGCATGAAGGATTTAATTAGGGTATAAGCAAACTCAAACATGCCCCGAGGGCGAAAAAGTTCATGAACTAAGCCCGATACCACAACCATGAGTAACATTACTGATCCATCAAAGAATAAAGTCCATGGCACAAATCTCAACTGAGCGGCGATTGAATCATTCACGATGATCAAAGCAATGAAGATCGGCGTATAGCTTGCCCTGTTGGACCGCTTCGGTGAGACTCTATACCAAGATCGATACTCAGTTAAGGTAAATATAGTCGGCATTTTCCAAACCTTCCTTCAATTGGTTAGCCGTAACATCGGGGCCTTTGCGATGTTTGAGCAGGGGTTCATTGGACAAGAGAAATGCGGCTTACCTGTGTACATGAAAAGTATAAGCACATGTCTAACTTCTCCACCAGGGAGATATCTGAGTCTCTGGCATCCAAGAGCTGTGAACGATCTTAGATAGAACTACAACTTCTTTTTGTTCCTTCAGAGCTCCTGAATATCATAATGGATCATGGCCGGATGTGGACTTGTCTCTATCTGGCCGGATAGATAGTTAATCGAAAGAGTATCCCTTCGTATGGTTGGAAGTCAAAACTGGAGGAGACTCGATATTCTTAATATTATCCAAGTTTTATTGCTCTGCCCCCCAAAGTAAACTGGCTGTCGGAGTTCGGCTTTCATCTATAGATACTGATTGGTGATATAAAGTTCTCTTAACCATTCCGGACAATATTTAATATAAACCGTTCCAATCAAATATCTTGCCGATCAGGTCTCCATGCAATTACTCTGTTTGTCTCCGAGGGTCTGAATCTTCTGAATTGCACTTAACTGGCTCCTTTGGGTAATCTGAAGACTCTCTCACCATCTAACTTACCAACTTCCTAACACTCGAAAGCAAACAAAGACATGCATTTACATCCCACCAATGATGTAAACACATGCAGGACCCACACACACAACCAAACTTAAGCAAGCAGACTAACACAACGATCTAAGGCAACGACTTAGCAAAACGGTCTAGGTCTTCCGGGCATCTGAGTTGATTGAAGGCTCGTTTGGCACGTCCCCATCATCTTGAGTTGGCCCCCACTCGATCTTGGAATGGGTGCGCTTGGATTCCTCTTCATCATCACTTACATTGACAACTGGAGGATCCGCTGGGGTAGCTTCTTTTTCCACCACACGAACCTTTGGTGCCAACTGGTAGCGAGGGACGAATAGAGCTCTCTTCCTTGCGGTAAGACGAACCCTGGCCTTCTGCGGTGGTGCTTCTCCCTTCAATGCTGCTAGCTCTTTCTCCAAACGATCCACCTTGTCTTCTAGCTTGCAGATCTTCCCCCTATTCCGGTCTTCACGATCTTGAGCGGCTATCACAATCTCAGCGCGGGTTTCATCCATAGCCCATAGCATCTCAACCAAATGCCTTGTGGTAGCGTCGTTCTCGATCCCAGCCGGTTCAAGGTAGCTGCCACGATCACTTCCCTGGGGTTGACGAGGATGGTAGCGATACTCGGTGTCGGCCAACCGATCATTGTAGCTTTCACGGAGCTCTCCTATGGCGATTCTTGCTACCTCCTGACAAGCATGAATATAGCTTCCTCCTCTAGCCTCGAACATCACTGATGGAATATCTTCACGGTTGTTGTTCAAGGTGACTTTGACGCGGCACTTTTCTTCATCACGATCATGCGGGATCTGGGCATACAAAGGGGCAATTCCAAACCCTATGAGGAAGGACATCGTACGCAACTCTTGGACAAATCCTTCAGTACCGAACAAGTACTCAGGCTTGTAGCGCGGCATCTAAGACAAGTGACAGGAGGGAGTTAAGTCAATTATCCAATTAATAGCACAAGTTTTTGGGTTAGCTTGAACAAAGTTAGAAAATCAAAGTAAAAGGTAAATAAAATAAACCAAGCTTGCATGATAAGATGAAACAGTTAGAAACATATTCACAAACTTTGCACTTTTGAATAACAGGTTTCAAAGGAAATAAATTAAAAGAGGGTTATAAAATCATTATACTAAGCTTAGCTCATTGCAGCAAAATTAAATCAAGCAATTTTATAAAACTTTTGATGGTAAATGGGCCATTAGCACGGTAATAGATGTACAGTACTAACAACACAGGAATAATAAATAAATTTTAAATGAGAACAATAAAAACAAATATAAACTGCATGTGCCATTAGTTTGGTTTAATTAAAAGAGAAAGAGAGGAGAACAGTTCTACTTTTCCAATATTTTTAGAGGGCTTCTATAGGTAACCATTTGGCATAACCTAGGGTCAAGGAGGCTCTGATACCAATTTGTCACGCCCGCGGAATTTCTATCCAAAATTCCAAGCTTACATGTGTATAAACCCTCGTCCAGGAATCAGCCGAGGCACACAATTACAAATTGATAATAGAGTGCAATTATTACTCTAATTAATAAGCGAACAAATGTTATTACAGAGGTAGATAGTTCCTCTCAATCAATAAAGTCCGAAGCAGCGGAATAAAAGAAACAGCGCAGGCGACTCCTCTCCACAAGCAGCTTGACCAGGGCTACGCCTAATCATCCACTCCATCGGCATCGCTGTAGAACTCCTCCTCTGATGAATGATTGCAAGGTGAGTATATGACATACTCAGCAAGCCACGCAGCAAATATGCAAGTGCACAGGATAACAAAGGATGGCATAGTATAGTCTCATTTGCATAAACAGCATTTAATAAATATTTCAGAATTTAATAAAACAGTTAAATAATATTTAAACAATATTAATCCAACGCTATTCAACATACCCTGTTGCATAGGCCCAACCATTCTGAACAACCAACCCCGGCTGCACAGTCTTATCTCTAAACCAGGAATTAACCATTCCAAACCAGGAGTTAATTAAGTTATTAACATCATCATTTAATATAGTGAGAGGGGTGAGACTAATCACGAAAGACATTGTTAGATCCGCCCATAACCGCGGGCACGGCTATTCGAATAGTTCAGACTCTGGCCAGAGGTGTACCACTGTACCCACAAGACACAACCTCAACATCATGTCAACCATGCGTCGCGATACTTGACAAGTACCCGAATAGAGATTGTGACAATACCCTCTATATAATACAATTCAAAGCAGTGCACCGCTCCCGGATCATAATCACCCCCTTATAAACAAGGTATGGACTCCCCAGCGACCCCCCTGGGCTTATCTCTGCCACTTCACAGTCTGGTGCTCTACTATGAACCATACTATACAGAAAGTAAAGCCGTTGCCCACGCTGGCTTGTGGTTGGGACGGTAAATGTTTCACAACCGAAAATCGTGAACCGGTCCTTAATTGTCATGAGCACAACCATCAAAACCATATGCTCACAACCCACCATTATCAGGTTTTAGTTGGCAAATTAATTAATTAACCAATCATGATTAACCATCATGAGCTATCATTAAGCCATCATTAAATAATAGCGAAGCATAGGTTATCCCAATAGTGTGCTAATGTTTCTCAGCATGGCTAAGCAATTATATCTAATATCTAGCTGAACCAATATATAAAGCTCAACTAGTCAAATTACAATAACCCAAGGTATCAAGGAATAAAGTAATCAAGAACAAAAGGGCTATAACAAACAATAGGTTAATTCCACCCAATGACATTCGAAAATAAAATGCAGTAGTTGAATAGAAACAATAGCTTTAAACGGGATCAACATGCTCAAAGAGTTGTTTGGGGTCTGTGTGACTTGCCTTGCTGGCCTTGAAACTCTTCAACGTCTTCTCCTGCAAAATCGGACTCTCCCGGAACGTCGGAATCTAAAGAGAAAAGAACAAAATCACCAAAACAGTACATAAACAAGCATGAACAGTACAGGTGGATATTTTTAACATGTAGATCTCAATTTTAGAAAAATTTAGAGACTTGAACCAACTAAATCCGAGCTAAGATGAATTAGTTATGAATTTTCAAAGATTAAATCAGATTAAAATCATTTATATGGATTCTAATTGAATTATGACGCAATAATGAATTATTTTTGAAAAGGAAAAGAATTATTGCGTCACGGTCGGGTTACACGGTGGACCGGGTGCACGGCGGCGGTCACGAAAAAGACGGCCGAGATCTTATCCATCCAAACGAACGCGGGATCATTAGCCCCGCGGTCCAGGGACGACGACGATGACGTCGGCGATGACGTCATCACCGGGCGACGGACCGACGGCGCAAGCTCGCCGGCGAACACGGCATGACAGCGCAACGGAGGGCACCAAAACGATGCGGGCGAGCGGAACTCACCGTGACCAAATCAACGGCGGAGAGCGACGGACGCGCGGCGACGAGGTGAAAGGCGCTGAGATGCGTTGACGACGGCGGCGGGTTCCGGCGGTTGACAGCGACGGCGAAGGGGCGGACGAGGGCGGCGGCTGGCGATCACGATGACGACCTTCCCGAGCGAGACGAGACGGAGGCGACGGCGGCGCACGGCTGAGCGCGCGACGACGGGGGCGCAAAGCGGCACGGGCTAGGCGCTACGGGGACGAGAGCGAAGGCGAGGTGCGACGGGTAGAGGGGCCCTGGGGCCCTTATATAGGGGCTGGAGGGGCGGCGAAGGCCCACGGCGCCGGCGACGGATGGAAAGTTTAGGGTTGGAGAGAGAGAGGAATCCGATTCGGATCAAATCCGACGTTTCCAACATTTTAGCGATGATTCCAAAAGGAAAAGGTGAGGAGATCCGGGGACATTTCCCTCTATCAATTTCACCGGACGGAAAGGGCGGCCGAATTGGAAGAGCGGCGGCGGCGGCGCTGGGTTCGGCGCGCGGCGCGGCGGCGGAGAACGACGACCGACAGGCGGGCCCACCTGTCAGGCGCGAGCGGGCCGCGCGCGGCGGGGGCTCGGCTTGGGCCGAGAGGGAGAGAGAGAGAGGGTTTGGCGGACTTTCGGCCCAAAGCCAAAAGAAGATTTTAAAACCTTTTTCAATTTAAATTATTCATAAAGCAATTCCATTTATTAAAAATACTTCCTAGCTCATTAAATCCCAGAAAAATCTAGGAATTATAGAATTAGCAAAGTATTTAATAAAATTTTATCTGGCCCTATTTTATATTGGAATTTATATATTAAAATTAGATCTTCTCTTCTAGGCTTTTAAAATAATTCTAATAATTCCATTAAACAACAATTTATATTATTTGGTTTTTAGGGTGTGACACCCATCTCTCGTTCCGTATTCCTTGGTCGCGATCCAGCACCGTTCTCGTAGCAATCGAGAGGCGTAGATCTGCGACGGAGCTTTGTGCAATATTTGTCGTACTCGCCTTAGTCGAATCTTGGTGCAGAACATAGAAGACATGGAGCCCGTCAATGTCGAATAGAACTTTCTGAAGTCAATACTCAGAAAGATATTAGATAGAATAGCCCCCGAGCGAACGCTCAAAGGTGACATGTTATAAATATGTATGGAAAACTGAAAATGATTTAAATTTGCAGACCAATGTTTTGTGGCATGAGCGTCTTCTCTTTTACCGACGTCCGATCAGTCAGTTTGGGTAAGAGTTATACACGTCTCCCATAGCCCCCAGCTTGTCGTCGGAGAATCGTCTCGAGGAGAAGGCTTTGATGCCTTTTGAACCTGCTCGGTTGAACAAGCCCACTGTCCTATCCCCAGCCGTGAAGTTGGAAAGTCTATTTCCGATTACACGGCTTGGTTAATACCACGGCGAGAACTCTTACACGACCTCGAATCTACACATGTCTTTCGTCTCTACAGGATCCGATAAGGCCTTCTTCCGCTCGGCGTACCCCAGTCGAAGTTCTCTTAGGTTCTCGAGACCTTGTCCAAGACGACGTAAAGGGTACATTAAGGATAGGTTTCTATGCTGGTGTCATCTGGGTAAGGGATTCGGATAAACTATCGGTCTGATTGATTTGTGCACATGCTTGAATATCAACTTTGTTGTAGTAGAGGTAATGGGAGAAACGCTACAGCTCTGGTCGAGACACGGTAGTAGTCGTAACTCGCCCACTTGAAGGGAAATATGGGAGAAACGCTACAACATCGCTGGTCGAGAACGCAGACAGTAGTCGCAACTCGACCCCTTAAAAAGTAAGGGTAGCTGAGAGATCGCTATGATTGACCTGGTTGATGAACCAGTGAGTAGTGGTCTCTCGATCATATTGAAGTCGTCTGAAGTCGTGTGCGAGACCGCGTACTTCTGGCTGCATGGTCGAAGACCAGTCAGTAGTCGTACCTCGACCCATCTGAAGTCGTCTGAAGTAGGTACGAGGACGCGCTACTGTGCTGCTGCGATCGAGAAACCAAGTCGTAGTCGTACGTCGACCAATCTGAGTTGCGGTGCGAGAGATTGCTAATGTACGGTTCGGGGACCGAAGTGAACGGTAGAATTATCTCCTGCGAACACCGAATGGACGAGTGTGCGGTGCGGAGAGAATTGCTACGTATTGGTTCGAGGAACCAGCCGAACGTGTAGAGTTATCTCTTCGAACACCAAATGGAGGTTGCGGTGCGAGAGATTGCTACGTATTGGTTCACGGACCCGCGACGTGTAGAGTTATCTCTCGAACACCAATGGGGTGCTTATAATTGGTTCAATTATATGTGCGTCTCATGTGGCCGCATGACTCCCACCGACCCCAACTTGTAGCATACCGGAGTCCATTTCGCAATCATGTCGGGTGATCAGAGCCGACGACGTTCCGCTTGGAGAATTATCGTTAACAAACTTGTTCTCAAGTAGTCCGCGATGGCCAGATGCTATGAGATAGGTCGATCGGTCGTTCGTTGGTAAGTGGTGCCGCGAGGGATGACTCTGCATTTGTCGAGTCGTGCTGAGTAATTGCGGGTATACTCCGACCACACCTCAGCTCGAGTTGCTCAATTGTTCCTGAAAAATATTTTTCTAGAGGCAAACATATACAGAGAACTATCGATGTATGTCGATCAGAACAAGCTGCATGGATTTCTATGGATATCAGTGGACATTATACTCAGGCATTATGGTGAAGCTCGTAAACAAGCATGAATTTATACAAGATAGAATAACAGAGCAGCCCCAGCGTTAACCGGTAGTTGGTTTAACGTCGGAAACATTACGCGCAATAGATATTAGTATAAAAGATATGCTCTAGGAAAACTATGCGAGACTGGTGGTAAAAGAGAGACGGAGAACATGGATTTTTGTATAAGCAGGTTCGGGCCCCTGATGTTTATCAGGTAAATAACCCAACAATCCTGTTGGCCGGGCCCTGTGTGGCTTTTTTATTCACCATAATCACACCAGTACATATGTGGGTAGCCTATCTAACTGTTTGTTGACATGGGCGTCTGAAGGTCTGACTCGGTAATCGACACAGGGGTCGCCTTCCTCCTCTCCGAGCTCGTCCCAGGACGAAATGAGAGACAGTTTTTGGGCCCCTTTTTTAGGGACTCCCCCTCCTTAGGCCGGCCTCTAAAAGGTAACCGGATAGGTCGATCTAGGACGTATCTCTGATGTCGGATATCCGACGTCTTGGTCTTGGCCGTATGTTGGCTTGTATGTTGTGGCTTCTGACTGGGTTGTTGATTGTTTTCGTTGTGTTCAGGTGTTGATTGTCTTCGTTGTGTGGGTGTCGGATTGGTCTTCGTTGTGTCGGGTGTCTCCTCTCCTCCTAGGGGGTCTTGTATTTATCCCATGAGGTGTCCCTTTGTCAAGTAGAACCTAGGGAAACCAATATGGGATAAATCCGAGAGTCCTTGTCATTTCCATGTACAACTCTGGTTGTCTTTCCTATCCGGGAGACTCGCTCCATATCCGCAGGTGGTTTCCGTATACGACATTGGTATGTGGTGGGTCCCTGCCCGAGATTAGTCCGACATACTATTAGGTATGGGGGTATCCTCATAACCCCGACAACGGCCAAGTGTGGACCAGAGTTTTCGAAAGGCTCACACGAAGAAATTAGTGTCCTGCTGCGCAGTTCTTGATTCTGCCCGGATCGAAGTGACGAAAGAGCTTCCAAGTTAATTGCGGAGCGTCCAGGCACGGGCTTGATGTGTTCTGATGCATAGAGGGCAGAGTGTCGCGTTATTCTTGGTCGGCAGTTTGGCGTCTCGGACACTAAGGGAAAGATTATCCAAATCATGACCTAAAATTGGCAAGCGGTGGTTCACGCTGAAAGGGTTCAATTAGGCCTAGAAGGGGGGTGGAAAATAGGCCCAATTTAAAACTTTATGCGGAATGCTAAAACTAAATTAAGTCGGAAAGTTCTGATCAGCAGAAGTCAGTTAGACTTGGGTTATATGTATCCGAAAATATAGATAGTCTGATGTTGGATCAGACTGTCTGATCCACTTAATGAAGCACAACGAAGGTAGATCTATCGACCAAAACAAGAGTAAAGGCACAAACAGCGACTAGATCTATAGCGACACATATAAGGGTCAAGCTAAAAGGAGGGATGAAGGGGATCACAATGATTTGAAAGTTTCACGTAAGTTGTTGTCCGCGTAGTTCCACAGAGTCCTATGAGGAGTTCTCCTACTCTCCGTGAGGGAGCTCACTAAGCGGCCGGGTCTTTGCTAAACCCTGTTCCTCAGGAGGGTTGTATTCTAAGCCTCCTCTTCCACTAAAGGGGTATAACTTCCTTGCGGAGGCGAGATCCGGCCTCTCACAAATTCTTCCGCGAACACACGTAGATTTCGGTGGCTCGGGGAGTGACCACGTTAGGCCGTCGAGGCGTCCCTCAACCTTCCCAAGAGTGAACAAACGCACCCACAACAACTCTTGGTCAAACCTAAGTGGCTCAATCGAGTGAAACACAACACTAGGCCCTCAACACAAATCCACACCACCAAAATCCACCACCACAAGAACGAGGAGGGATTTGAGAGGGGAAGAAAGAGCTCAAGATACCAAAGCACCTTAGAACCAAGCTCACCTCAAAGTGAATGAGAATGAATGAGTTGGGGTAACCCAGAAAAGGTAGGTGGGGGGGTATTTACAGACCCCGCCCCCCCCCCAAATGTGGCCGTTGGAGGGGAATCCTTTCGCCACAGTCGATAGATTCCGATACAAAAGAATCGGATAATCTGATTTAAAATCGGATATCTGATGTTGCTCCACGTAAAATGCAAATAACTTTTTACTCCGACTCCGATTTTCGAGATCCTATGGACTCTATAGAAAGCTAGTTTCCATGGCTATCAAACCCAACATAAAACATATGTCGCAAAACTTCAAGAGATGTTTCAAAAACTTGCAAAGAAACCCCGTGTAGGTTGTGACAAGTGAAACAAACTCGGGAGTTGAATTTTGCGTAGGTTTTTCAACTCACACAAGATGAAGCATTTTGCAGGCACTAGTGTTGTCTAGACAATTATATGCAGTGGCATCCCCTTAATTAGTACGGCATTCCTACGACACAATGCAAGGTAAAAGATCAATTACATTTGATCATTGCCGCATTGCATCGTGAGTCGCGTTCATGGGGTATCGCCATCTCATTACCACATGTCGAGGACATAAACAACCTTCATATTTGCTTGAATAAAAGTTGTTAGTCCTCTCTAATCGCATTGTTCAATCATCAAAGTCATTAGGGGCCTAGATGCAACTTTCTCACGCTTTGAAAATCTAAGGCCAGTTATCTGATTGGGCAACCGCTGGGAAGTTATATACGCCACCACAAGAGTCTGAAATATATCTTCACCCAGCCGTGACCTAAATCTCCGACGAACAAGATGGTGGATCTAATCGAAGCTTATGGACAATGGCGCATTCACTACCATCCGGTAAAGCCATGTGGTGGATGATGGCCTAAGCCGGAAAAGTTACTGAATGCCTATGGCATCTCGAGGGCATGTGTAGGATGCAGCGGAGCTTGAGCATCTCCAACTTGGGAATGTTGAGACACGGGTACGTGAGCCGCCTGAGGAAGCAGGCCTATACGCTCGGTGGATCAAGTCAGTAGCAGCTCAATCAGTAATGACCTGAAATAGCTGAGTCTGAAAAAGAATACTGACGAGTGGAAAGTCCGCGGATTCTTTCTGAGGATGAACACCATGGCACACATTGGTATGGGTGGAAAGATTGTGTGTACCTGACGACAAAGAACTAAAGGATCTCGATACTCACCGAAGCTCATCAACCATATCTCATTCATCCAGGCAGATAAAACAGATGTAGCCAGGATCTCAAAGAAAAATTTTGGTGGCCAGCATGAGAAGAGAATAGCTGAATTCGTCGCACTCTGGAATGTTTGTCAGGAGTCAAAGAGCAGAGCCAAGGCCCAGGATTTTACAACCTCTTTCAGATCCCGGAATGGAATGGAAGGTGTGGAATGGATTTCATAACAGCGTCTGCCTACGGACATATCGGCATATTCAATCTGGGTAGTGTTGGATCGACTCACCAAAGTTCTCATTCATCACCGTGCATAACACTTATACAGGGCAAAAGATTAGCAGAGTTCAGTCTCTGGCAAGGATCATGTGTTTGCATGGGGTACTAAAAAGATATATCTGATCGAGGGAGTTCAGTTCACCTCAAAATTCGGCATAGAGAACTGAAAAAGAATTGGGGACCCGTTTAATTTCAGCACAGCCTACCTCCACGACAGATGGCCAACCTGAGAGGGTCAATCAGATCATTGGAGGATATGTTGCGAGCCTGTGCAGCTTGAGTTGGGGAGCTTGGATAGAAGGTCTGCCTATGTGTGAATCTCTTACAACACAGCACTATCAGGCAGTTGCAAAATGGCAGCCTTCCGAAGCATGTATGGTCGTGATGTGCGCACCCCTATTCTGTGGATCAGACAGGTGAACGATCAACTTTCTGGGAACGCAGTGCTTTAACGAGGCAGAAGAAGAAAGTCAGACTGCAGAGAGAGGATACAGAGTATTGCACAAGTCTCATCAGAAAGAGTATGTAGACAACCGCCGAAGAGGAGCTCAACTTTGAAGAGAGGACGATTTAATTTGTGTACCGTTGGGGCCCGTTCCAGAACGAAGGGCAAGTTGGCACACGCTTCGTGGGACGCATAAATAGATCTTGAACCGAAGGGGAAGAGTTGCAGTACCAGCTAGAAGCTTCCACAAGCTATGGCTGTATCCATGATGTGATTCCATGTGTCGCAATTAGAAGAAGTGTTGAGGACCGTAAGAGGACAAGCCATGCTCAGAGCACATCATCATTCACAGGATGATCTGACTATGTGGAGAAGCCAGTTCAATCCTTGAGACCAGTGAAGAGAAGAACTAGAAATCAAGGTTACTTGCAGAGGTTCTGTGCAAGGTTCAGTGGAGGCCACCACTCAGAGGAAGAAAAGCAACCTGGGAGGGAAGAGAGGTTAAGGCCGTCCATGCCGCACCTCTTCGCCACTCTTCCGAACTCGAGGTCGAGATTCCGTTTAAGGGGGTAGTTTTCTCACACCCTGTTAGTCTTCCTCCCAAGCCTAAAATAATAATAATGGTCTCAGGAAATACCGGCCTCCCGTTCGTGGCCCTTGATCCTTATTTGTTTTCGTTGTGTAGGTTTGATGTAATGGCTGAGCTCTACAGGTCAGAGTGAGCAGAGAGAGAAACCCTAAGTGATATTTAATGCAGTAGATTAAATGGGAAATGGCATTCGTGGAATTATGTATCTGAGTTCTGGCATGTCAAATTAGTGCTACAAGATTTAGTGAAATTTCAAGAGCTTCTAGGAAATAAGCGATTTACGGCAATTTAGCAAATGGAGGTGTGTTGACACGAAGGCATTGTCGATTTTAAATCGCCTGGAATCTTCATGTTCCCCTTTTTCTTTTTCCTTTTTCCCCTCCCTCCATCAATGGGCCTCCGGATCATTCTTGTCTCCCTCCCGCCATCCTGCCAGATCGACTGGGGTGAGTTCCGGCGAAGGCCTAGGCCAGCAGCCGCCGGTGGCCGCTAGCCGAGCCCCTCCTCCCCTCGAGTCGCCGACAGGGTGGGCCACTGTCGGGCCCGTCCCGAACCTCCGGCCGGCGCCGCGCAGCCGGTCGCCGGTCCGCAACCGCCAGCACCCGCCTTCCGCGCAGCGATCGGCCACGCCCACCTTCCCCCGCTCCGCTCAACCCTTCCCCGCTCACGACCAAGGCCCACGAGGCGGCCGGGATTCGAAATTCGAATCCGCACCTCTCCTCATCCTCTCCCACTCTCCCACGTGGCCGCGATTCCCGCCTCTCCGTGCCAGCGTCCGAAGCCGCCTCTCTCCCTATTTAAGCATCACGTCACCATCCCTCTCGCCTTTTTCCCCATTTCGCCCGAGCCTCCCGTGCTCGTCTCTGGGTGGCGTCCGGGGGCGCCTCTCGTCTCCCCTTCCGCCCTAGTGTCGTTGCCCTCCTCTACGCCGTCGGCCTGACGCGGCGCTTAGCTCCGGTCGCGCGCTGTGCCGTCGTGAGGCGCCGAGCCGTATGCCAATTGTTCGTTGACTAAGCCGTTGTGCGTTCGCCTGTTGGGCGGCGGGTGGCCGCTCTCGTCACACCCATCCTGCCGTAGGGATCCCCGCCGATACCTGTTACAGTCCCCTGAAGATACGCCCTAAGATAATATGATCCATATTGTCACCAGTCAATTTTTAGAAATTAATTTAAAAGCCTACAGAGTTGAACTCTAATTATCTAGGAAAAATTTCAACATAAAATTGAGCTAGATAAATTTCTATTAACATACTTATTGCTGGTTTACCTATTTTCTATATTTTTCTAAGAATTATTCAGCAGGGAAGTATTTTTTATAATGAATACAACATGTTCACATAATTATTTGTTGATTGAAGATTCAGACTGGTAGATGTTGTGCGTGCTGTGTTTGATGAGATCCTTTGCGCGGTGGTTTGGGGAGACATTTCTTGTGTTCGGTGCGTTGCGTCCGTCGTGAATGGAGCAGCTGTGGTTGCTATCAGGACGGTTGGTCGGTGTATTGGTGAGTGTCGCGTTTTAGGTGGCTCGGTGTTGTTGAGGTGTTATTCTCATGTGAGATGGTCGTGGTTTCCATGTAGCACGGTGCCAGGATTGGAGTCTCTGTGTTGCCTTGCGTGCATAGTGCGGTTATGGGTTGTGTGTTGGTCGGGGTTTTTTTGGTTTGATTGGTGGGCGTGTTGCTTGGTGTGCGGGGATTCTGTTCTATTGGGCAGGTAGATGTAGTGTGGCATCGATGGCGTTGTGTCGATGGTGGTATGGAGGCGTTGTGCGGTGGTGTCGTATTTTTTTAAACCCTCCCTAGGGCCGTTGGCGGCGTTTCCGGTCCCATACTCCGTTCTCTCCCCGCGCCGCGCCAAGTCGCCCAAGCCGGCCCATGCCGGACGCCCCCCTCTCCTCCTTAGCACCGACATGTGGCGGCCCACAGTTGTCGGATCCACCCTCAACCTCCAGTCATTCGCTGCCAAGCCGAGCCTGGAGCCGCCGCCTTGCGGCCGCCGATTCTGCCTCCCGTCGACCTCCGAGTCCGGATTAGTTAGGGGAATACTCTCCTCTATAGACTCTCCCTTTCCCCCTAAGGTTACGGAGATCAATTTCTCCCGATAACCATCGAGTCCGTTTGAGTTATCTCCACTAACCGTGATTTCTCCCGGCTTGAGTTTCTCTCGGTTGAGTCCGATCTCTTCCATCCAAGCCTATATATAGCAATGTCCCCTCGACGTTCTCTTTTCTTTTGCCCCCAACTCCCGAGCTCTCTCGTCAAACCCGTGAGCGCCGCGCCGCCAGCCGCCCTAGCCGGCCGGTTCGCACGCCGGCCGTTGGCCCAGCCCTCGCACCGTCGCATTAGCCCTAGCCGCCGCCTCCTCTCCGCCGAGTACACGCGTCGGTGCGCGGCCAGAGGGAACCTGCGCCGCTCCTTCGTCTGCGTCGCCGGTCGCCAGAACGCCGTCGTCACCGCCCGTCCCGTAGTCCGCGCCACGCTGTTTAGAGGCTATATCGCGCCGCCGGCCGTCGTTCGTCGTCGGTCCGTCGCGTTTTCTCGTACGCGGTGAGTTCGCGATGTTGCCTCTTCTGCGTAGGTGCACTCCAATTAGCCCGGGCCCGAGCCCTGCCTAGCGCCGGTTGGGTTGGTGCGGCTTCGGCCATGGGCAGTGATGATGACGTATAATCCTCTATGTCAATAATCCTTTTTTTAAAGTTTGCTTAGTTAGATGCAAATCGAATGTAAACATTCGAAGATTCATAACTAAGTCATCTAGCTCCGGATTCGAGTTGTCAAGTTGCTAAATTTGCTAATACGAGATCTACATGTTAAAAATATCCACATGTACTGTTTATGCTGGGTTGTTTGTTACTGTTTTGTTTGATTTTGTTCGTTTTGCTTTAGTTTCCGCAAAACGTTCCCGGCGGAAGCAGG